>CAUOFW020003012.1:0-40966 GCA_963454935.2 Ilex paraguariensis | reverse complement strand
TTTTAGGAATGGATGTGTATGTATTTTTTGTATATGTATTATGTTTGATGGGATGCAGGTTAATTGTATGAAATTTCATTGTAATTGATGTTAATTATACATAGCTTATGATAATTACTATGTAGCTACAACCGTTTCAACTGCACAATCATCGCCAATGGATGATGTCGTTATATTTGGCAGTGTAAGTTTATTATCTATTTAACCTCTCTCTAATATATCTTATTGATTTGTTTAATAACTTATTTTATTTTAATGTATTTTTATAATGTCGTGACAGATGGATGACGACCTAGAAAATACCGTATGATAAGTTTTTCTTACTCATCATTTTCTTACTTTTTATCTAATCTTTTTACCCGCTTATTTACTATTCAATGTTTTTTTGGTCTACAGGTTCGAAGACTTCGTCATAATAATGTAGGAGTGGTAATTCGCAATGAGTATGAACTAAATTGTCTCCGTATACGTGAGGTAGTGTATTCTCACCCTATTTCTCATTCAATTTTTTTTTTTTTTGGCTTTTAAGTAGCATTTTCTTACACAGAAGGAAAAAAAGGTCTGATGCTTGGGCGAATGACAAATTTAAGGGAAAGAAAAAGCAACCGCTTCTAGCCAAGGAACAAAAAATCAAGATTGTCAACTGGTATCACTTTTAATCCTATTCTTTTCTCTATATTTTTTTACAATGGATTTGGATGTTATTGAATTTAAAAATTTTAAGTTTCGTTTTATGTAGAACGTTTGATTTGTCAACAAGGTTTTTGTTTGTCGCATTTAATATTATTTTTTTTTAATCGTGTTATTCTGTGTATACAATTGAATTTGACTAGGAAACTATGATTTTTTGTTTTTTTACCAGTTTTGTAGTTGAGAGTTTTTAGTTTCTTAATCTTAATGTTGATTTGTAGCCTTTATGCTTTGAATCGTTTGTTGGGTCCCATTTTTTAAAACTCTAAATTTGTTTGAACATTCCATAATTTGAAGCATCGATCAATAGTGAAACCTCAACCTTTCCCAGTAGTTTGAAGCAATTTTCATACATAGCATACCTTTCAAGTTGTTAAATTCAATATGCTATTGATCAAGCATATTACTATAGAACATGTTACTTTATAATCTGATATTGCATTTTTTTCCATCTGTCCAGTAATTAGTAAACAATGTGTTAGATGCAACTGTGGTTGGGTAGATAGTTCTGTTAATGCAACACTGATACATAATAAGAGTTTAGTAAATCTTTTGATCCGTATTACTGTTTACATTGTAGCATTATGATTTGTCATGTTACCTCGCGTTGCTATATATACAAAGTGAAAAACGATACGATATACGTTAAATCAATAAAATAATAATTATTTTTTTATGAGTTTTGGTTTTAGGCACCAAAGTATAATGTTATATCACAATCAACATTGCCGCAATGTGCAAGGCTTGCTCCAGAAATGCGTTATATTGGGAAAGAAAATGAGTGCTCCAAACGTCAATTGGGATCAAAACATTGTGCCCCCGAAAGAGAGCGATCAAAACATTGTGCCCCCGTTCAGCCTAGATTTTTTCCTTCTTTACCACCGAGCCGTCGTCGCCGAGCATGCCTAGAACGAGAATCAAATAAAAGGTCCCGCCTTCAACCAATGACTTTGTCTACCAAAATTTTCAATCCTGTAACAGACAGTATAGTGACAACAAATGTTTTAGAGTCATCGTCAACCACCTTGCTTCAAAATCTTAATGAAGACACTACAACAATTGTTTCACGGTGGTTGTCTGTGGCCATCATGAATCAAGAAAATCCTCCTCAAAATCTTGAAGAAGGCACACCAACAAATATCTCAATGGTGTCGCCTGTGACTACCATGCTCCAAGACTTGCCTCCTCAAAACCTAGACAAAAGCATAACAACAGTCTTGGAACCATTCTCCCCATGTTCCCCAGAGGCATCGGATATGACAAACATGTTCCAACAAATGCGCAATCTGAATGAAGGCACCAGGTGTTCGCTATAAGTTTTAATTTCCTATTCTCACTCTTGCTGTCTTATTCATGTTCTCATTATACAATCAAATTGTATGACATCTAAATTTTATATGTAGTGCCTATACTGTAGAAGAAGGTGTAGCTATGGATGTTGCACTTAATTCTCGAAACCATAAATTCCAGATCGTCATTTCCTCGGCTTGATGAATCGAACATGTCCTCATTGTTCTGCCTTACACTGGGTTGCTGAAAAATTAACAAAATCATCTATATCAAATCCTCTCTTTGGTAAATGTTGTTTACAAGGAAAGATTAGACTACCTCCACTTATTGCACCTCCTTTAATGCTTAAAGCATTGTATGACAACAATGATGAACAATCAAAATCGTTTCGTCAACACACACGAGAGTATAATGCAGCTAATGCGTTTACGAGTCTTGGTGCTACTTTGGATGACAGATTAATTGTTGGGAGGGGGCCTAGAACATTCACCATCCATGGAGAATTACGCCATCGAACAGGATCGCTTATGCCACAGCCAGGATGTGAACCAATTTACTCTCAATTGTACATTTATGATCCTAATTCAGCTTTAGATGTTCGCACCAACAGAAATCCTAACTTGAGAAGAGATGTTTTGAAAACCATCCAAGATTGTTTATTGCAAGTAAATCCATTTCCTATGAAATTTCGACAGGCTCACACAATTTTAAGTGAATTGGAATTGACGGGGGTGAATTTACCAGCCTATCTTCACTACAGTTCTGTAACAGATCGACGTCGATATAATCTCCCAACAACTGATGAGATTGCGGTAATATTACCGGGAGATGGAACTGAATCAAGTGGAATGAGAGATATTGTGTTACATTTGAGAGGAGATAACGGTTTGATGCAAATTAATGAGTGTCATCCGGCCTATTTGCCATTGCATTATGTGGTATTGTTCCCTTATGGTGAGCTAGGATGGAATCCAGATTTGAAACAGTGGAACACTTCCCAAGGTGGACCTTCATCTACTCGACTGACACAGTTGCAATATTACAGTTATCGTATGTTCCAACGTGACATTGAGTATTCAACGATTTTGAGAGCTGGAAAATTATTTCAAGAATTTGTGGTAGATGCTTGGGCCGCTACTGAACAAAATCGGTTGACATACTACAAATTGAATCAATCGAAGCTTCGTGCAGAACTTTACCAAGGTCTTACAGATGTTTGTGCAGATGAGCTTGGTCCTGAACAAGTTGGTCAACGAATGGTTTTGCCATCTTCATTCACTGGTAGTGCAAGACATATGTTTGAAATTTTTCAAGATTCAATGGCTATCACGCGGTATAATCAACACCCTGATATTTTTTTAACTATGACTGCAAATCCCAAATGGCCTGAAATTACTAATTCCCTATTGCCAAATCAGATCCCTACTGACCGTCCTGATTTAGTGGCCCGTGTTTTTGAGTTGAAGAGAAATTTTTTGATGAAGGAGATAGAAACAAATAACGTCTTTGGTAGAAAAGTGGCACATGTTTTTACAATTGAATTCCAAAAAAGGGGGTTACCGCACATGCATGCACTTTTGTTCCTTCATGGTTCTGATAAAATCCAAACATGTGCTCAAGTGGACAGAGTAGTGTGTGCTGAATTTTCGGATTGTCAAACTGACCCATTGCTTTTTGAAACAATCATAGGTTGCATGGTACACGGACCATGTGGTGCTCGAAATCCACAAGCATCATGTATGGAAAATGGGGTGTGTACCAAGCGGTACCCTCGGTCATTTGTTGAATCAACAAGTATGGACTCTGATGGATATCCTGTCTATCGTCGTCGTAATACTGGTCAGAAGTACATCGTGAGGGGACAAGAAATTGATAATAGAGATGTTGTGCCACATAATCCGTACTTATCAAGAATGTTCAACTGTCATATCAATGTTGAAGTTTGTGCAGGAATCAGATGTGTAAAATACATTCACAAGTATATTTATAAAGGACATGATCGCGCAACAATGGTACTTGGAGGAATTAATGAGATCCAACAATATCTTGATGCTAGGTATATTGGACCTCCAGAAGCTGCGTGGCGATTATTTGGTAATCCTTTACATGAAGAGATTCCGTCGGTTGTAAGATTGGCACTTCATTTGCCTGGGATGCATCGTGTGGTCTTTAACCCTGCTGAATCTTTTGATACGATCCTTTCTAAAGGTGCACATCAAGAAACAACTCTAACTGGTTTTTTTGATTGTTGCGCTGCAAATGAATCTGCACGTGTATTAACTTATCAGGAATTTCCACAAAAATTTGTTTGGAACAAGTCTATCAATAAATGGACTCCAAGACAAAGGGGTTATGCAATTGGTAGAATGTACTTTGCTAGCCCTAATTCAGGTGAGCGGTTTTATTTACGTTTGCTTCTAACTGTTGTCAGAGGACCTACTTCATTTGACTGGCTACGCACGGTAAATAATGTTATGCATGATACATTCAAGTCAGCATGTGTTGCAAGAGGACTTCTTGAAGATGATGAAGAATGGATACAATGTCTTCAAGAGGCTGCAATTATGAGAACGGGGTACCAATTAAGAAGATTATTTGCCATAATTCTAACGGAATGCTTTCCATTGCATCCATTTGCATTGTGGAAGCAATTCTCAGCACATATATGTGATGATTTAGCACACAAGATTCGTACTATGTTTGGTATTTTGAATCCAACTAATGATCATATTGAAGATTATGGCTTATATTTGATTAATCAATTGCTCCATGAGTCGGGGAAGAGTTTAGTTGACTTTCCACCCATGCCACAACCAATTGGAAATTGGAATGCAACAGTTAGAAATATATTATTGTTTGAGCATCAACAACTTCAGAATGAAGCACAACAGTCTGATGCACAAATTAATGTTGATGGTCTTAATGATGCACAACTTGCTGCTTATACTGCCGTCACAATGTCAGTATGTGAAAACATAGCAACTACTTTTTTTTTGAGTGGAGGTGCTGGGACGGGAAAAAAGTTTTTGTACAATACCATTGCAACCAAATTGCGTAGTTATGGACATGTTGTTGTTACTGTGGCTTCATCTGGTATTGCATCGTTGTTATTGGTAGGGGGGCGCACTGCACATTCTACATTTTGTATTCCTTTGAAAACCCTAGACAATTCAATATGTGGGTTCACTAAACAATCAATGCATGCCAATTGTTTAGAAAAACAAAGCTGATAATATAGGATGAAGTTCCTATGCAGCATCGATACTGTGTTGAGGCAGTCGATCGCACCCTTCAAGATATCAGAGACGATAAAAGACCTTTTGGGGGTATCACTGTTGTCCTGGGTGGAGACTTTCGACAAATATTGCCTGTTATTCCTAAAGGCGTTCGTGAGCAAATTGTGGGTGCATCATTGAGACGGTCTTTGCTATGGAAAGATATATGTGTTTTGACTCTAGGTTTAAACATGCGATTAACTCGCACTGACGTTCGAAATACTAATTTTGCTAAATTCTTGATGGAGGTAATATTTCATTCCACCTTGAATTGTTGAATTTTTTAACATGATGCTTTGAATTAAATCTCACTTTGTGACTAATTATACTCTCATTTTTTAGATTGGGACCAATCCACATGAAATTGTGCAACTTCCATCTACAATAAACCGGTGTCACAATCTAAATGAATTGATATTTAAAATCTATCCACAATTGGATGTGATTGGTATAGTGACTCCAACCTTTCTCACTGAACGCACAATTCTCTCTGCGCGTAATGACGACGTCAGTGATATAAATGCTGCAGCACTGAATATTACTCCGGGAGAGACAATTACTTTTTTAGCTGCAGATAAAATGTCTGAAGGTGATGAGCTTGACCGTACCATTAGGAATCGATATCCTAATGAGTACTTAAACTCGCTGAATCCTTCAGGGTTGCCACCGTTTAAATTGGAGTTGAAAGTTGGATGCCCAATAATGTTGTTACGAAATATTGCACCAAAGGATGGACTTTGTAATGGCACGCGATTGATGGTTGTTAGATGTGCCTCAAGGGTAATCGAAGCTCAGATATTAAATGGAGATAAAATTGGCAATTTAGTCTTCATTCCGAGAATATCAATGACACCAACATCTTTGGACTTGCCTTTTCGAATGACAAGACGTCAGTTTCCTGTCCGATTAACTTATGCTATGACAATCAATAAAGCCCAAGGACAATCTGTCAAGTTCGTTGGGATTGATTTGCGGACACCTGTTTTTAGTCATGGACACCTTTATGTGGCACTATCTAGATGCACATCTTCGGATCGTATTACAGTCCTCCTTCCAGAAGATGGGTCGAATTGCACTACAAATATTGTTTACCCAGAAGTTTTGTTATAAGATTCTTACGACAAGTAAATGGTATAGTTTAAACAAATTTATTTCTACTGAATTATGTAATCTTTTCATCATTTCAACTTTTAGTTTTACAATGAGATTCATTCTTTATAGGATTGGAGTGAATTTGTCAACGAGAACGATAGTGTATATACAATGGACCTTTGTGGATGGGGCCGACGTAATCAGGTAAATCTATTTTATGTCACTGTATTAAAATAACTTTACTATTCCTACAATATAAATATTGTGTTACTTTTATTGTTTATGTGAATAATTTAGGTGGTTGTGCATTCTCCTCATTGGGCAAAGTGCGTTCGTATTGATACGAGGACATTAAGGATAGTGATGAAGAGAAGGTTTAAAGGGATGAATAAGACATTTAAGAGAGTTAAATGATATGGAATCCATTACCGACCTGTCCACCTTTGACGATGACTAACTCATCACTGACCAAAAAATTGTTTAGGTATGAAAATCTCTCTTACTAAGACTCTATATTTCTCTATTTCTCATGTAGACACACAACACACAATACATGCACAAACACAAACACATAACTGTAACCAATCAAACACTCGCAAATCAAACTCACACACCATTATATTGTCACCAATACAGATTTATGATTGAAATCATTAAGCAAATGAACCGTCTGTTGAAATGATACTAAGAAAATCTTATTTGATTGTAAGTCTCTACATTCCTCCATATCTTTTCCTAAATAAATTGATAATTTGTTACAAACTCTCTAAATTCTTACTTATATCAATCTAAATCATTTCAGGGTAATGTAATTAATTATATTGAATCCAACTAACGAAAAAAGTAAGGGGTCTTATGTTTCGGATTTACAATTGTTTTATTTTGACTCACTTATTTCGATAATTTTTATATTTCAAATATTTTCAGGTATACATTGAAGGATACTTGGTATAAGTTGTAAAGAATATGAAGTTGTTTCTTTATTTTGTATATGTGTGTATTTTTTGTGTTCCGTCTTTTGTAAAGTTAACTAATTATACATAATTATGATGATTTTGGGTATGGAATGATGGTTGTTTTGGTGGTTTGGGTATGTAGTGATGATTGTAAGTTTTGTAGACAGGTTTATATTTTTCTGTATATCTATTTTTAAAGGAAATTCTGTATAAATTTCTTGAAATTAGTAGGGATTAACTTGATGTTTTGGTGGTTGGATATGTGTTGATGATTGAATATGTATTAATTATTGTGGTGGTATGGTAAATTATGATAACGTTATGGTAAATTAGAGTTTTAATCTAATTTTTCGTACGCCGTGCCTTCAGGCACGGGCAATTACTAGTCTTAATATATCTCAGCAAAAATAATGAGCTTTATACTATAAACATAAATGGCATGCATATCATTAGTTTCAATCGTGCTTGTGTATGTAATGTTATGTACAATGATTGTGACGTCTGATTTCAACCAATTTCCATCTCTCGAGTCCCTCTCCAATATAGTTTTCACAATATACCTTTGACCGATAAAAAAAATTAAAAAAGACACTTTTGTACATATTTATAGTTGGTTAGTCAATAAAATGGATTTTAATCCAAATTAAACTCCATTTAATCGAATATAGATTAGTATTTCAATTTATTTATCTAAATTCAGTGCAAATGTGATTAAATATTTTTGAATTTAGATACATATAAATTCAAACTAATAAAAATATGATCCGATACATAAACATATTGAATTATAAAAATTATGAAATATAAATATATACTTAGTTAGATTATTAATGAGATTTACATGAAATTAAACAAAACTTATTGAATGGAATAATTGATTGATTAAATTACGTTGAAATTTAACTTTAATTTTGTAAAATAATTATTTTTTATTAATTCTTTTTGAAATTCAAATTTTCAAATCGGATTGGGTAGTCGGATTAAACATCCAATTGATAACAGATACGTATATGGATTAAAATTTTGAAATCTATATAATAAATAGATCAAATTTAGAGCTCAAATTTTTTATTAGATTCAAATTAGGACATAATAAAATTCGATCCATGGACGACATTAATCCATAGTAATAAAACAAATAAATAAGAAATGAACTTTTGTGTTTATAACATAGCAATAAAATAAATAAAATTGAGATAAACAAAAAAAAATTTATCACGTAATGGTGAGAATTTAGGAAGGAAAATTTTTGACTCTATTTTGGTCCCTCAGTATTTTAGTCTTAACGTTTTACTCTAATGTTTGATTGACTTGATCTTTATGGTATTAAAAAGTAGACTTAAAGAGCATCAAAAGTTTCTTTTATAAAAATTTCATTAATCAACCATTCTTAAAAGTTTATAAATCACATTTAATTAAGAAAAATAGATATATAAATATATGTTTAGTTAGATTATTAATGAGATTTACATGAAATTAAACATAAATTATTGAATATAATGGTTGGTTAATTAAATTAGGTCGAAATTTAACTTTAATTTGGTAAAATAATTAATTTTTATGAAATTTTGTTGGGATTCAAAATTTTCAAATCGGATCGGGTAATCAAATTTAATATCAAATTGATAACATATTCGGATATGAATTAAAATTTTGAATTCCGTTGAATAAATAGATCACAGTTAGAGCTCAAATTTTTTATTGAATTCAAATTTGGACATATCAAGATTTGCTCTAAAGTCGATTTGTAAAAACCAATAATCCATAATAATAAAATAAATAAATGATAAAAGAACTTTTGTACCTATACATAGTAATAAAGTAAATAAAAAAAATTAGACATACAAATGTTTCTTATCACACATTGGTAAGAATTCGGGAAGGAAAAATTTTGACACTATTTCGGTCCTTCCATATGTTAGTCATAACTTTATACTCAAATGTTTGATTGACCTGATCTTTGTGGCATTGGTAAATAGATTTCAAGAACTTAAAAAGTGTGTTTCATTAAAATTTTGTGAATCGATCTCCAACTATATCAAAATTACGTTGAAAGTTTGGCTAAAAAACTTAAACACATTTGGATGGTTAGGAACGCGCATTCGAACGCAACAAGCTGAAAGACCAATATAGATTAATATTTCAATATTTTAAAATATCTCTACAAATTAATGAGGTTAAAATATAAACATAATGATGTTCATAGCATTACTTTTTCTTGTGCATGCATATATGACAATCTGTACAATGGTTGTGGTGCCTAATTTTGCCTAATTTCTGCCTCTCGAGTCCTTGCCAATATAATTTACAGGTGTTGTTCTATCAATCATAACATATCTTTAATTGACAACAAAAATGAAAAAGATATTTTTATACCTATTTATAGTCGATCTGTCAATTAAATATCGTTAAATGTGAAATAGTCAAGAGAAGTCAGTTTAGGTTAAAAAAAAACTTAATAAACATACTCATCAATCTAACTCGCTGGAATTGGGGTCCTCCTCCTCCTTTTCCTTCTCCAACTCTTTTTCTTTCTTCTTCTCCTTCTTAGCACCTTCATTGATCTCATTATCATCTATTAATATTTTGATGAGTTTTTCCATGCTAAAAATATTCTCAAGCAGTGGATGAAGCTCCTCGCTCTTGTCAGACCAACGACGGCTCCAGAAACAATAGGCCAACTTTATTTGGCCATTGCTCCAACATAGCGTGAACAACACTACGGATGTTTAACCTACACTATGGATAGAAAATATAGTTTTTCGTCTTCCTACCCAATACTTTACAGAAGAATTTTTTTTTAGTCTACCCTACCTGATCAGGTGTAGTATTCCTACCCGACTTTTTACCCCAATCTAGGTAGGAAGTCGGGTAAACATTTTTGTAGCTATTAATTTTTGAATCATTTTAACAATTCAATTTAATAACATACTCCAATTTCACAACACAATAAATCAAAAACACTAACACCTAAAACAATTACAACAACAATTATAATAAAATACAAGAAAGCATGAACATCAATCCATCATAATTGTTATACAAATATAATAACAATTATTTTAAGTTTAAACAATATGAAACACATTAAAATCATAACTGTTCCAATAAATCACCAGTTCATCACAAATCATGTAACCTACACAAAAAATCAAATTACACACACACTAGTGAATCAGCATAATAATCAGATTACAAGCTAAACAAGAAGGTGAAGGCATAATAATCTAAACAAGAGTAACCCACAAAGTAAATCTGATTAAACAAGAATAACAAAATTACACACACATGTGAATCAGCATAATAATCAGATTCGCTCTTAACTGTGAGTATTCAGAATCAACTAAGCACAAAGTACCCACCAACTCTAGAATTCATGTGGGGAAATCACATACCCATTTAACTAACCTAATATTTCATTCAATTAGCATAAAACAAAACCTAACCCACAAATAAATTGATGAAATTATTCAAAATCACAGACCCATTTAACTGGCAAAATTATTCGAATATTTTTGAAGAAAGTATTCGAATAATTTTTGGCAAAATGAGAGGACTAAAATGACTGAAATGGTTATATGGGCAGGACTGAGAGAGAGAGAAAAAGTACGTGAGGAGGCCTGAACGATGAAGGCCTGATCGCCTAAGCTATGAAGAGGAGTGGAGACTGTGGAGTGAGGCAAGCAAGAGGAGAGGACTTAGGAGTGGAGTAGAGTGGAATGACGGCCTGAGCTATGGAGAGGAATGGAGATTGTGGAGTGAGGCGGGCAAGAGGAAAGGACTGAGGAGGCGTGCCACTCGCTGTTTGTAGAGTGTAGATGATGGTTAGCAATTAGGTTTTGTTAGTTAATTTATATATTATTCGAATATTTTTGAAGAAAGTATTCGAATAATTTTTGGCAAAATGAGAGGACTAAAATGACTGAAATGGTTATATGGGCAGGACTGAGAGAGAGAGAAAAAGTACGTGAGGAGGCCTGAACGATGAAGGCCTGATCGCCTAAGCTATGAAGAGGAGTGGAGACTGTGGAGTGAGGCAAGCAAGAGGAGAGGACTTAGGAGTGGAGTAGAGTGGAATGACGGCCTGAGGCGGGCAAGAGGAAAGGACTGAGGAGGCGTGCCACTCGCTGTTTGTAGAGTGTAGATGATGGTTAGCAATTAGGTTTTGTTAGTTAATATATATATATATAAATTAATTAATTAATGCGAGTAGGGTAGGGTAAGAATGAGAAAATTGATAGGTATTTCGCATTACCAAAAACTCTTCCGCATTCCTATCCGATTTTTGTGGCTAGACGCTATAGAAACAATAAGTCAACTTTCTTTGACATGTGCTCCAACACCACATGAGCAACAATACCAAAGATACCGGTGGCTTCCGCCATAGAAGAGAGCATGACCACCTCTGAAAGTTGCTCAAAAATGGTCTTCTTTTTGCCATGAAAACTAGGGTTCAGAGACTTGAAATTTGGCGGATGAACAATGACCAGAGCCTCTCCCAGCAACGAATACCTATTGTTTTAATTCTTAATTTTAAGTTTTGTCCACTTTCATTTTTCTTGTTTAAGAACAACAGGCGACAATATCACCTTTGAGGAGTGTCATTGAAGAACATTCAAACTATCTAGAAGACTATGCAAAAAATGTAGGTTAGAATAAAAGGGAAGGTTGAAGATGACAAAAACCAAAGGAATATGATAGGACATGGGTTGGTCTCCTATTTAGATGTTGTCTGTCAAAAGGTTGAAGATCACGTTCCAAGAAGAAAAAAATAAATGGGGGTGAGATGATTTCCTAACACTTGTAGTGGTTTGTTGTTTGTGAAAGCCACCACTATTGTTCATGTAAATTCGAGGTTTAGGGATAATATACATTTCTTGGGAAGGATTCGTCAATGCCGTGGAAGCGGTATACGCCCTTTCTAAAGTGGTTTGTGTGGTTATGGTTGGATGAACGAGGTAGAATAGTTGTGCAAATTAATGGGAAGCAACCAACATACATGAGAATATGAGATGATACTATTGAACGATTATTGTTATTATGTGGAATTGGTTTCTTACAAGAGCTTGTGGAGGTATGTGACTCTACAAGAACTTGTGAAAAATAGTTTATTGTACCAGAAACGGTTTTCTACAAGAGCTTGTGGAAGTATGAGATTCTACAAGAACTTGTGGGAAATGGTTTATGGTTGGAAATGATTTTTTATTTGTAATTTGGCATTATTACTTCATTTAATTTATTGTTATTGTGTAAACTTGAGATCTATTGAAATGTTCCTATTTTCTTTCAAAAATTAATATATGATATTTGCGAAATGAGACCGACTTGTTTTACATGTTTTCTAAACCTTGTTCGAATTTGGGAGGAATGTTGCTACGAGCTTAGTGTTCACCCCCTACAAACAATATATTTACAGATTACGTGTTAGATGAGAAGCACAGAGTCGATGAATAGGTGCATTGGAAAGCTTCGCTAGACGGGCACGTGGAACCCAAGGTGGATGCTTAGAGCTATACTCTCCTAGGTGCTAGAGTAGGAAATTACTTTGAAGACTCGGTGGAGTCTAATATTTTTGTTATTCCTCTGCAAGTTAAATTTGATTCCTTTGGATGTAATTATCATGGTTGGGCATATTCTTTTGGGATGATGTTGTAAATATTAGATATGATGAATGAATTTTTATTTATTGATGGATTATATTAGTTGCTCTCATGATGTGAATGATTTTAAATTGTAATGTCGTTCAAGGTGGTTTTTGGGGCGTTACATAATCTAATTAATAATTGTTAATTTAATTTTATTTAAGCGGGTAAACAGGTTATAAACGGATTGACATGTCTCACATGAACATGACCTATTTATTAAACGTGTTAAACAGGTCAACCCGTTTATCACCCAAACCCATTAAAGTTTCACCAAAACCCGTTTAATCCATGTCAGCTAATCGTGTCGTGTTGAATTTTGACAGGCCTAATCAAAATTCAATTACATTAAAATATAATAAAAAAACTTCACAGGAAGTTAGATTATTAATCAAAAATACTATTTAATTAACATGCTTAGTTGCATATAAGTTTTATAGATAGATTTATGCTTAGGTATACACACAGTACGTGTGTATAAATAGACAAAAATAAAAAAAAGACCTAAAAGATGAAAGACATTGAAATAGAGATATATGGTTAATTAGGTTTAAATAAAAAAATTGAAGTGGTTAAATGTGGTAAAAAAATTATAAGCAATTGTAAGTGATCATTTAGAAATATATAAAGTAGAATTTACTCTGACATCCAATTGACCTAATCTTTGCGGCATTGGAAAGTAGAATTTAAGGGTTTCAAAAGTTTATTTAATAAATATTTTGTGAATTGGCCTCTAATTATGTCAAAATTGCATTAAAAGTTTGGGAAAAAACTTATCCATGTCTGAACATAGAAATGCATGTTCGGACTCAACATGTAAAAAAACTAACATAAAGTAGTGCGTTTGAACGACTCAAAACACGCGTTCGTATACGATGAACAGATTGGTCAAAAACAAATTTTTGACTCCATTTAGTATTCTTAGTTTCCTAATCCTTATAAAAGCTCTTGTAAACTCTAATTAAGAATTATTCTAGCTTTAGTGTCTCTCTCTAGTTTTTTGTTTTATTAAATTTAGGGGTGATTCTTTTAATAAAACATGGTATTTATTTTTGACCTAATATTTTTTTAAGGTACGATTTCTCTTATTAATTATTTCATGTCTTTTAATAAAATTTTACTCTGTAAAATTTCTTGATTCATTGTGTCACGAACATCGAATGCTTGTGATTTCATACAAGTAAAATAACTGATTTTGTATATTTGAATTAATTAATTAGAATTTTTATAAAATAATTAATTTATGATAAAAAAAGGTTTTAATTTTTAGAGATCTTGATTTATCGTCGACTCCAGGCACATTGAATGCTTTTTTAAATAAAATTGGAATGGGCCTAAGTCCAAATTCATTAATGCTTAAGTTCAAGGGGCTTAGGAAGGCCGATACCTCCCAAAAATTTAATAAGATAAAAGTACACTTTTTAAAATAATTGGGATAGAAGTACATTTGCTAAAAAAAAAGTCATAAAATCTCTTTTAATCCTACTATAAATAGTGCATACCTAATTGAATGTGAGACTTTCAAGATTAAAATGTGAAACTTTCAAAATTCTTTTTAATATTTGTATATCATTTGAATTTTAAAATTTCATATATATATATATATATATATATATATATACACACACACGCGCACGCATAATACAGTGACATCAAACAGTAACACGCTCAAAAAAAAAAAGTAACATCAAACAGTGAACGCTCAACAAAAAAAGAGTAACATCAAACAGTAACACGTGTGTGTGTATATGTGTGTGTGTGTGTGTATGAAATTTCAAATTTCAAATGATACACAAATATCAAAAAGAATCTTGAAAGTCTCACATTCTGTAATACCCCACATGCGTTTAAAAAAAAATAAAATAAAATAAAATAAAAGATAATAAAAGACATAGGTGTTCAGTAATTATTTCATTTGAAATGATAAAATAGTATAACTCAAGGAAAGAGTAGTTAAAAGATTAGTTTCGGTATGAAAATGTACAAAATAAATCATAAAAGAACTTGAACTAATTAGGTCGATGTAGAAAAGTATGTAGGATAAGTTAGGATTAAAGTTGGAAGGATTGGAAGTGAAAAGGGGCGCCCAAATGGGCGCTGGGGCGCTGCTCCGGGTACATTGCCTACTCCGGACCAGTTGTCGTAGAATCGTCATAACTCTTGCTACAATGGTCCGATTGAGCTGAAATTTTGACACAATGCAGAAGACATCTAGATCTACAACTTTCATGTTTTGCACTTTTTCAGATTCAAAGTTTATCATGATCAAAAATAAGGAAAACAGTAAGTCTGGAAAACCCCCAAAACAGACGATGAACAGTAAAAGTCGGGATTTTTGGGTTTTAAAACACCCATTCCAAGCCCTATTTCTCCCATTCTTCATTTCCCTTCCACTCTAAATACCTTAGAGCCCTAAGAGAAGAGAAAAGGGAGAGAAAAACACCAAGGTCAAGAGAGATTCCCACCTCATAAAGATCAAAACCGAATTTCTCAAGTTTTCTCTTCTCCACCCATTTCTTTTGCTTCTATTCCTCAACCACTCACACCCAAATCTCTAGAAACCCTAGGAGGACGAAATTAAGAGGAAAAGGAAGGAGAATAGGAAGATTTTGAATCTTGGGTCTTAGATTGAAGCTACAACCAAGAGGTAGGGGATTTCTTCCTAATTTCTTACATTGAGGCTAGGGTTTATGTATATACATATGTTTTCCACTCCCATCCATATTTATTTGATATGATTTGTATGATTCTTAATTCTCCTTGTAATAAATGCTATGTTTGAATAATGGGATGGTTTGGTAACCATTAAATTTCTCTTTTTCATCTTCCAAACTTGGTTTTAAGAAAAAATTGAGTTTTCTCCATATATTGCCTTGGTTCTCACTTTATAAATTTAGTGTTCGATATTGTTCAACGAAAATGATCTTTATATTGATCTTTTGCTCATTTTAATTCCATCTTGCTATGACGCTTTACTTGTGAAATTTGGGTATTTTGCGATTAATTGGTAAAATGTGAATTGATTGAGAATATGTTGGTTTACTCATTGTATGGTGGTTGGGAGGGACTTGGATTACCTACGAGATATGCCGTAGAGTGTAAATGTCAGTTGAACCCAGTGGGGGGGGAGATGGTTTCTTGCACTTGTAGTGAGTTGTCATTTGGTAATGCGACCACTATCGTACGCCTGGAGTTCGAACTAGGGTTGGTATACCATTCCTGGGGAGGGACTCGTCACTGCCATTGGGATGGTAGACGCCCCTTCCCTAAGTACTTGTGATTGTGATTATAAATGGGTGGACTAGGTATAATCGTTGGGTAGATTCATGAGAAACAATCAACATACATGGTACGGGGATGAACCAACATAAATGTGATGATTGGCTGGAATGGCTTGGCCGGTGCATTGGTATGGGACGATGCATCGGAGGGAGCCCCTCCTAATTGACTTAATGTTGGAAATGGTTTGCTATGGTTAAACTTAATTTATTTCTCTCCTTAACTACTGTATGGCTTAAACTTGAGATCTATTTAAAATGTCCCGTTTTACTTCAAATTCATATATGTTATTTATGAAATGTGACCGACCCGTTTTGTATTTTATAAACCTTGTTGGAGTTGGGAAGATTTTGCTACAGAGCCTAGTGCTCATCCCCTACTGTTAACATTTTTCAGACTATATCCTTGAGGAGGAGCCAGGAGTCGAGGAGCCCGTTCTTTGGGAGACTCCGATCGACGGGAGCGTAGATCCCGAGGTGGACGCCTAGAGCGGCCCTTCTATTTTGTTCTAGACTAGGCTATGTTTTTTTGAAAGATTGTAAAGTCTAGTTATCTTTTGAAATTCCGCTGCTTATCATAGTTTAATTCTTTGGGAATGTACATGCCATTGTGGGCATATTTTTTTTGGGTTAACATGTAAATTTGATGGATTGATTATATAGTAGTTAATTGGACCCGGTGTGGTCATTATAGTAGAATTGCACAGGTTGGATTTTGTGGTAGAGCTCCCCGTACAAAGGAGACTCTGCCCGAATTTTGTTAAAATATCAATGGTTGATGGATAAAAATTTCTTATTTATGGATTTATTTAGTGCTCTCATGATTGTGAAAGGTTTTAGAATGTAATGCCGTCCGAGGGGGTATTTGGGGCGTTACAAAGTTTGGTATCAGAGCCTAGGCTTTAGGTCTTACATGGGAGCTGTAGGTTATGGACTACCACTAGAGATGTAGGTTTAGGGTGCAGGAAATGGTTGAGTTAATTTTTGTATATGCCTTGTGCTTAAATCAAGACATCCTACATATCATTTTAGTATGTCTTGTACATCAATGAAACTAAATTGTGAATTGATGTGCAGGATGGACGGTGAACGTGTACGTGGACGTGGACGTGGGCGTGGCCGTGGCCGTGGAGGTCAAACATATCCACCACCACCACCACCTCCCGATGCCATGGATGGCATATACCAATGCTTGAGGGAGCTCACCACTTTGGTACAAAACCAAAATGGTAACAACAACCACCACAACCATAATGGTGGAGCACATCCTTTAGCCCAAGTACCGGGCAACGGAGAGGAGACTAGGAGAATGGTAGCTCTCCGAGAGTTTCTGAGGCAACACCCACCTACTTTCCAAGGGAGCTCCAATCCCTTGGATGCGGATAAATGGATCCGCCGTGTGAAGAAGATGTTGGACGGAATGGGAGTGGCCGAGGACTTGCGGGTTGGCTTGGCTATCTATTTGTTGGAGGGGGAAGCCGACCATTGGTGGGACTCGGTGAAAAGGAAAATGAACACGGATGCTCTCACTTGGGCGGAGTTTGATCAAGTCTTCCAAGACAAGTACTTCCCGGAATCGGTCCGAGATCGAATGAAGACCGATTTTCTTATTCTACGACAGGGCAGCCTGACTTTAGCTGAATACGAGAGGAAGTTTGATGAGCTATCCCGCTATGCTACGGAGTTCATATCTACGGAGGCCAACAGGGCCAAACGCTTTGAGCAGGGATTGAGGCCTGCCATTAGGGAGAAGCTGGTGGCTCTCAGGATCCGGGACTACGGGGATTTGGTGGACAGAGCTGCACTTGTAGAGAAGGACATGGAGGATACTCAGCGACGACAGGGCCTTATGAGGGGAGGTCCGATCCGGACGGGTGCTAGTAGCAGTGGAGCACAGAGGGCGGCACCCTACCGTCGCTCGGATCAGGCAGGGGGACAGAGACCCCAGATGGGTCGAGGAGCAGGAGGCGTATCGGGGAGGACAGCCACCGACCCCCGTCAGTGCTTCGCATGTGGAGGAGTGGGGCACTTCAGACACAATTGCCCATCTCTCCCACCGAGAGACAACCAGGTGACAAGACAAGTGGCTGCAAATAAGCCACTACAGCAGCAGAGGCCTGTAGGAGCTCCAGCCCCAGGTGGCGCCACTCAGGGGAGAGTCTTTGCCTTGACCCAACCGGAGGAGGATGCCTCCAACGCAGTTGTTGATGGTATAATTCTCCTCTATAATTCTTGGGCCCGAATCTTATTCGATCCCGGTGCTACTCATTCTTTTATACGTACTGCATATGCTATGAATTTGGGATTGGGTTTCGAGAAGTTAGAGCATGCCTTGACGGTTGACTTGCCTACGGGAGAACAGTTGGGTACTAGCCGAGTTTGCAAGGGTTGTGTGCTTCGTATTGGGGAGCACGAATTAATTGTGGACTTGATTGCTTTAGAAATGAAGGGGTATGATGTGATTTTCGGAATGGACTTGTTGTCCGCTTTCCGGGCGGTAATGGATTGTTTCCGCAAACGGATTACATTTCAGTTACCGGGAGGAGTCGTTTTCAGTTTTATTAATAACCGAGATTCTTCTCATCCATTCCCTACGACGGGTAGTAGATTCTTAAAAGCGAAAGCGGGAAGTCATTTGAGTTTCTTAGCTAGCTTAATGGGAGAAAACCGGGATAAAATTCATACGGATGTAGTGCAAATTGTATCGGAGTTTTCGGATGTTTTTCCCGAGGAATTACCCGGATTACCGCCACATAGGGAAATTGAGTTCAAGATCGAACTCTATCCTGGAACCGAACCTATGTCCATTGCTCCCTACCGGATGGCACCTTTGGAGTTGAAGGAGCTAAGGAAGCAATTGGATCACTTGTTAGCGATTGGGTTTATCCGTCTAAGCACTTCACCTTGGGGAGCCCCAGTCCTCTTTGTGAAGAAAACGGATGAGACCCTACGGTTGTGCACGGATTATCGGAGGTTGAATCGGGTTACCGTGAAGAATAAGTATCCGTTGCCGAGAATTGATGACTTATTTGATCAGTTGAAGGGTTCGAAGTATTACTCCAAGATTGATCTTCGCACGGGATATCATCAGCTGCGAATTAAGGAGGAGGATATTCCTAAGACTGCTTTCCGTACCCGTTATGGTCATTTCGAATATACGGTGATGCCGTTCGGATTGACTAACGCCCCCGCAGCATTCATGGATTTGATGCACAGAATCTTCCGGCCTTACCTCGATCAATTTGTCATTGTGTTCATTGATGACATATTGATCTACTCACAGACTCAGGAGGAACATGCTCGTCATCTCTCTATTGTGCTACAAACATTGAGAGAACATAAGCTATACGCGAAGATGAGCAAGTGTGAGTTTTGGATGAAGGAAGTGAAATTCCTTGGCCATGTTGTGTCCGAGCGCGGAGTAGCGGTTGATCCCGCCAAGATTGAGGCTGTGATGAAATGGGAACCACCGAAGAATGTAATGGAAGTACGGAGTTTCTTGGGGTTAGCCGGTTATTATCGAAGGTTTGTGGAAGGGTTCTCCAAGCTAGCGATGCCGATGACTCGCCTTACAAAGAAGGGGGAGAAATTCTTGTGGACTCCAGCGTGTGAACTAGCTTTTCGCACCTTGAAGGAGAAATTGACGACAGCACCTATCCTCATTATTCCGAGCAGTGGGGAGGGCTACGAGGTATACACTGATGCTTCACTACGAGGCTTGGGATGTGTTCTAATGCAAGGAGGGAAGGTAGTTGCCTATGGCTCGAGGCAACTCAAGATTCATGAGCAGAACTATCCCACTCACGACTTGGAGCTTGCCGCGGTGGTCTTTGCTCTTAAGTTGTGGAGGTGTTACTTGTATGGCGAGAAATTTCAAGTGTTCTCGGACCATAAAAGCCTCAAGTACATATTCACCCAAAAAGACTTGAACATACGGCAAAGAAGGTGGATTGAGTATTTAGAAGATTATGATTTCACACTTAACTACCATCCGGGGAAGGCCAATGTAGTTGCAGACGCTCTTAGCAGGAAGTCTCGGGGTGAAATCAATTCTCTCGCGATAAATAGGTGGAAAATGATTGATACTTTGGAGGAGTACGATCTATGGGTGGATGGACCGGAGTACCAACCATATTTATTCAACCTTGTAGCTCAACCGACGCTTCGACGACGGGTGGTAGAGTTGCAATGCCTAGATTCGGAACTCGATTTGATTAGAGTCCGATTGGGGAATGGAGAAGCTATTAAAGGATGGTCTTGGAAGAATGGAGAGTTGAGATATGGGGAGAAGCTATGTGTTCCCGATGATTCGTCCTTAAAGGAGGAGATACTTGGAGAGTGCCATCGCTCCAAGTTTGCTATCCACCCCGGTAGCACAAAGATGTATAGGGACATGAAGCGTCAATACTGGTGGAGGGGAATGAAGCGAGATGTGGCCAAATATGTGGCAAAATGTGCGGTGTGTCAGCAGGTGAAGATTGAGCATCAAAGGCCAGGAGGAGTCCTACAGTCCTTGCCTATTCCCAAGTGGAAATGGGATCACATTACTATGGACTTCGTGTCGGGTTTACCACGGACGTCGCGCGGGCATAATGCAGTGTGGGTCATTGTGGATAGACTCACCAAGTCTGCTCACTTTTTGAGTATGAAGACCACGGATACATTCGAGACCTTGAGCCAGTTATATATCCGTGAGATAGTGCGGTTACATGGAGTTCCGCTTTCTATTGTGTCGGATCGTGACTCTCGGTTTGTGGCGCGATTTTGGCAAAGTCTACAACAAGCCATGGGGACAGAGTTACATTTCAGTACCGCGTTCCATCCCCAAACAGATGGCCAATCTGAGAGGGTGATACAGATTGTGGAAGATATGCTACGTGCATGTGCGTTGGACTTCAAGGGGAGTTGGAGTGACCATTTGCCGTTGGTGGAGTTCGCGTATAACAACAGCTATCAGGCAAGCATTGGGATGGCACCGTATGAAGCATTGTATGGAAGACCGTGTAGATCCCCGACGTGTTGGTTAGAAGCGGGCGAGAGTAGCTTGTTTGGGCCAGAGATTGTTCGGGAGACTACAGAGAAAATTCAGCTCATCCGGGAAAGACTACGCACGGCACAGAGTAGACAGAAAAGCTATGCGGATCGAAGACGAAGACCATTAGAATTCCAAGAGGGGGACTATGTATTCCT
The DNA here is from genome assembly GCA_963454935.2 of Ilex paraguariensis. NCBI lineage: Eukaryota > Viridiplantae > Streptophyta > Magnoliopsida > Aquifoliales > Aquifoliaceae > Ilex > Ilex paraguariensis. The sequence goes on along the minus strand of CAUOFW020003012.1, from coordinate 19,553 downwards.
TAAGGTGTCCCCCAAGAAGGGAGTATTTCGATTTGGCAAGAAAGGGAAATTAGCACCAAGATATACCGGACCCTTTGAAGTGATCAAAGTTGTGGGCAAAGCGGCATATCAGTTGCGGTTACCAATTCAGTTGTCTGGAGTACACGACGTATTTCACGTGTCCATGTTGAGAAAGTGTCAATCGGATGCAACGCCGGTCGTAGACTTGGAAGACATTGAGATTCAAGACGGAGCAACCTATGAAGAACAACCGGTGAAGATTCTTGACGCCAAGGCGAAAGTGCTTCGCAACAAAGTAATCAAATTGGTGAAAGTCTTGTGGCAACATCATGGAGTGGAAGAAGCTACTTGGGAACCGGAGCTGGAAATGCGGGAGAAGTATCCATTTCTGTTCGTTACTGGAGGTAAGTTTCGAGGACGAAACTTTCTTTAAGGGGGGTGGATTGTAATACCCCACATGCGTTTAAAAAAAATAAAATAAAATAAAATAAAAATAATAAAAGACATAGGTGTTCAGTAATTATTTCATTTGAAATGATAAAATAGTATAACTCAAGGAAAGAGTAGTTAAAAGATTAGTTTCGGTATGAAAATGTACAAAATAAATCATAAAAGAACTTGAACTAATTAGGTCGATGTAGAAAAGTATGTAGGATAAGTTAGGATTAAAGTTGGAAGGATTGGAAGTGAAAAGGGGCGCCCAAATGGGCGCTGGGGCGCTGCTCCGGGTACATTGCCTACTCCGGACCAGTTGTCGTAGAATCGTCATAACTCTTGCTACAATGGTCCGATTGAGCTGAAATTTTGACACAATGCAGAAGACATCTAGATCTACAACTTTCATGTTTTGCACTTTTTCAGATTCAAAGTTTATCATGATCAAAAATAAGGAAAACAGTAAGTCTGGAAAACCCCCAAAACAGACGATGAACAGTAAAAGTCGGGATTTTTGGGTTTTAAAACACCCATTCCAAGCCCTATTTCTCCCATTCTTCATTTCCCTTCCACTCTAAATACCTTAGAGCCCTAAGAGAAGAGAAAAGGGAGAGAAAAACACCAAGGTCAAGAGAGATTCCCACCTCATAAAGATCAAAACCGAATTTCTCAAGTTTTCTCTTCTCCACCCATTTCTTTTGCTTCTATTCCTCAACCACTCACACCCAAATCTCTAGAAACCCTAGGAGGACGAAATTAAGAGGAAAAGGAAGGAGAATAGGAAGATTTTGAATCTTGGGTCTTAGATTGAAGCTACAACCAAGAGGTAGGGGATTTCTTCCTAATTTCTTACATTGAGGCTAGGGTTTATGTATATACATATGTTTTCCACTCCCATCCATATTTATTTGATATGATTTGTATGATTCTTAATTCTCCTTGTAATAAATGCTATGTTTGAATAATGGGATGGTTTGGTAACCATTAAATTTCTCTTTTTCATCTTCCAAACTTGGTTTTAAGAAAAATTGAGTTTTCTCCATATATTGCCTTGGTTCTCACTTTATAAATTTAGTGTTCGATATTGTTCAACGAAAATGATCTTTATATTGATCTTTTGCTCATTTTAATTCCATCTTGCTATGACGCTTTACTTGTGAAATTTGGGTATTTTTCGATTAATTGGTAAAATGTGAATTGATTGAGAATATGTTGGTTTACTCATTGTATGGTGGTTGGGAGGGACTTGGATTACCTACGAGATATGCCGTAGAGTGTAAATGTCAGTTGAACCCAGTGGGGGGGGAGATGGTTTCTTGCACTTGTAGTGAGTTGTCATTTGGTAATGCGACCACTATCGTACGCCTGGAGTTCGAACTAGGGTTGGTATACCATTCCTGGGGAGGGACTCGTCACTGCCATTGGGATGGTAGACGCCCTTTCCCTAAGTACTTGTGATTGTGATTATAAATGGGTGGACTAGGTATAATCGTTGGGTAGATTCATGAGAAACAATCAACATACATGGTACGGGGATGAACCAACATAAATGTGATGATTGGCTGGAATGGCTTGGCCGGTGCATTGGTATGGGACGATGCATCGGAGGGAGCCCCTCCTAATTGACTTAATGTTGGAAATGGTTTGCTATGGTTAAACTTAATTTATTTCTCTCCTTAACTACTGTATGGCTTAAACTTGAGATCTATTTAAAATGTCCCGTTTTACTTCAAATTCATATATGCTATTTATGAAATGTGACCGACCCGTTTTGTATTTTATAAACCTTGTTGGAGTTGGGAAGATTTTGCTACAGAGCCTAGTGCTCATCCCCTACTGTTAACATTTTTCAGACTATATCCTTGAGGAGGAGCCAGGAGTCGAGGAGCCCGTTCTTTGGGAGACTCCGATCGACGGGAGCGTAGATCCCGAGGTGGACGCCTAGAGCGGCCCTTCTATTTTGTTCTAGACTAGGCTATGTTTTTTGAAAGATTGTAAAGTCTAGTTATCTTTTGAAATTCCGCTGCTTATCATAGTTTAATTCTTTGGGAATGTACATGCCATTGTGGGCATATTTTTTTTTGGGTTAACATGTAAATTTGATGGATTGATTATATAGTAGTTAATTGGACCCGGTGTGGTCATTATAGTAGAATTGCACAGGTTGGATTTTGTGGTAGAGCTCCCCGTACAAAGGAGACTCTGCCCGAATTTTGTTAAAATATCAATGGTTGATGGATAAAAATTTCTTATTTATGGATTTATTTAGTGCTCTCATGATTGTGAAAGGTTTTAGAATGTAATGCCGTCCGAGGGGGTATTTGGGGCGTTACACATTCTAATCTTGAAAATTTCACATTCAACTAGATATGCACTATTTATGGTAGGGGTAATTATGGAATATATTTTAGAAAGAATTTGAAAATGTTTTAAAATGTGTACTTATTGACAACTATTTGATAAAAAAGAGGACTTAAAAGAGGATAAGTTTAGAGCTGGTACTTAAAGCCAAATAAATTTTGAAAAAGGTACTCACATCTCATTATCTCTAAGTTGAAATTTACTAAAATCCAAAATTAAATACAAGTCCAACTCACATAGGAGTATGTTAGAGCATCTTCAACCTTGACTCAAATTCAAATTTGAGTTTAAATGGTCCAAAAAACTTCTCTAACCTTCGACTCAAATCTATACCAAATCAAGACAAAACTTATTTTGAATCCAAATTGAAGTAAACTCAAATTCTATACTAAATTTCTAATGGTAACTTTTTAACTTATCCAAAATTAAAATATTTTTTCGACAACTTGTTCTTTGCCTCTTCTTGCCTTTTTCTATTACGCTGCTTCCATCATTGACCACCACTGAAGTTTTTACAAATCATTTGGTAAATTTTTTCCTTTTCATCTTCTATCTTCTTGATTTTTTGTACTTTTTAAAAACCTTTATCTCCCCTATCTTTCATACCATATAAACCCTAAGTCTACCAATCAATTTTTCTTTGATTTTTTTCGAGTTAAACACTATCGGTACTACAATTTCAGACCGTCAATTCTTCCTGAAATTTTAAACCTTTGTTACATTTAGAAAATTTGTCATTTTTTTTCTTCAATCTTTCATTTTTGTTAAAAACATATGTTTTTGTGTTCTTCAGACCAAGCCCATGTCAAAATAGTTATATATATTTTTTTTCTTTATTTGCATTTATAAAAAATGATAAAGGATTAGAACAATCTTAGAATTCTAGGATAGTTTCTTGATTTCCATTTAGTGTTATATACATATTCAATTTTTTTAAATTACGCATTTGTGGACAGATATGAAAGTTTCATTTATTTTATCAAATATCATGATTTGAATGATAAAAAAAATGAGTTTTGGGATAATAAAGAAATTTTTTAAAAGATTTGAGTAGATATTTAAGTTTGTTCATTGAAGTACTCTATACCAAATCAAGTTTTTTATTCAAATTTAAACATAAATTTAAGTCATGATTAGAGATGCTCTTAATTTTATGGCCACCAAAACTCTATAAATAAGATTTCAGAGGAAGGGGAAGGGGAGGCCAAGAAGCTGAAAAAGCCCATCTATTCATCTAGAGATCATTCAAGCTAACCATTATTTGTTGCATTCTAGTGTTAATTTGTTCAAAGTGAGGTGAACTTTTTGCTAATATTCAAACTCGTACTCTCTACGTATGAACGAGATCGACCATACTCACCTAAGCCCATCCAGAGAAACTGGGCAATACTCTCGTAAGCCCATCTGTATTTTCAGCCCATCAAATAACTTGGTCGTATCTTGCATTGTGAAAGGAGACAACTCTTTGATCTGTACATGAAATTGGTCTTGATGCGTTATGTGGAGCCATTAGCCATGTTGTCCAGTTGTAAGGAGCAACTCAAGGCAACTTGCGTTGGCTTGGGTTTGGTTGAGGAACAACCTAGGCTCAAGCCAAGAGGGTCCTATTTAACAGTTGCCCAATATAAAAACCGCTGGAAACTCTGAGGACGTTACTTTATCCTAATTAAATTTTCTTAACCTAAGGTCAACCCAACTTCCAACTAAAGTTTCATGACAATGGGTTGGTCTTGGATTACTGGGCTAAAGTAACCAAGTCTAAAACTTTAGATATTGCTGGATAATGTTTTCTTCAAGTATTTTCTCGTTATTTTTTTAATTTCTAAGTAATTTTTTATGTAGGGTTTCTTTTTTCTTGTTCCAATTTATGCCCTTCTTTCAAACTTATGCTCCGTTTGGTGTGATGAAAAAATAAAAAGATGGAAAGTTAGAGGGATAAATAAAACATCATGTTTGGTAAGGAAAGAAAATAGGAAGAAAGAAAAAGTTGATGAATTAACTTTCTTTTCAACTTACAAAAATCGGAAGGAAAGTGGATGGAAAGTTAGGGCCTGTTTGGTTTGCGTTTCAAAAAATAGTATCTAAAAACAGTTTTTAAGAAGAATTTTAAGAAAGTGGTTTTGATATTTTTTGAGATAAAAAATTTGTTTGGTTAGATGATTTCAAAAACAATTTTACAATACAGAAAATAGTAAAACATGTTTGCACAGTCTAAGTATATATTTGAACAGTAATTCAAACATTAATAAAAAAATATAAAAAAATTATTTTTAGATTGACAATTTCATTAAAAAAAATTCAATAAACCAAACTTTTAAAAAATTATATATATATTGTTCTCCTTGTTTCCAAAATTTTCAAAGAAAACTCTGAAAACAAGCTACACTTGTTTTGTGTTTGTTTGACTCAAATCTCATTTTTTTTTTAAAAAATTTAGAGAACAAAAATGCTAAACAAACAAGTTTTGAGTGTTTTTGAAATTTTAAGAACAAAAAATTGTTTCTGAGATGATAACCAAACATGACATTAATTATTTGTGTTGAGATGTATCTTATTTTTCTATATATTATGCATATATTAATTTCATATACAAATACAATGATAAAATATGTGTGTGTGTGTGTGTATATATATATATATATATTAAAAAATTAAAAATTAAAAACTTAAAAAAAATATATTTTTTCATCTTAACTAGAGGTAAAATTTTTTGACTCAACATGATGATACGACTCAAACTTGACATAAATTTTATGACACGAACTTGATTATAACTCGACACGAACTCGAAAATGACCTGTCACGCGAACAAGAAATATAGAAGACTCATAATTTTATGATTCAATACAAATCTGACACGACACGACTCGATTGTTACCCCTAATATTAGACAAAAAAAATTAACAAAAAATTGGTTATTTTTATTTTTCATCAATCTAACCAAATATAAAAGAAGGAAAGTTTATAATTCTTACTTTCCATTCTTGAAAAATAGAAAGTGTATCTCTCGTACTTTCCATCTTTTCTACCAAATGGAGCATTAGTAACATCTATAATAGTACCATATGCATACATAAATGTGTATTATTTTTTTTTATAGAAAGATTCACTGATATTTTGTATTGATTAAATATGATTAAAGTGTGATCAAACAATACATAATATACTCATGATCAAATCCAAATTTTAAAATGCTCGAACAAGACATGTTAGTTAAACATTCAACTTTCAATTCTCAATGAGAAAGTAGCAACATTTGTATGGCTTTGCTAATTAATTTTTTGTCCTGAACCCGGTCCTTTGTCCAAGTATTGGATCCAAGTCTAGTTAGATTTGGGCATTTGAATGAAAAACATTGACCATAACAACAGTCCAGCTAAGTGTTTGGTATCCCAGATGATTAGGTCATTGTAGGTGACCTAAATAAATCACAATTATGTTTCTAAGGATAGTGAATGAAAGGGATTTGGATCCTTCTTAATTTTATTTTTTCTCAATTTTAATCAAATTTAATCATCCAATATTACAACAATTGAATCCTATTGGGTGACAGCGACACCATACCAACTCCCTTGTATGGCCAATCATTGTGTTCTATAATTAGAGGGGACGAACCGTAATTAATCCTAAATTTTAACGTTAATTTTTTTATTTACGGGTTATATGAATGAACAAAAATATGACATAAAAATAAATTTAGTTAAAATTAATTAATTCTCACTACAAACCCTTATGCTCTGATTGGTAGGAAGAATAGAACGTAGGAGCAATGGAAAGTAGGAGAGATACATTTTCTATCCTCCAAGGGAGGAAAGTAGGAATGATATACTTTCTTTCTTTTGTGTTTGATAGAACAGATGAAAAATAAAAATAATTAATTTTTTTTGTGTTTGGTAAGGTGGAAAACAAATTTTTTTTTAATTTTAATTTTTGTTTTAATTTTCTTTTTTAAAAAAAGTATAAATACATATTTTATCATTATATACATAATATATGTATATATCAAAGATAGACAAATAAAAAACATTTCAACACAAATAATTAACTTTTTATCTATTTTTTTTTAATTTTAGAGGGATTGATTTTGATGAGTTAGAAAGAAAACTCATTCATCAACTTTTTTTGTTTTTTATCAAATATAATATTTTATTTATCCTTCTATTTTTCTATCGTATTAAACGGAACATTAAATAACTAAGATACAAATAAGACAGACACAACAGGAGTGTGGGTATGCCCAATGACCAAAGATAGCACTAAACAGTACCACGTAGGAGAGAGTAGGGGCGTGGGGTGTTTGTTGTACCGGCTTAGCGAATTCTCAACGGAATTACCTAAATGTCAACAACAAATAAATGGACAACGTTAGCTTCATTTATTGGTAATGTTTGAAGAAGAGTCACCAGTGACAACCCACATTGCATTACGTAATGTACTCAAATTAATTGAGTGAGGTCTTTTTCACTCCTGCTTTGTTAATCCCTTTTGGAGCACTCAATAAATACATGCGAATCCATTCCATGTCAACTAAATATGGCGATTTAAATGCTATCAAATCCCACCAATGATGAGGATCTTTATATTTATATGCTTTGGTCAAGTAGGACCCACAATGCCTCAATTTATTTATTTATTATTTTTATTTTTTTTGGTGTTTCTACTTTTTACTTTTTGATTTGTGATTATTACAAAAAGAAATAAGGGATGAATAAACAATTAACATGTGTTCGACTTAAGAAAAAATATTATTTGTATTTAATTTAAATATCAAAGTTTGGGGACGCAATCAATTAGAACTGTTTGATGTAAAGTGTGTCATATTCAAGATACTTTGAACCCAATCCTCGGATTTGACAAGAATTGACCATTGCTTATTTCATATCTTATGAGGCTTAAACTCTTACCTTCCTTTTATTTTAATACTAACATTAACACAAGTCTCATAAATCATTATTATAATAAAGTTCGAAATGAATCACAAGTCTATGTTTTATTTGGTATGATGAAAAAATAAGATGATAAGAAATTGGAAGGATGAAAAATTAGAGGGATAAATAAAACATCATGTTTGGTAAATAAGGAAAGTAGGAAAAATGAAAAAATGGATGAATTAACTTTCTTTCCAACTCACGAAAATCAATCCCTCTAAAATCAAAAGGAAAGTGGATGAAAAATTAATTATTTGTGTTGAAATGTATATTATTTATTTATATATCTTTTAATATATATATATATATATATATATATATTATGTATACATTAATTTCATATAAAAATACAATGATAAAATATGTATATATATATATATATTTTAAAAAAAATTTAAATTAAAAAATATATTTTTATTTATCTTAAGTAAAGGTAAAAATTTTCGACTAAACACGGTGACACAACTCGAACTCGATATAAAAATAAACATGTCAACTCGCAACTCAACATGACACAATTAATTAAATGAGTTAAGTTAGATTTGACTAATATTCGACTTAAACCCATAATGACTCAACACGAATCTGACAAGACACGACTTGATTGTCATCCATAATTTTAGCTAGTACAAAAAAAAATAGTCATTTTTATTTTTCATCCATTCAACCAAACACAAAGGAAGAAAAGTGTATCATTTCTACTTTTCATCCTTAAATAATAAAAAGTGTATCCCTCATATTTTTTATCATTCATACTTTCCATCCTTCATACTAAACAGAGCATAAAAAAAAAACGAATCCAGAAAGAGTGTAGAATATAACCCTCGTAGAGAGGGATACAAAAGAGATGAATCACTATCTTTGTTCGGACTAATCTCTCACCTTTTAATTGGGAACATTATGGATGATCAACTAGATTAGGCTCGATTGATTTCTTACCTACGTCATCAAAACTAAAGACAAATTAACCATATGGGTATAAAGAACCAGAAATAATCCATAACTACCTCATCTATATATTTGGAGTTCATTAGTTTGTATAATGATTTCGTATCAAGTTTTAAGATCACATGTTGGTAAAGACATGGAATCACCGTCTATAAAATATTTATTTTAGACTATGAGTGTGAAGAGATTATATTATATGATTTCGTATCAAGTTTTAAGATCACTTGTTGATAAAGACGTGGTGATGGGTTAAGTCCAAGTAGTCCAATTTATGTATTAAAGCCCAACCCCGGTTGAGGAGCCCAACCTCATTGTGAATCCACCAAGTCCAAGACAGCCCAAGGCCGGTTAGACCCCTTGCTTAGCACGTCACCAAGAAGAGAGCACGGGAAGTTTATCTGCACCGCCTTAAGGAGCCCAAGGCCGGTTAGACTTCTTGCTTAGCACGTCACCAAGAAGAGAGCACGGGAAGTTTATCTGCACCGCTTTAAGGAGCCCAAGGCCGGTTAGACTTCTTGCTTAGCACGTCACCAAGAAGAGAGCACGGGAAGCTTATCCGCACCACCGAAGGAAGGAAACGGTCCAATCTTTGACCACGTTTCATGAAGAGCTCCCCAACCTCTTCCTTCCGTTGAGGATAAGTCGTGATCTCCACCAAAGATAATCTCTAAGCTGCGATAAAGAAGCCTTGAGGATATGTCATGATCTCCACAAGAATGATCTCTTAGCTACTATAAAATGGCTCTAATCCGGGAGAGGAAGGACACATGCTCCATCAGAGACTTACAGGAGATGAACCGACTACCGGAGATTATTATTTTTCTTTGATTCTCCATTCCCCCTCTCAACGCTTGTATCTCCATTCTCCATACCTTTGAATCAATAAAATACCCGGCAACTGAAGCCATTGAAGAGTGGACGTAGGTCGAATTGACCGAACCACTATAAATTGTGTCTTCTTCAATTATTTCGTTGATTTCATTGCATTTATTATCTATACTTGACAGGTGGTGTGCAAAACCATTTTTGTGCATCATCACGTGGTATCACCGTCTATAAAATATTTATTTTAGACTACGAATGTGAGAGATTATAGTAGGTGAAAAATTTCCTCTTTTCATCGATTTTTACCTTAGATCAATCGAAGACTAAACTATATCTAATTCATTTCAAATGTTAAATCAAATGTTTTTTATATTGATCTAACAATAGAAATAAACGAAATAACTTAATTGAGATAAAATTGACAGTTGACGAATTAAATTGGGATAATTAAAAGTTTATAGACTAAATTAAAATCGGAGACAAAATTTGAGACCAATTATAATATTTACCCAATTTGAATATACATAATATTGTGTAACCGATGATAATAGTGATAATTGCAGTGGTAGTTTCGCAAATATTATTTGGTATAGAAGAATGCAAAGCGATTACCTCCCCGAACTCCGCAATAACTACAATTTTGTGTACTAAATCATTTTTTTTTTAATCTTAGATTGAGGTATGAGTGGTAAAGGATGAATTGAATACATGTTTAACTAGTAAATATTATTTACAGTAAGTCAATGCTCTCATGTACCACCAGCACACGAGTATACCAGGCCTATCTGACACTCATCTTATTTGGTAAATTACTCTTGACTTTCCTTGGCATATGAAAAACTCCATGATCATCCTCTAATTTTTCAATGTTGATATGATATTCTCTTATTTTAAATTAATTGATCCCCACTTACCTTATTGAGCTAGTAACACAAAATGATTATGTGAGTAGAAGTGATGCTTAGAAATTATTATTATTATTATTTGCTTAGAAATTAAAAATGTGAATATTACGCTCTTACTTTTCACTCGAGCAAAATTGATCACATGTCTGATCTTTTATACATTTGGATAACAAATCCACTAATCGAACTCTCCATTTTTCTATGCAGTTCATGTGTGTGTTGATATGTGCATTGTTACACCCTACTGAACAAATACACTTACACGAGCATTGGATTTGAAAATATGACATGATTTTGACTTTTGACGACATTTTAGAGAAAGGGGAATGATTACGTTGAGAGGAGAGGGATAGGGGTTTGACAAGGTTATGGGGGATGGAGAATGGTTCTTGGGGGTTCTAACCTAATTCTAGGGGGAGAATTGGTTTCGACTTTAAATTCAGATTGAATTTTTGATATAACTTGTGTTAATGTGTTTTTACACTTTATTTTTTGAAAAGTTGATCATTGTTGACAAGCCAAAGGGTAAATAAGTCATTCCATAAAAAAAAATATTAACACTGACCAATTAAATTGTTCAATAGGAACGTTTCTATCATTTTATTAAATATTAAGGGGAGATTATGTAAATAATCCTAATTTCAGGGTCTATGAGTGTAATTGACACTTTCTTATTTGTTTACGTTTGCATCACTCCAGTCTTTGAGGACACGACAAATACTACACTTGTAAAGATATGTTATATCTTCGCTATCTTCACCTCCTACTCGAATACAAAGTTTCAATCATCCAATAATGTAAAATTAGGATAAAATTCAAACACACTCATATTTTATTATATAGATATAATACATACCCGGAATAGCCGAAGCATCTCTCTCTCTCTCTTAAGCCAAAAGTCGCACAGCACCAATCCTAACCCACATTGCTTTCTCCACACACTTTTCTCTTTCTATATATCTGTATCTATAGGACTCTGAGTTGTTCGCTGAGTTAGTTGACGATAATGGAGTTGGAGTACGGGAACAAGGAGGTGTTCGACGCCGAGACGGCGAGTGCGATGATGAAGGAACTGAGAGACGCGTTTGGGAATGGTAAGACGAAGAGCTTCGAGTGGAGAGTGTCCCAGTTGGAGAGTTTACTGAAAATAGCAAACAATCACGAGAAGGAGATCATTGATGCTCTTTGTTCCGACCTCTCGAAACCTGAATTAGAATCGTTCGTCCACGAGGTTTTACTCTCTCTCTCTCTCTCTCTCTCTCTCTCTCTCTCTCTCTCTTTGATCTTGTTGACTTCGAATTTTTGCTGTTTTTCAAATTTCAAGCATTCAATTTTTGATTTTATTTTGTAATCAAATATAGTACATATTCAGATATCTCTATTGCAGATTTACTTCCAAAAACGTTACTCTTTTTGAAGAAAAATTCTAATATATGTTTCTTTGTTTGTTGTAGTTTTGATGTCCTGCAAACTGCAAAGTATATACATATGTACATAGACATATATATTGATATATGTATAATTGTGTTATGTGTGTGTGTATGTGTCTGTTTTGTGTGTATCCGTTTTGGGTTTTTGTTTTATTATTATTTTTTTAATTTATGTTTATTGGATGATTGTGCTTCAAAAGCTGGAGTATGTCAGGACTAACAGGTTATGGGCAAGGAACTGGATCTGTGTATTTACAGCATCCTTTCTGTTATACATGAGGAATTTGTTCGTATAGGTTGCTGGTAGGAGCATTAATTGCTTAGCTTTCCATAAAAACAATTGGCTAGCCTGTTTGACTTTTTCAAAATTGGTAACCACAAATGGCTTGAAGCCAAGTTTTGGTACTAGGTTCTCCAAATTTAATGCCTCTGTGCTAAAACTTTGTTAACTCCTTTTTGATCACACATGCTTTTTGTCAGACATGCTTGGGCTTCAAGATCAGATTTGAGGATAACCACATTGTGCATATAACACCAAATTTTTATCTGTACCCATCCACCCATCACAGCACCTTCAATTAATGGAGAACAATATGAACATTATGCACCATCGGGTCCTTTCAATTAATGAAAAAGTTCCCACAGTTTGAATTCTGTGTTTTAGCTTTGGGATACTTTGGAAGTTGGACAATAATTAGGAGGTACCGGGGCATGCTCTAGTCAACTACTCAACTTTGCCTTGTCTAAGAGAAAGGGATTAATTTGAATGTATTAATCAACAATTTGGAAGTTGCATATGCATGCATGTTTTGTTTAGAAAGGAACTTGTTATCATATTAGCTTTGTCAGAAAAAAGTTGTATGGTAATTTTATCTGTCCACTTTTTATGCCACAGTATTGTGTGAAATTTTAATGGCCTACTGTTTATTTGGGGTTCCTTTGAATAGGTGATCTGAAGAATGCTTAGAAATTTTTTCAGTGATCATAATATGATTTTGCTGCTATATGTTTGAACTTTGAAGGCATTATGGATTTCAGATATTCTAACATTTCACTTTGGTTATTCTTCATTTTTCATTGATAGAGTAGATTTCAACTTCGCGTATGTTGCTGATTTCTTTCAGTCCTCCCACCGCGTTGAGAGGTCTGTGTCACCTCCCTAGGTTGGCTTCCCCTCTGTGTCAAATGGAACATCTAAATTCCTTATATTCTCTGTGGGATTATGTTCTAGTTGTTGAGACTAAACAATCGTTCTTTCTTCCATGGCGAATTTGAGTGATTTATTTGGCATTTTGCCTTGATATTTATAGATTTAATACTGGTTAGATTTTTGTCAAGTTCCTTCTCGTTGGATCTCTCTGCCTTTTACACTTCACCACACATAATTGAACTGTTAATGTGAGTTTGACTTGAGCACAAGCATTTCTAAAGGATTGTTAAGTCCTCTGTACATTAGCTTGGTACAGAACAGACTCGGTTATTGGCTACATTACATGGTATATACTGGACATAAAAAAAAGCCACCTATGTATTTGACTATTGATTTATTTTCCCAAGGTTATGGTGCAATAATTTCCGTTTTGTGGATCTTCCTTTGTATGGAACTTGTACAAGTTACATAATCTGTTATGTTCCACAATTCGTTTCAGTAAGCGTGATTCCTTGGGATATGATTTATATATTTTATCATGCAGATTGCTTTAATGAAGTCCTCATGTAAGTTGGCACTACAGGAACTGAAGCATTGGATGACACCACAAAAAGTAATTTCTGCCGAAAGCTCGATTTTAAATTGGATTGTTACGTGCATGTTCTTTTGACAGTCATTTGGTCAAGCACTATATAATTCAAATCTTTTGATATTTGCAGGTTAAAACCCCAATTACTACTTTTCCATCATCAGCAGAAATAGTTTCAGAACCATTGGGTGTCGTATTGGTCATATCAGCATGGAACTATCCTTTCTGTACGTTCAAAACTTTGTTTGTTATATCTTTCGTGTCATTTAGTATAAAAATACATTATATACTTCCTGTCCTAATTTAATACACAAATAGCTGACTAGGGACAAAATTCTCCAGGCTATAGCCAAGCAAGTTATGGTTGCAAGTTGCAACTTGCAGTTTTACTGAATTTTTGTTAACTTTGACACTCCTTTCAACTGTATAAAATGGTAACCACATTCATACTTATGAGTTTCGGCTGGGAGAAGAATCAAAAAATTACACGCCTTGTCCTTGTTGCCTACATGGTCTCCGTTAGCCATGTATTGAACTAGTGCCAAGACTAACAACTTGTTTTTTGTTGTCATCTGTCTCCAGTGTTATCTCTTGAACCAGTAATTGGAGCTATTACAGCTGGTAATGCTGTGGTTTTGAAACCGTCAGAAGTTGCCCCAGCTACATCGTCACTTCTTGCAAAATTTTTAGGGGAATATATGGACAGCTCTGCAGTAAAAGTTGTTGAGGGCGCTGTACCTGAAACATCTGTACTATTGGAGCAAAAGTGGGATAAAATATTTTACACAGGTTTTTTCCAATTGCTATTTCATTTAGCTTACGTTACATCATGAACATTAGATTATATAAATCCTGGAAAGATGTTATGTTAATTGAACTTGGTGCTGATTCTTATTTGTTATCTTTCCGTTAGTCATAATGCGTACAACATATTTACTGCTATTAAGCAAAGGAAGGACTAAATTTGGCTGCTCAAGTTTGCAACACTTAAAAAATTTTTGGTCAAACTCTAGGTATTATTTCAATACTGTTTAGCATATTTTCCACTGCACACACATTTAAAAAGCATTTATCACCCAAGAAAGGGGAGGAGCACGAATCAAGATTTGTGCATGGAAGACCAATGACAATATTATTGTGTTGACTGAGGTTAGTTCTTATCAAAGGTGGCCCGGGAATAGGAGAAAAATGCATTAGGACAGTAGTGAGGTGATGTAGAATTGACCATTTCAAGGAAATGGCTGGTGTGCTTGCTGGTGGCTGAAATTTGTCCAAGTTGTGGTTGGTCTCTTAAGTAGTGGGTAGTCAATTAAGAGGGTTTTTACAGAGGATCCTAAAAGGGTTGTTTTTTCTAGCAGGGAATGGAAAGATGGGATGTGGTGTCATTTTGGAATATATAGTGCGAGAATGCTCCTCCTTGAATGTCTTTTTGGATTTCCACACTATTGCAGCAAGGGATTAGGTGGTGCATACCATTGCTAAGAGGACCAGGACAATCACGGGAGTCCTAAATTTGTTGATAGCCTCGTGACTATATTTTGGTACAAACTCTTTGATTCTTCCGAGATTAAGATAAGAGGTTGAGAGTTAAGGGGATTTGGAGAGAGGTGGCACTGGAAATGTTTGAGGAGTCTTCTTGTCACATATTAGTGAGCAATGTGATGAGGTGCATAAGGGTTTTTTCCTTTTTTTATTGGGTAATATTGATTTGTGTACGCATGGTTTGATTCCAATTGGTTGCAGTACAACTTAGGAGGATATGAGTGGCTAGACCATCATTTGGTGCATTGATCGATGCCATGGTTGCTTTTGTACTTTTGTTTTTCTTTAGTAGATAGTATTGCATAGTGCCTATATTGTCATGGATATTTTTGGTGGTGTACAACTAAGGTTCAGGTAGGGAATAAGTCCTTTCTGCAGCAGCAACCCCATGTCAAAACACTGTATTTTGAAAAAAAGAACATGAAAAGCAGGCTTCCTACACAGTTGTCTTCTGATTCTTATTATCATTCATTAAATTGAAGAAATCTTTTCAGCTGACATAACTATCTACTTAAAGTAGCTTTTGCCTGTTCAAAGAAAAAATAAAATTTTAAGCTTTTGCCTGTTGGAAAAAAAAATGTAAGCTTTTGTACCTGATATAACTACGAGATTAAGCAGACTTTGACTGGACACAGTTTGGCTTTTCATACCTGATACCTATGTATCGTCTATGATAAAAAAAATATAAAATTGCAGGAAATGGAAGAGTGGGACGAATTGTAGCGGCTGCTGCTGCAAAGCACCTTACACCTCTAGTTTTGGAGCTTGGAGGAAAATCTCCTGTTGTTGTCGATTCAGATGTCAACCTAATGGTACAGATTTCGTCTCTCTTGCACATCCTAGGTTGTGCGAATTCCATTTTACTTGTTTATGGTGCTATTACTGCCATCTTGTTATCTTACACTGCTTTGCCTTTGTTTTAAAGGTCGCAGCAAGGCGAATTATTGTAGGCAAGTGGGGATGCAACAACGGACAAGCCTGCATTGCTCCTGATTACATCATAACAACCAAAGATTATGTTCCAAAATTGGTACTGTTGCCCATTCTGAAGAGCTATATATCATCAACACTGCAGATACTAATATGTTGATCTTGTCTTCTTCTAATGCCGCTTCTACTCCAGGTAGATGCTCTGAAACTGGAGTTGGAGAAATTCTATGGGATGGATCCTCTGAATTCCGAAGATTTGTCTCGCATCGTGAATTCCAACCACTTTGCTCGCTTAAAAAAGCTATTGGATGATGATAAGGTTTCTGGTAAAATAGTTCATGGAGGTCAGATGGACGAAGGCATCCTGTGAGTTTTGCTGCATATAATTTTTTTGGCTTTGTTGCTTATTTCATAATTAAGTTAAGCTAAATTGGAAAATCTATTCATATTGTTCATGCTTCTTTCCCTTGATGCAGAAAAATTGCTCCCACTATTTTACTGGATGTCCCAGAAGACTCCCTGATCATGAATGAGGAGATATTTGGTCCTTTACTTCCTATTCTCACGGTAAAAATCTAGACAGCCCTTTGCAGAGTTTTCCTTTTGAGGTTCCTTTGTTTCTTATAAGAAATTATGAGTGGTTGATAAAGATGAGCATGAGTAAGCTGATGTTTGTGTGATTTAACCCTCATAGAAAATGATAACTCGATCTTTTGTGAAGAATTAGAACTAGCAATAGAAATAAAGACAGTGTTTTGGAAAGCAACCGATAATATATGCTTAATTAAGTGTTAGTTACATGAGCCAGGAAATTTTGCCTGGGAATGTGACTCTGCAGAAACAAGCGGGACAGAGAAAAATTCAATCATTAGAATGGTTTTTCTTCTTTTGTTGTATTTTGAAGCAGCAAGCTTGAGGCACGGTTATCAATCATGATATTATCTTTTTGTTGGTTGAATAGGTTGACAAAGTGGAAGCTAGTTTTGGGATGATTAACTCCAGAGATAAGCCACTTGCAGCATACTTATTTTCCAACAAAAAGAAGCTCAAGGAGGAGTTTGTAAAGACTGTTTCTGCAGGGGGGTTGGCTGTCAATGATACTTCTCTACATGTAAGTATTCTTCCTTGTGCATAATCGAAAGTTTTCTATATAAACACACATGCAAACATGATTTCATGCATATAAACTTGTGTGAGATGTTGTAGTCACCTTTAAAACAACACCTCAGTTCTGCTGTTTGACCTGGGTTGACTTGGTCAATAAATTTCTAGATGGTGTTTTATTCAAGAAAATTTTCTGAAGATTATCACGAAAAATAGAAAACCCATTTGAGGAAAGATTTTGGCTGAATTTTGTTGGATAATATTTATGGCAATGTTGAATGAATCGGCACCAAGGCCGATGTGGCACCCTTTAGAAAGAAAAAACACCTATAACGTTTTGTATGTGTATTTGACAAATCAATTGGGAGATATTTAGAATCTGCAATAGTTATAACCATATTTCAGAATATCTATATGGGTAGAATAAGATGATAAAGAAATGACTCTAGATCTATTATTCGAAATCACATGAATTGTGATATTGATTGGCTTGTAACAAGTGCTAACTAGGGTCAAGGCTAAAACTAGATTTTCTTGACATTTCAATGTAAACAGTAGTTATCGCTCAACATATCTGACTTTGTGATATTGCTATATCTATGCTTGATTTATTTGTTTATTGAAGTGATATGCGTGTACTGCAAACCTATTAAAACATGGATACGTTTTCACTTACTGAGCTATACACGTATAGACCCATGAATATGTATCTGCTCAATTGTGAATTGATTGACCTGGATTGGAACCATCAACTTGATTGTGCAGGTTGCAGTTTCTACTTTACCATTTGGTGGAGTTGGGGAAAGTGGAATGGGTGCATACCATGGTAAATTCTCTTTTGATGCTTTCAGCCATAAGAAGGCAGTTTTGTACCGTAGTTTTGCTGGTGATGCACCGGCCAGATACCCTCCATACACACCTGCGAAGCTAAGATTTCTCAAGGCTCTTTTGAACGGTGATATACTTGGCATTATTAGAGCTTTGTTTGGGTGGTAAGGTTTAGAACTACCAGAGATACCTCTACAGTAGTTATATATTTGCATTATTTGTTCACCATATGGCTTGTCTATGTATTACCTAAACCAGGTAATGCTGTTGCATGTCTGATATAAGTTGTTTTCTCTCATTTTTATATTTTTATTTTTATCACATTTCTTTGTCCACATATTTGTTTTAAGGTCGGGAAATTCTGCATATAAAGAAAATAAAATGTTATCTTTTGTAAATGTTGTATAAATTTTTGTGGGGATTGAGTTGTGTGAAGTGGACAATCACATGAGTTATGGGGCCAGAATTTCAGCAACATGTGCTCTAGTGTTCTGATACCACTTGTTCATTAGTGCTACTTCTTGTTGGGAACTTTCCTGGAAATATATGTGACCTTGTTTTCATCTCTGAAAGAGTTTCTTGTGACATGTTGGACCATCTGGGGTGCGGTGTTGGAGCTGTGGGGGCAGCAATGTGGGTCTGTGCCGGGGGGGGGGGGGGGGGAAGGCAGGAGGGTGGCGGTGGGGATGATGGAGTGTGGTAATGGGCGTGGAGAGAGAAAAAAGGGGTGGGGGTGGGTTGCGCTGCAGGTGGGGTAACAAGGAGAGGGCTTAATTTGTCGGTCCAGGTTCGGATTCGGGTCAGGTTCGAGATCTTGGTCTAGATTTCGATCGCAATTGTTTGATTTAACTTTTATCATTAACTGAAGGAGCAGTTGTCTTTATGTTATAATGGTTAATGTTGTCCATTGAATTGGGTCTTAGTTTCATTTTTGAAATGTGAGAAGATATCCGTATAATAAGAATAAATTCCGGGGATCCATGTGAGATTTATTCTAATATTATCTATCTAGTCAGATGAAACGGGATGGACCGTTAATCTTTTGATGAACCTTATAAACACATTTCCATAGGATTGGAGAGAGGATCCATCCTAGCAACAAATAGATGATGTAAAATCTTATCCACTTTTTTTTTTTTGTATAGCATCCTATTTTTAATGACATCTCCTATGTTATTTGAAACTCCTTCATAAGTATTTTTCTTTTAAAACAATTAATGAAAACTATTCTTTACAAAATTATCTATGAAATTACCTCATCAAAAACTATTACGATCGTGCACTCCCAACATAAAGTTAAAAATAATTCATCTTGAATTCCAATCCCCTCAACAATCCCAAGTTTGATGTCCAAATTATTTCTTAATTAATAAACATGATGGTAAATGGTTCCCACTTGTTATCAATCCAATGCTAACATATAGCTAAAGGAATAGGGGCAAGAAAGTAGAGCTTTACTATGTTGTGTCATGTTGGATTTGTATCGTATTTAAGTCATATTCCAAACCTTTACCTGGCCAACCCACAATCCTCAATCACCCAAATTAATTCAATCTATCTGATTCATTGTCAAACCTT
>CAUOFW020003011.1:30000-40979 GCA_963454935.2 Ilex paraguariensis | reverse complement strand
AATACTTTAAAATAGAGTGATCAGTATAGACTACTATCAGTGAACCAATGATGTAAGAACAGAATTTATCCAATGCAAATACTACTGCTAGCAATTCCTTTTCAATAGTGGTGTAATTCATTTGTGCCTCATTAAGGGTTTTGCTAGCATAGTATATTACACACGGTCTCTTATTCTCCCTTTAACCTAGCATTACACCGACCGTGTAATCACTCGCATAGCACAAAAGCTCAAAAGGTAAATCCAACTTGGGTGGTCGCATAATTAGAGGTGTAGTGAGCATGAGTTTAAGTTTCAAAAAGATGCCTCACAACTATCCAACCACTCGAATGGGACATCCTTAGACAGTAAATTGGTTGGAATGACGATAAAAGCCGGCATGGCCTAGAAACGACCTGATATCCTTAATGACCCTCGGTGTAGGGAGGTTGGAAATGGTTTCAACCTTTGATTTGTCAACTTCTATTCCCTTCATCGACATAATATGCCCAAGCATAATTCCTTGTGTTCCCATGAAGTGACATTTCTCCCAATTCAAGACTAAGCTCTTCTCTTCGCATCTCTCGGGAACTCTCTCCAAAATTTCCAAGCATCCGTTGAAGGAATCCCCAAACACAAGAAGTCATCCATACAGACCTCTATAATCTTCTCCACCATATAACTAAAGATCCCCATCATGCAACGTTGAAAGGTTCTAGGGGCATTGCACAACCCGAAAGGCATGCGACGGTAAATAATGGTACCAAAGGGATAAGTGAAGGTGGTCTTTTCCTGATCTTCCAATGCAATCTCAATTTGATTGTAGCCAGAGTATCCATCTAAGAAGCAATAGAATAGATGCCCCCACCATTTGTTCCAACACTTGGTTGAGGAATGGCAATGGGAAGTGGTCTTTCCTTGTGCATAAGTTGAGCTTGCGGTAATCAATGCACACTGTCCATCCAGTGATCACCCTTGTTGGAATATAAGCTCATTATCCTCATTTGCCACCATGGTGACTCTTGACTTCTTGGGTACTACTTGCGTGGGGCTAACCCATGATTAATCCTAATTAATGCATAATTTAATTAAGTTAATAGGTCAATTGTGTTAGTTAAATAAAGTTAAACTAGTCAAAATAAATCAAATTAGGGTTAGGGTGAGAATTAGGGATAATGCATTGATTGTTGTTCTTTTCAGGGTTTTGTGCATCAAAGCTGCCAATTAATGGGGAGCCAATTGTCAAAGCTACAAACTATAGGGTGCCAATTATTAAAGCTACAAAATATAGGGTGCCAAATATCAAAAGCTTAAAAAATGGGGGATCAAAGTGTAATTCAAGTCCTCCCTTTTCGCCTATAAATACCACCCCTTGGGTCTTGTAAAGATCATCTTTTTTTCTTGTGTCATCTTTCTTGTAAAGAGCATCTTTTGGTAGTGAAAAACCCTCCAAAAGTCATTATTACTTTTTTGTATTATCTTTCTTGTAACGAGCATCTTTTGGTAGTGAAAAATCCTCCAAAAGTCATTATTAATTTATTGAAAAGAGCACCTTTTGGCAGTGAAAAACCCTCCAAAAGTCATTATTTCTTTCTTTTAATAAATTGCTTCTTTTAATTTTGTATTATTGTTGTAATTTATTGCTTTCTTGTATTGTATTATTGCTTTCTTTTATTTTCATTGTTTTGAGCTTCCTTGTTCCCTTAGAGGAGTGAAATTCTTCCACTTTTCTAGAGCTTTACAAAAGCCGTGAAGGGTGGAACACGATTCACTCATTCTTTGTTGAAGATTGGATCCGTGTGTAATATGTTTTACCTTGCAACTCCTCTACTTGGAGGGATGAGCATCACTCACTTTTCTAGCTTTATCAAAGCCCTGAAGAGTGAGTAGTTTCTCATCCAATCTTTAGTAAGAAGTGATGGACATGTATAATTATTTGGAAGTTATATTTGTGCATTTCGTTTATGCTTAACTCCAATCTTCATTTCTTCATAATGTCTTCTCATTACATTGTTTTCTTTTCTTTAAGCATGAGTAGCTAAGTCTTTAAGTTGACTAATCCAAGGGAGATCTCCTCTTGGGTATGCCATTTCAACTCATCTTTTTTCCTCCCCTTGGTGTACAATGGTTCGGTATGACTGGGTTGAGTGAGGACACGGTGTGAGTCTTTGATATCCCATAGACTTGTCATGGTTATGCTTGGATCCTTACTTCCATCTCATCCCTCGCTTCCCACGAATCAATTGTTCATCTATGCACCATTGGAGGAAGGTTTCGAGTTAACTTGACATTCCCATTGGAGTGAACCCTTCGGATTAGCCAACACCTGTTTCCCATTTCAATTTCATCACAACACAAAATCACAAACCAACTTTAAACAATAAAAGATTTTACACTTTTCTTTCACCAAAAGTACCTTCTACACGATTCACCTCCTTCCCTGAGGAGACGACCTTGGAATATGGTTCCAAGTAAAACACGACACACAAAAGTCTTCTTGCACTTGGGAAGCATTTTTGTTCACACACACACACACATTTCATTCTATCATTTCATTGCCCTTTCTTTTGACATTATTCCAAGGGAGAGTTACACTCCCCTCCACACATAGATGATACGCATTGAGGGATGATGTTTAGAGGTTAGGATATACTACAACAGAAGCGATCAAACATACATCAAGAGATTCTTTGCATGTACCTTCTTGCTTAGGACAAAGGTAATGACCTAAAGACCTTTGGACCCTTGGTTTAATTCATTAGACTTAGGTTGATTAGGTAAAATGGAATCGGTGATTGTTCTATTAATGACTCTTAGGTATTTTTCAAAAAAAATAATTCTAAACATTAAATGTGTTTTGAAAGCATAGAATTGAGTCATTTATCAGACCCCACTTGATTAACACTCTTTAGTGCTCAAAAGAACAACTTTTACTTGATTTCTAGCTTAAAAACCAATGGTGACAACCCTATGTTTGCTAGTTTTCACTAGAATAGTCTTTGAACACTTGCGGATAAAATAAAAAAAGGCTGAATGAATGGGTAGTAGAGACTACCCCTAGGCCACTCTTGGGCCACTCGAGTGGTCATGAGGTTGATTGAGTGGTCCTTACTTTCTTGCCTTGGTTTTTTTTTTTTTTTTTTCATTCTAGCAGCCACTACCTACCAACCGCTCTTCTATTGCTCGAGTGGTCTTTTGAGAATTTGTGTTTTCCTGGTCTGAAAGACAAACCCTATTCTGAACCTATAAATAGAGAATGTCATTCCTATGCTAGGGTAAGCCTCTTGAGTGTATTTTCTAAATATAAAAAACCTTGGAGAGCTTTTGAGAAACCTTAAATCCCTAAATCCAAAAGGTCAAAACCCATCTTGTGATTCCTATCCAACATCACATAATGGAGAAAAAGAATTTGCTTGGCTCTACCAAACCCACTTGAAGAGTTTGCATACCAAGATTCTTGGGTGGCTCCTAGGAGTGCTCGAGACATGGATGAATCATGTGGAAAGGAGTCCAACTGAAGCTATCTAAGACATCAGTGGTTGGTGTATCCAGTGGAGAGATCTATTGAAAGAAATGAATGTCTAACCATGGTATTGGTTGATGTATAAAACTCTAGTACTTGTAGATTGATTGTGAGATAGTGGATTAAGCTTTGGTGAACCTTGAGTGGTTTCCTGTGGTTTTTCCTGAGGAGGGTTTCCACGCCAACAGATATCTTTTCTACTTTATTGCTTTATCTGATACATTTGTAGTTTATTGCACACATGGGAACTATGTATTTGTTGATATGATTGATTGAACATCTTATCATACTTTGTAGTTTGGTAATGGGTTGTTGCCTTGGTTGGGATCTCCATAAGTGATTGAGTATTAATATATAAAATTGACATATTCATTACACTAATCATCTTGGTTAATTTGGTTATTCTTATGCAAAAGGAGTTCTCAAATTTAATTGATAAATAGATTTTTTAGAAGAGGTAATTATGGCAGTGATTAATGCCATATGTGTAATCGTGAGAGGCAATCCATTCAACACAAGGGTATTGAATTACATTACCTAGTTTTTGCTCTTTTGGAATCTATTGTAACTACTAGTTAGTTTCTAATGAAAATTAAAAAGAAAGAGGTTCAATAGCATGAACACCACTTTTTGATGGGATGAATTAGGCACATTGGAAGGCTCAGATGAGAGCTTTTCTTAAATCACTTGATGAGCGGGTGTGGTTGTATGTGCTAGAGGGTTGGAACCCCTCGACTGTCATCACCCTTGTTGAAGGTGGTGAGTCCGTCGTTAAAAGTGTTCTATTTATAAAAAGAATAAGAAAGTACTTTCAAAAGTAAATCAAATTCTGTTATTTAGATTGAGAGAAGTATATGAATTAAGTGAAACTAAAAAAGAAAAAGATTCTATAATCAACAATCAGATAATTCATGAATCGTTTAATCAAATTCGATCTACAGATTGGACAAATTATTCCCTGACAGAAAAAAAACTGAAGGATCTGACTGATAGAACACGCACAATTAGAAATCAAATAGAAAAAATTACAAACGACAAAAAAAAAGTAACTCCAGGAATAAATATTAATTCTAACAAAACAACTTATAATGCCAAAAGACTAGAATCACTAAAAAATATTTGGAAAATATTAAAAGAAGAAATGCTCGATTAATCAGTAAATTACATTATTTTATAAAATTTTCATTGAAAGAATCTACATAGATGTCTTTCGGTGTATCATTAATATTCCCCAAATCAATATACAACTTTTTCTTGAATCAACAAAAAAAATGATTGATAAATACATTTACACTAATGAAACAAATCAAGAAAGAATTAATAAAACAAATCAAAATACAATTCACTTTATTTCGACTATAAAAAAGTCACTTTATAATATTAGTAATAGTAAAAGGAATTCACCTATTTTTGTGACTTATCTTCCTTGTCACAAGCATATGTATTTTACAATTTATCCCAAACCCACTTGGATAAATTAAGATCTGTTCTTCAATATCACGGAACATCTTTTTTTCTTAAGACTGGGATAAAGGATTCTTTTGGAACACAAGGAATAATTCATTCTGAATTAAGATATAAGAAATTTCGGAGTTATGGAGCGAATCAATGGAAAAACTGGTTAAGGGGTCATTATCAATACGATTTATCTCAGATTAGATGGTCTAGATTAATCCCACAAAAATGGCGAAATAGAGTCAATCAATGTCGTACAGCTCAAAAGAAAGATTTAAAGAAATGGAATTCATATGAAAAAAACCAATTACTTTATTACAAAAAACAAAAGATTCTGAAGTATATTCATTATCGAATCAAAAATATAATTTTAAAAAATACTTTAAATATGATCTTTTATCATATCAATCTATTAATTATGAAACTAAGAGGAACTCATATATTTCTGTTTATGGATCACCATTACAAGTAAATACGAATCAAAAGATTTCTTATAATTACAACACACCTAAAGGCAAATTATTTGATAAATGGGGGGGTATTCCTATCAATAATTATCTAGGAAGAGGTGATATTATGTATATGGAAAAAAATCCAGATAGAAAATATTTTGATTGGAAAATTCTCAAGTTTTGTCTTAGAAAAAAAGTCAATATTGAGGCCTGGATCAAGATCGATTCCAACAGTAATAAAAAAACTAAGATTGGAACTAATAATTACCCAATAATTGATAAAATTGATAAGAAAGGTCTTTTTTATCTTACAATTCATCAAGATCTAGAAATCAATCCACCCAATCATAAAAAAATCTTTTTTGATTGGATGGGAATGAATGAAGAAATACTAAATTGTCCTATATCCAATCTGGAACTTTGGTTCTTCCCCGAATTTGTGCTACTTTATAATGCATATAAAATGAAACCGTGGATTATACCAAGCAAATTACTTCTTTTAAATTTGAATATAAATGAAAATGTTAGTGAAAATAAAAACGTCAATGGAAAGCCAAAAGGGAATTTTTTTATACCATCGAATGAAGAAAAAAAATCTTTTGAATTAAAGAATCGAAATCAAGAAGAAAAAGAACCCGCAGATCGACGAGATCGTGGTTCAGATGCACAAAACCAAAGAAATCTTGGATCCCTTCTCTCAAACCAACAAAAAGATATTGAAGAAGATTATGCGCGATCAGACATGAAAAAACGTAAAACGAAAAAACAATACAAGAACAACACGGAAGCAGAACTAAATTTCTTCCTGAAACGATATTTGCTTTTTCAATTGAGATGGGACGATGCTTTGAATCAAAGAATGATCAATAATATTAAGGTATATTGTCTCCTGCTTAGACTGAGAAACCCAAGAAAAATTACTATATCCTCTATTCAAAGAAGAGAAATGAGTCTGAATATAATGCTGATTCAGAAGAATTTACCTCTTACAGAATTGATGAAAAAAGGGATATTGATTATCGAATCGGTTCGTCTGTCTGTAAAAAATGATGGACAATTTATTATGTATCAAACCATAGGTATTTCATTGGTTCATAAGAGTAAACGCCAAATTAATCAAAGATATCGAGAACGAGGATATGTTGATAAGAAGAATTTTGATGAATCTATTTCAAAACATCAAAGAATGACTGGAAATAGAGATAAAAATCATTCGAATTTACTTGTTCCTGAAAATATTTTATCATCTAGACGTCGTAGAGAATTGAGAATTTTAATTTGTTTCAGTTCAACGAATAGAAATGGTGTGAATAGAAATCCGGTATTTTGTAACGAGAACAACGTAAAAAACTGGAGTCCATTTTTGGATGAAAGTAAACATCTTGATAGTGATAAAAATGAATTAATTCAATTAAAGTTCTTTCTTTGGCCGAATTATCGATTAGAAGATTTAGCTTGTATGAATCGCTATTGGTTTGATACGAATAATGGCAGTCGTATCAATATGTTAAGACTACGTATGTATCCACGATTGAAAATTGGTTAATGTTAATACCGTATTTTTCCTATATATCCTATACCGTATATGGTATATGAAAGTAAACAGATGTACACATACCTTGTCTTACATCCCATTCTAATATACGTGAATAAAGTATCAATTAGATAAAAAGTGAATTGAATCAACAAAATCTTCTTCATTTTCGGTTTAAATATAAATTATTCGCTTTTGTGAGTGCAAAAACGTACCATCCTTTTGTATCCCTATTCGAATCCAATTTGATTAATTCATTTTAATTGATAAAATTAGGAGTCGATAAAGAAATTAAGATCATTATGTATATCACATTCAAATTACTGGCATTATTATTTCTGATCGATAAAATTACATATCTGTAAAGTAAAAAAAGGAGGAGGAAATTCTTTTATGGTCAAAAATTCATTCATTTCCGTTACTTCACAAGAAGAAAAGAAAGAAAACAGGGGGTCTGTTGAATTTCAAGTAGTCAGTTTTACCAATAAGATACGGAGACTTACTTCACATTTGGAATTGCACAAAAAAGACTATTTATCTCAGAGAGGTCTACGGAAAATTCTGGGAAAACGTCAACGGCTATTGGCTTATTTGTCAAAAAAAAATAGAGTACGTTATAAAGAAATAATTGGTCAGTTGGATATTCGAGAGATAAAAACTCGTTAATTTGAAGAATCTTTTTGATCGTTTAAATTTTGATGAACTTCTTTTTTTTTTTTCACTTTCAGCAATTCATGGAAGAATGAATGGGGAAAAACCTATGACTGCACCAGCTACAAGAAAAGACCTCATGATAGTCAATATGGGTCCTCACCACCCATCAATGCATGGTGTTCTTCGACTCATCGTTACTCTAGATGGTGAAGATGTTATTGACTGCGAACCAATATTGGGTTATTTACACAGAGGAATGGAAAAAATTGCAGAAAACCGAACAATTATACAATATTTGCCTTATGTAACACGTTGGGATTATTTAGCTACTATGTTCACAGAAGCAATAACTGTAAATGCACCAGAACAGTTAGGCAATATTCAAGTACCTAAAAGGGCGAGCTACATCAGAGTCATTATGTTGGAGTTGAGTCGTATAGCTTCGCATTTGTTATGGCTTGGCCCTTTTATGGCAGATATTGGGGCACAGACCCCCTTCTTCTATATTTTTCGAGAACGAGAATTGATATATGACCTATTCGAAGCTGCCACCGGTATGCGAATGATGCATAATTATTTTCGTCTCGGAGGAGTAGCTGCTGATCTACCTCATGGATGGATAGATAAATGTTTAGATTTTTGCGATTATTTTTTAACAGGGGTTGCTGAATATCAAAAGCTTATTACACAGAATCCTA
The DNA here is from genome assembly GCA_963454935.2 of Ilex paraguariensis. Lineage (NCBI taxonomy): Eukaryota > Viridiplantae > Streptophyta > Magnoliopsida > Aquifoliales > Aquifoliaceae > Ilex > Ilex paraguariensis. The sequence continues at coordinate 32,684 of CAUOFW020003011.1, read as the reverse complement.
TTTTTTTAGAACGAGTTGAAGGAGTAGGCATTATTGGCGGAGAAGAAGCAATAAATTGGGGTTTATCAGGACCAATGCTACGAGCTTCCGGAATACAATGGGATCTTCGTAAAGTTGATCATTATGAGTGTTACGACGAATTTGATTGGGAAGTACAATGGCAAAAAGAAGGGGATTCGTTAGCTCGTTATTTAGTACGAATCAGCGAAATGAAAGAATCTATAAAAATTATTCAACAGGCTCTAGAAGGAATTCCAGGGGGGCCCTATGAGAATTTAGAAATCCGACGCTTTGATAGAGTAAGGGATCCCGAATGGAATGATTTTGATTATCGATTCATTAGTAAGAAACCTTCTCCGACTTTTGAATTATCACAGCAAGAACTTTATGTAAGAGTCGAAACCCCAAAAGGAGAATTGGGAATTTTTCTGATAGGAGATCAGAGTGTTTTTCCCTGGAGATGGAAAATTCGCCCACCCGGTTTTATCAATTTGCAAATTCTTCCTCAGTTAGTTAAAAAAATGAAATTGGCTGATATTATGACGATACTAGGTAGCATAGATATCATTATGGGAGAAGTTGATCGTTGAAATGATAATTGATACAACAGAAGTACAAGCTATCAATTCTTTTTCCAGATTGGAATCCTTACAAGAGGTCTATGGGATCATATGGATGCTTGTCTATATTTTGACTACTGTATTAGGAATCACAATAGGTGTACTAGTAATTGTTTGGTTAGAAAGAGAAATATCTGCAGGGATACAACAACGTATTGGACCTGAATACGCCGGACCTTTAGGAATTCTTCAAGCTCTAGCAGATGGTACAAAATTACTTTTCAAAGAGAATCTTCTTCCATCTAGAGGAGATAATCGTTTATTCAGTATCGGACCATCTATAGCAGTCATCTCAATTCTACTAAGTTATTCAGTAATTCCTTTTGGATATCATCTTGTTCTAGCTGATCTAAGTATTGGTGTTTTTTTATGGATTGCCATTTCCAGTATTGCTCCTGTTGGACTTCTTATGTCAGGATATGGATCAAATAATAAATATTCCTTTTTAGGTGGTCTCCGAGCTGCTGCTCAATCAATTAGTTATGAAATACCATTAACTCTATGTGTGTTATCAATATCTCTACGTGTGATTCGTTAAGAAATAAATTTTCCCTATTTTTTTTCTTTCTAGGAAGGAAGTTAAATAAGTTGAATATCCATTTTCATTTTTTTATTCATCATTCAGGCTGATGAACTAAACCAGATAGTTATATGAGTGAAAGAAAACGGCTTATAAATTTGCGGTAAAAAAATGGAGTCTCATTACCTATGTACAAGAGTTAAATGAAAGTAAATATAAGCAGTAAAGATTGGTTACCCCAAGATATTGGTTGATTAGTCATCATGGCTTGAAGCGGGTTCAAAAGATCAACTGTATAGAGGTTTTACTATTAATTACCATAACAGGAGATTGGGCAAAAATGAGTGGATGGCTAGGAACACCAAGGTACACAAAGGATTCGTAATGGAGATTATGTAAGTTATCCAACAGGATATTTCTGTGCATAAAAGGAATTTTAATTGGGGCTTTAAGTTAGTAGAAATGATCAAGAAGTACTCCCCACGATTCCGATCCAGAGTATACTCCTATCCACCGATTAAAGAAATAACTATCAAGAACGAACTAATCCTTTACTTTGTTTTAAAATCCCTTTTTATGAGAAAGGAGAATAGGAACGAAAAAATAGAAAGAATGTAATTGCAATAGAAAAAAGAGAGCTTTTTTTATTCTTTCTTTACTATATAATATAGATATTTAGACCTATATACATATTTTTAGAGATAAAATTCTTGTTAGGATTCCTGAACTAATGCAAGGTCTAATTCTTTTTCGTAATCGAAAATGCTAGGTTGAAATATCTATTGATATTTCTACAAGAAGAATTTTAATCAAGGATTAAGTTATTATTCAACAAAGAAAATTTGGAAATTATTAAAAGATGAGATCAATTCAGAAGCACTTTATATTCAATATTTTATATGAAATATAAAAAAATAGAAATATATATAGCAGACAGAATTCCATTGGTCTAATTCGGGACCTTAGGATAGATTTGGATTCTATATATCCTACAAACATAGCAAGATAAATAATAGTGAGTGGGTCCTTAGATTTATTTGTGACCTTCAAGGAGCCGTATGAGATGAAAATCTCATGTCCGGTTCTGTAATAGCGATGGGCACAGTGATGTTATCATCGACTATGATTATCTAACAGTTCAAGTACAGTTGATATAGTTGAAGCGCAATCAAAATATGGTTTTTGGGGATGGAATTTGTGGCGTCAACCTATAGGGTTTATCATTTTTCTAATTTCTTCCCTAGCCGAGTGTGAAAGATTGCCCTTTGATTTGCCAGAAGCAGAAGAAGAATTAGTAGCAGGTTATCAAACCGAATATTCAGGTATCAAATTTGGTTTATTTTACGTTGCTTCATATCTGAATCTACTGCTTTCTTCATTATTAGTAACAGTTCTTTACTTGGGGGTTGGAATCTTTCTATTCCGTACATATTTGTTCCTGAGCTATTTGAAATAAATAAAGCAGGTAGAGTCTTTGGAACAATAATTGGTATCTTTATTACATTAGCTAAAACTTATTTGTTCTTGTTCATTTCTATCACAAC
>CAUOFW020003011.1:0-25000 GCA_963454935.2 Ilex paraguariensis | reverse complement strand
TTTATGCTTGTTTCTTTCTCTTGTTTGACACAAGTAGTGAATATAGAATATCGTATTCCTTTACAGTGAAAGAAGTTGGGAAGAAGTTGTTAATAATAGATTACCTAAAGAAATAGGTAAAAGAAATTTCCACCCAAGATTTAATAGTTGGTCCATTCTCAGTCTCGGTAAAGTCCATCTTGTTGTGATAGAAATGAACAAGAACAAATAAGTTTTAGCTAATGTAATAAAGATACCAATTATTGTTCCAAAGACTCTACCTGCTTTATTTATTTCAAATAGCTCAGGAACAAATATGTACGGAATAGAAAGATTCCAACCCCCCAAGTAAAGAACTGTTACTAATAATGAAGAAAGCAGTAGATTCAGATATGAAGCAACGTAAAATAAACCAAATTTGATACCTGAATATTCGGTTTGATAACCTGCTACTAATTCTTCTTCTGCTTCTGGCAAATCAAAGGGCAATCTTTCACACTCGGCTAGGGAAGAAATTAGAAAAATGATAAACCCTATAGGTTGACGCCACAAATTCCATCCCCAAAAACCATATTTTGATTGCGCTTCAACTATATCAACTGTACTTGAACTGTTAGATAATCATAGTCGATGATAACATCACTGTGCCCATCGCTATTACAGAACCGGACATGAGATTTTCATCTCATACGGCTCCTTGAAGGTCACAAATAAATCTAAGGACCCACTCACTATTATTTATCTTGCTATGTTTGTAGGATATATAGAATCCAAATCTATCCTAAGGTCCCGAATTAGACCAATGGAATTCTGTCTGCTATATATATTTCTATTTTTTTATATTTCATATAAAATATTGAATATAAAGTGCTTCTGAATTGATCTCATCTTTTAATAATTTCCAAATTTTCTTTGTTGAATAATAACTTAATCCTTGATTAAAATTCTTCTTGTAGAAATATCAATAGATATTTCAACCTAGCATTTTCGATTACGAAAAAGAATTAGACCTTGCATTAGTTCAGGAATCCTAACAAGAATTTTATCTCTAAAAATATGTATATAGGTCTAAATATCTATATTATATAGTAAAGAAAGAATAAAAAAAGCTCTCTTTTTTCTATTGCAATTACATTCTTTCTATTTTTTCGTTCCTATTCTCCTTTCTCATAAAAAGGGATTTTAAAACAAAGTAAAGGATTAGTTCGTTCTTGATAGTTATTTCTTTAATCGGTGGATAGGAGTATACTCTGGATCGGAATCGTGGGGAGTACTTCTTGATCATTTCTACTAACTTAAAGCCCCAATTAAAATTCCTTTTATGCACAGAAATATCCTGTTGGATAACTTACATAATCTCCATTACGAATCCTTTGTGTACCTTGGTGTTCCTAGCCATCCACTCATTTTTGCCCAATCTCCTGTTATGGTAATTAATAGTAAAACCTCTATACAGTTGATCTTTTGAACCCGCTTCAAGCCATGATGACTAATCAACCAATATCTTGGGGTAACCAATCTTTACTGCTTATATTTACTTTCATTTAACTCTTGTACATAGGTAATGAGACTCCATTTTTTTACCGCAAATTTATAAGCCGTTTTCTTTCACTCATATAACTATCTGGTTTAGTTCATCAGCCTGAATGATGAATAAAAAAATGAAAATGGATATTCAACTTATTTAACTTCCTTCCTAGAAAGAAAAAAAATAGGGAAAATTTATTTCTTAACGAATCACACGTAGAGATATTGATAACACACATAGAGTTAATGGTATTTCATAACTAATTGATTGAGCAGCAGCTCGGAGACCACCTAAAAAGGAATATTTATTATTTGATCCATATCCTGACATAAGAAGTCCAACAGGAGCAATACTGGAAATGGCAATCCATAAAAAAACACCAATACTTAGATCAGCTAGAACAAGATGATATCCAAAAGGAATTACTGAATAACTTAGTAGAATTGAGATGACTGCTATAGATGGTCCGATACTGAATAAACGATTATCTCCTCTAGATGGAAGAAGATTCTCTTTGAAAAGTAATTTTGTACCATCTGCTAGAGCTTGAAGAATTCCTAAAGGTCCGGCGTATTCAGGTCCAATACGTTGTTGTATCCCTGCAGATATTTCTCTTTCTAACCAAACAATTACTAGTACACCTATTGTGATTCCTAATACAGTAGTCAAAATATAGACAAGCATCCATATGATCCCATAGACCTCTTGTAAGGATTCCAATCTGGAAAAAGAATTGATAGCTTGTACTTCTGTTGTATCAATTATCATTTCAACGATCAACTTCTCCCATAATGATATCTATGCTACCTAGTATCGTCATAATATCAGCCAATTTCATTTTTTTAACTAACTGAGGAAGAATTTGCAAATTGATAAAACCGGGTGGGCGAATTTTCCATCTCCAGGGAAAAACACTCTGATCTCCTATCAGAAAAATTCCCAATTCTCCTTTTGGGGTTTCGACTCTTACATAAAGTTCTTGCTGTGATAATTCAAAAGTCGGAGAAGGTTTCTTACTAATGAATCGATAATCAAAATCATTCCATTCGGGATCCCTTACTCTATCAAAGCGTCGGATTTCTAAATTCTCATAGGGCCCCCCTGGAATTCCTTCTAGAGCCTGTTGAATAATTTTTATAGATTCTTTCATTTCGCTGATTCGTACTAAATAACGAGCTAACGAATCCCCTTCTTTTTGCCATTGTACTTCCCAATCAAATTCGTCGTAACACTCATAATGATCAACTTTACGAAGATCCCATTGTATTCCGGAAGCTCGTAGCATTGGTCCTGATAAACCCCAATTTATTGCTTCTTCTCCGCCAATAATGCCTACTCCTTCAACTCGTTCTAAAAAAATAGGATTCTGTGTAATAAGCTTTTGATATTCAGCAACCCCTGTTAAAAAATAATCGCAAAAATCTAAACATTTATCTATCCATCCATGAGGTAGATCAGCAGCTACTCCTCCGAGACGAAAATAATTATGCATCATTCGCATACCGGTGGCAGCTTCGAATAGGTCATATATCAATTCTCGTTCTCGAAAAATATAGAAGAAGGGGGTCTGTGCCCCAATATCTGCCATAAAAGGGCCAAGCCATAACAAATGCGAAGCTATACGACTCAACTCCAACATAATGACTCTGATGTAGCTCGCCCTTTTAGGTACTTGAATATTGCCTAACTGTTCTGGTGCATTTACAGTTATTGCTTCTGTGAACATAGTAGCTAAATAATCCCAACGTGTTACATAAGGCAAATATTGTATAATTGTTCGGTTTTCTGCAATTTTTTCCATTCCTCTGTGTAAATAACCCAATATTGGTTCGCAGTCAATAACATCTTCACCATCTAGAGTAACGATGAGTCGAAGAACACCATGCATTGATGGGTGGTGAGGACCCATATTGACTATCATGAGGTCTTTTCTTGTAGCTGGTGCAGTCATAGGTTTTTCCCCATTCATTCTTCCATGAATTGCTGAAAGTGAAAAAAAAAAAAGAAGTTCATCAAAATTTAAACGATCAAAAAGATTCTTCAAATTAACGAGTTTTTATCTCTCGAATATCCAACTGACCAATTATTTCTTTATAACGTACTCTATTTTTTTTTGACAAATAAGCCAATAGCCGTTGACGTTTTCCCAGAATTTTCCGTAGACCTCTCTGAGATAAATAGTCTTTTTTGTGCAATTCCAAATGTGAAGTAAGTCTCCGTATCTTATTGGTAAAACTGACTACTTGAAATTCAACAGACCCCCTGTTTTCTTTCTTTTCTTCTTGTGAAGTAACGGAAATGAATGAATTTTTGACCATAAAAGAATTTCCTCCTCCTTTTTTTACTTTACAGATATGTAATTTTATCGATCAGAAATAATAATGCCAGTAATTTGAATGTGATATACATAATGATCTTAATTTCTTTATCGACTCCTAATTTTATCAATTAAAATGAATTAATCAAATTGGATTCGAATAGGGATACAAAAGGATGGTACGTTTTTGCACTCACAAAAGCGAATAATTTATATTTAAACCGAAAATGAAGAAGATTTTGTTGATTCAATTCACTTTTTATCTAATTGATACTTTATTCACGTATATTAGAATGGGATGTAAGACAAGGTATGTGTACATCTGTTTACTTTCATATACCATATACGGTATAGGATATATAGGAAAAATACGGTATTAACATTAACCAATTTTCAATCGTGGATACATACGTAGTCTTAACATATTGATACGACTGCCATTATTCGTATCAAACCAATAGCGATTCATACAAGCTAAATCTTCTAATCGATAATTCGGCCAAAGAAAGAACTTTAATTGAATTAATTCATTTTTATCACTATCAAGATGTTTACTTTCATCCAAAAATGGACTCCAGTTTTTTACGTTGTTCTCGTTACAAAATACCGGATTTCTATTCACACCATTTCTATTCGTTGAACTGAAACAAATTAAAATTCTCAATTCTCTACGACGTCTAGATGATAAAATATTTTCAGGAACAAGTAAATTCGAATGATTTTTATCTCTATTTCCAGTCATTCTTTGATGTTTTGAAATAGATTCATCAAAATTCTTCTTATCAACATATCCTCGTTCTCGATATCTTTGATTAATTTGGCGTTTACTCTTATGAACCAATGAAATACCTATGGTTTGATACATAATAAATTGTCCATCATTTTTTACAGACAGACGAACCGATTCGATAATCAATATCCCTTTTTTCATCAATTCTGTAAGAGGTAAATTCTTCTGAATCAGCATTATATTCAGACTCATTTCTCTTCTTTGAATAGAGGATATAGTAATTTTTCTTGGGTTTCTCAGTCTAAGCAGGAGACAATATACCTTAATATTATTGATCATTCTTTGATTCAAAGCATCGTCCCATCTCAATTGAAAAAGCAAATATCGTTTCAGGAAGAAATTTAGTTCTGCTTCCGTGTTGTTCTTGTATTGTTTTTTCGTTTTACGTTTTTTCATGTCTGATCGCGCATAATCTTCTTCAATATCTTTTTGTTGGTTTGAGAGAAGGGATCCAAGATTTCTTTGGTTTTGTGCATCTGAACCACGATCTCGTCGATCTGCGGGTTCTTTTTCTTCTTGATTTCGATTCTTTAATTCAAAAGATTTTTTTTCTTCATTCGATGGTATAAAAAAATTCCCTTTTGGCTTTCCATTGACGTTTTTATTTTCACTAACATTTTCATTTATATTCAAATTTAAAAGAAGTAATTTGCTTGGTATAATCCACGGTTTCATTTTATATGCATTATAAAGTAGCACAAATTCGGGGAAGAACCAAAGTTCCAGATTGGATATAGGACAATTTAGTATTTCTTCATTCATTCCCATCCAATCAAAAAAGATTTTTTTATGATTGGGTGGATTGATTTCTAGATCTTGATGAATTGTAAGATAAAAAAGACCTTTCTTATCAATTTTATCAATTATTGGGTAATTATTAGTTCCAATCTTAGTTTTTTTATTACTGTTGGAATCGATCTTGATCCAGGCCTCAATATTGACTTTTTTTCTAAGACAAAACTTGAGAATTTTCCAATCAAAATATTTTCTATCTGGATTTTTTTCCATATACATAATATCACCTCTTCCTAGATAATTATTGATAGGAATACCCCCCCATTTATCAAATAATTTGCCTTTAGGTGTGTTGTAATTATAAGAAATCTTTTGATTCGTATTTACTTGTAATGGTGATCCATAAACAGAAATATATGAGTTCCTCTTAGTTTCATAATTAATAGATTGATATGATAAAAGATCATATTTAAAGTATTTTTTAAAATTATATTTTTGATTCGATAATGAATATACTTCAGAATCTTTTTGTTTTTTGTAATAAAGTAATTGGTTTTTTTCATATGAATTCCATTTCTTTAAATCTTTCTTTTGAGCTGTACGACATTGATTGACTCTATTTCGCCATTTTTGTGGGATTAATCTAGACCATCTAATCTGAGATAAATCGTATTGATAATGACCCCTTAACCAGTTTTTCCATTGATTCGCTCCATAACTCCGAAATTTCTTATATCTTAATTCAGAATGAATTATTCCTTGTGTTCCAAAAGAATCCTTTATCCCAGTCTTAAGAAAAAAAGATGTTCCGTGATATTGAAGAACAGATCTTAATTTATCCAAGTGGGTTTGGGATAAATTGTAAAATACATATGCTTGTGACAAGGAAGATAAGTCACAAAAAATAGGTGAATTCCTTTTACTATTACTAATATTATAAAGTGACTTTTTTATAGTCGAAATAAAGTGAATTGTATTTTGATTTGTTTTATTAATTCTTTCTTGATTTGTTTCATTAGTGTAAATGTATTTATCAATCATTTTTTTTGTTGATTCAAGAAAAAGTTGTATATTGATTTGGGGAATATTAATGATACACCGAAAGACATCTATGTAGATTCTTTCAATGAAAATTTTTATAAAATAATGTAATTTACTGATTAATCGAGCATTTCTTCTTTTTAATATTTTCCAAATATTTTTTAGTGATTCTAGTCTTTTGGCATTATAAGTTGTTTTGTTAGAATTAATATTTATTCCTGGAGTTACTTTTTTTTTGTCGTTTGTAATTTTTTCTATTTGATTTCTAATTGTGCGTGTTCTATCAGTCAGATCCTTCAGTTTTTTTTCTGTCAGGGAATAATTTGTCCAATCTGTAGATCGAATTTGATTAAACGATTCATGAATTATCTGATTGTTGATTATAGAATCTTTTTCTTTTTTAGTTTCACTTAATTCATATACTTCTCTCAATCTAAATAACAGAATTTGATTTACTTTTGAAAGTACTTTTCTTATTCTTTTTATAAATAGAACACTTTTGATGACCCAATTTTTTGTTTCTTTTGAGACTGTTAGAAAAAAGTTTGTTCTTCCCTTTAAAACTCTTAAAACTAGAAAATATTTCTTTTCAATTTTTTTTATTTTTTTTTGAGTTCTTTAAAAATGGGCTCAAAAAAAGAAGGTCTTTTTCGGGGAGAACCAAAAGGAAGTTCAGCTTCCATTCCCCAAACTGTTAAAAAACAAAAATCATCTTTTTTTTTTATTTTTTTCATTAGATCTCTATGAGAGGTTTGCAGCTTAGATCTGTGCCAAGGTTTCAGACAGAAAGGAAATAGGATTTTTATCTGAATACCGTCTGTTAACCAATTTTTCGGAAATTCGGTTCTGATAATTGAACACCATTATAGGTACATTTAACATGCATTTCTCTATTCCATCCTGTAAATCTTAGACCATTCAGGAAGTTGCAATAATAACATACGACCCATATTTTTAGCTACTATCAATAAGGGTATTATAATATATTTTCTAAGAATCGATTGAGTTATTAACATAGAGCCTCTTATTATTGTGCAAATGGAATGGTATCTGGTGTCCAGAGCTTTTGCTAGTTCATATTTTACTATCCGTGCTTTTTCCTTTCTTTTGTTCTCTTTATTTCTTCTTTTGTTCTTTTTTGTCTTCTCTTTTTTTTCTCTCCTCTTTTTTGTCTGTTCTTCTGTATAATCTAGAATTTTGAATTCTGTCCCTTTTCCCATCCAATTTCTAAAAATTGGTTTCATTAGTCCGGAGATATCAAACGAAAAAAGGGGGATTTTTTTATTCTGTCCAAAAAAAAAGGGGGGAATGCACATTTGCTTGAAACAGTTCCCAAATAACTATTTTCCGCATTTGACTACGCATCGAACCTTTAATTATATTTCGACGAAAATCCGATTGTTGTGAATAGCGTATCAAAGCCACTTCGTCTGTTTGATCAGCATTATTTAGTATCTTTGGTATTGGGATCGACGTTTTGCTTTTTACTAGTAAAAATGACTACCCTTTGGCTTTTCTTGAGCGAATCTGATGATCCACCCGGCACGCCTTCTTGATTTTCTCCTGACTGTTGTTCCAAATCAGTTATATTATTAATTGTATGACCATCGAGGGATTTTTTTACTGATTTCGTTTATTCCAATAGAGTTTTTTTCTAATTTTTTGATCATTAGGATCAGTTATAATTGCATTGAATAAAAATTTGAAAAATTTTGTTTCATTTTCGGAATCAATTCGTCCTTGTTCTTGTTTTGAAAAGAAAGAAAATCTTTTCCAATTGAAACTCGATCTTGATTCTCTAGCAAATTTAGTAATTAAACTTGAGAAATGGGAAATTTCTGCGGAGAATGGTTTTTTATCAAATGGATCTATTTTCTGTTCAAATTCTCGGCAATCAGTATTAGGAAGAAGAATACCATGAATCTTATTTATTCCAATTGTCTCTATCAAATTTTCTATTGAAGGTTGATTTATGATTGAAATTGAAGGTGAAAACCATTTTTTGATTGTTCCACGATATGGCCCCATTCAAGAAAGGATCATACATTTTAGGCAAGTAGTCTTTTTTAGTCTCATCATTACACAATCTAGTCCGTTTTTCAAGTATATCCAGAAAAAGAGATCCCATGTCGAGAGTCTCAATTCTATTTATAAACTCATTGTTTATGTTGTTATTTTGCTGTTTGTTGGTATAAATCCAATGAGTGTACAGTTCATCAGAGGCGATTTTTCCTAATGTGGACAGGGACATCCTTCTTTGTATCATTTCCCAAAAAGTTGACAAACTGAGTGGATATGTAAAAGATATTCTTTGTTTTCCATCATTTTGGCATGTATAAAAATAATATTGTGATGTTTCATTTCTTACATTCTTTTCAAATCGCTTATTTTTTTATGTATCGAAATGGGCGATTCCATCGGTTATAATCGAAAAGAAGAGTCACAAGAGGTTTTTCGAACCAGAAGAGTTCTTTATCTTCATCTTTTTTATCTTTTATTTTTAATTTCGAATTTTCGTGATTCCTATTCCGATAAGAAGAAACTTGTTCTTGTTTGTTATAGGATGGCTCTGTAAAGTGAAAGTGAAATTCATCCTTTGTTTTTTCCTTTCCATTCACTCGGATCTCTTCCGTTTCATCGATTTTGTCCGGATCCTCCTTTTCTTCCGAAAAAAGGTAAGGAGAAGGATCTTCTTCAGTGGATCCCTCTAATTCCTGTTTAGTCCCCTTCGTTTCGGAAGTTGTTTCTATTTCTACATCTGTTTCTTCCGCACTTTCCCCCCTTTCTTCCGTTTTTGAGGTTTCTTTCAGTTTCTTAGTAAGAATGGGTGACGGTATTCTCCCTAAATAGTAGACACAGGTAATAAATAAGAGAATACTAAAGATCCGAGCCATAGAATTTCTCAATTCTGACACAAGGTACTTATTAGATCGAATAAGTGCATTCGATCTAATAGAATGATTTTGCCGTATCCAGACTAATACCAATCCACCCATTTCATGAATAAAATGTGACCAATTAACCAACCAACAAAACTACTTGTTACAAATAACATCTTGTTGTTGCATCGAAACATATAAATGTTGACTAATCTGGCTAACATTGAACTTGGTAAAATGAAATGGTTGAATAATTGAAAAATGAGATTATTCAGGAATACACATTGAACGCTGAGATTACGCATTGAATTTCTGGTAGTAGATCCATAATCAAAAAGTGTTTGTGATTGTTCCAGAAGAAATGAAACAAAGATACGGTAGAGCTAGGACAGTTATTGTATGAGGTCTACCCAATGCTAGATGCAGAGGCGCATAATAGATCGATATGAACATCATGAGCTGTCCGTAATAAAACCAGTTTGTTGCTGATACCTTCTTCTCGGTTCCTTCTTCCATAATCTGAGCTCGGAGAAGGAAGAGATAAGAGGGCCCTATGGAGATGTGGTCAGAAATCCATAATAGATTCCGACCACAACGACCGAATTTATTATCTTCATACATAAGGGTACTAGATTACGTATAAAAGATTTAAAAATCCATCACAATAATCCTCTTTTCTATAGAAAAAAAGGGATTTTTGTGATGATTTTAAATCTTTTCTACTAGGTAATCTAGTACCCTTATGTATGAAGATAATAAATTCGGTCGTTGTGGTCGGACTCTATTATGGATTTCTGACCACATTCTCCATAGGGCCCTCTTATCTCTTCCTTCTCCGAGCTCAGATTATGGAAGAAGGAACCGAGAAGAAGGTATCAGCAACAACTGGTTTTATTACGGGACAGCTCATGATGTTCATATCGATCTATTATGCGCCTCTGCATCTAGCATTGGGTAGACCTCATACAATAACTGTCCTAGCTCTACCGTATCTTTTGTTTCATTTCTTCTGGAACAATCACAAACACTTTTTTGATTATGGATCTACTACCAGAAATTCAATGCGTAATCTCAGCGTTCAATGTGTATTCCTGAATAATCTCATTTTTCAATTATTCAACCATTTCATTTTACCAAGTTCAATGTTAGCCAGATTAGTCAACATTTATATGTTTCGATGCAACAACAAGATGTTATTTGTAACAAGTAGTTTTGTTGGTTGGTTAATTGGTCACATTTTATTCATGAAATGGGTTGGATTGGTATTAGTCTGGATACGGCAAAATCATTCTATTAGATCGAATGCACTTATTCGATCTAATAAGTACCTTGTGTCAGAATTGAGAAATTCTATGGCTCGGATCTTTAGTATTCTCTTATTTATTACCTGTGTCTACTATTTAGGGAGAATACCGTCACCCATTCTTACTAAGAAACTGAAAGAAACCTCAAAAACGGAAGAAAGGGGGGAAAGTGCGGAAGAAACAGATGTAGAAATAGAAACAACTTCCGAAACGAAGGGGACTAAACAGGAATTAGAGGGATCCACTGAAGAAGATCCTTCTCCTTACCTTTTTTCGGAAGAAAAGGAGGATCCGGACAAAATCGATGAAACGGAAGAGATCCGAGTGAATGGAAAGGAAAAAACAAAGGATGAATTTCACTTTCACTTTACAGAGCCATCCTATAACAAACAAGAACAAGTTTCTTCTTATCGGAATAGGAATCACGAAAATTCGAAATTAAAAATAAAAGATAAAAAAGATGAAGATAAAGAACTCTTCTGGTTCGAAAAACCTCTTGTGACTCTTCTTTTCGATTATAACCGATGGAATCGCCCATTTCGATACATAAAAAATAAGCGATTTGAAAAGAATGTAAGAAATGAAACATCACAATATTATTTTTATACATGCCAAAATGATGGAAAACAAAGAATATCTTTTACATATCCACTCAGTTTGTCAACTTTTTGGGAAATGATACAAAGAAGGATGTCCCTGTCCACATTAGGAAAAATCGCCTCTGATGAACTGTACACTCATTGGATTTATACCAACAAACAGCAAAATACAACATAAACAATGAGTTTATAAATAGAATTGAGACTCTCGACATGGGATCTCTTTTTCTGGATATACTTGAAAAACGGACTAGATTGTGTAATGATGAGACTAAAAAAGACTACTTGCCTAAAATGTATGATCCTTTCTTGAATGGGCCATATCGTGGAACAATCAAAAAATGGTTTTCACCTTCAATTTCAATCATAAATCAACCTTCAATAGAAAATTTGATAGAGACAATTGGAATAAATAAGATTCATGGTATTCTTCTTCCTAATACTGATTGCCGAGAATTTGAACAGAAAATAGATCCATTTGATAAAAAACCATTCTCCGCAGAAATTTCCCATTTCTCAAGTTTAATTACTAAATTTGCTAGAGAATCAAGATCGAGTTTCAATTGGAAAAGATTTTCTTTCTTTTCAAAACAAGAACAAGGACGAATTGATTCCGAAAATGAAACAAAATTTTTCAAATTTTTATTCAATGCAATTATAACTGATCCTAATGATCAAAAAATTAGAAAAAACTCTATTGGAATAAACGAAATCAGTAAAAAAATCCCTCGATGGTCATACAAATTAATAACTGATTTGGAACAACAGTCAGGAGAAAATCAAGAAGGCGTGCCGGTGGATCATCAGATTCGCTCAAGAAAAGCCAAACGGGTAGTCATTTTTACTAGTAAAAAGCAAAACGTCGATCCCAATACAAAGATACTAATAATGCTGATCAAACAGACGAAGTGGCTTTGATACGCTATTCACAACAATCGGATTTTCGTCGAAATATAATTAAAGGTTCGATGCGTAGTCAAATGCGGAAAATAGTTATTTGGGAACTGTTTCAAGCAAATGTGCATTCCCCTTTTTTTGGACAGAATAAAAAATCCCCCCTTTTTTCGTTTGATATCTCCGGACTATGAAACCAATTTTTAGAAATTGGATGGGAAAAGGGACAGAATTCAAAATTCTAGATTATACAGAAGAACAGACAAAAAGAGGAGAGAAAAAAGAGAAGGACAAAAAAGAAGAGAACAAAAGAAAGGAAAAAGCACGGATAGAAATAGCAGAAGCCTGGGATACCATTCCATTTGCACAAGTAATAAGAGGCTCTATGTTAATAACTCAATCGATTCTTAGAAAATATATTATAATACCCTTATTGATAGTAGCTAAAAATATGGGTCGTATGTTATTATTGCAACTTCCTGAATGGTCTAAGGATTTACAGGAATGGAATAGAGAAATGCATGTTAAATGTACCTATAATGGTGTTCAATTATCAGAAACCGAATTTCCGAAAAAATGGTTAACAGACGGTATTCAGATAAAAATCCTATTTCCTTTCTGTCTGAAACCTTGGCACAGATCTAAGCTGCAAACCTCTCATAGAGATCTAATGAAAAAAAAAAAAAAAAAAAAAAGATGATTTTTGTTTTTTAACAGTTTGGGGAATGGAAGCTGAACTTCCTTTTGGTTCTCCCCGAAAAAGACCTTCTTTTTTTGAGCCCATTTTTAAAGAACTCAAAAAAAAAATAAAAAAATTGAAAAAGAAATATTTTCTAGTTTTAAGAGTTTTAAAGGGAAGAACAAACTTTTTTCTAACAGTCTCAAAAGAAACAAAAAATTGGGTCATCAAAAGTGTTCTATTTATAAAAAGAATAAGAAAAGTACTTTCAAAAGTAAATCAAATTCTGTTATTTAGATTGAGAGAAGTATATGAATTAAGTGAAACTAAAAAAGAAAAAGATTCTATAATCAACAATCAGATAATTCATGAATCGTTTAATCAAATTCGATCTACAGATTGGACAAATTATTCCCTGACAGAAAAAAAACTGAAGGATCTGACTGATAGAACACGCACAATTAGAAATCAAATAGAAAAAATTACAAACGACAAAAAAAAAGTAACTCCAGGAATAAATATTAATTCTAACAAAACAACTTATAATGCCAAAAGACTAGAATCACTAAAAATATTTGGAAAATATTAAAAAGAAGAAATGCTCGATTAATCAGTAAATTACATTATTTTATAAAAATTTTCATTGAAAGAATCTACATAGATGTCTTTCGGTGTATCATTAATATTCCCCAAATCAATATACAACTTTTTCTTGAATCAACAAAAAAATGATTGATAAATACATTTACACTAATGAAACAAATCAAGAAAGAATTAATAAACAAATCAAAATACAATTCACTTTATTTCGACTATAAAAAAGTCACTTTATAATATTAGTAATAGTAAAAGGAATTCACCTATTTTTTGTGACTTATCTTCCTTGTCACAAGCATATGTATTTTACAATTTATCCCAAACCCACTTGGATAAATTAAGATCTGTTCTTCATATCACGGAACATCTTTTTTTCTTAAGACTGGGATAAAGGATTCTTTTGGAACACAAGGAATAATTCATTCTGAATTAAGATATTAGTATCGAATTGGGATCCCAACTTTACGACTCATTTTTGGGAGAGTTTTCAGCGGGCCATAGGGACACAGCTGATGATGAGCACTACTTTTCATCCCCAGACAGAAGGTCAATTAGAGAGAACTATCCAGACATTAGAGGACATGCTATGGGCATGCGTCCTAGATCTCAAGGGTAGTTGGGAAGATCACTTGCCCTTGGTAGAGTTCGCCTATAACAATAGTTATCAGGCGAGTATACAGATGGCACCCTATGAGGCGCTATATGGGAGGCCATGTCATTCTCCGGTATGTTGAACGGAGATAGGAGAGAGGTCTTCTACAGGTCCGGAATTGGTTAGAGACACCTCCGAGAAGGTGGACTTGATTCGAAAATGTCTTTTTATGGCTCAGAGCCGGCAGAAGAGCTATGTTGATAGACGGCGGCGACCTCTAGAGTTTGAGGTGGTAGATCATGTCTTCTTGAAGGTGATGCCTAAGAGAGGAGTGGTTAGGTTTGGTAAGTGGAAAAAGTTGTCGCCAAGGTATATCAAGCCTTTCGAGGTACTCGAGAGGGTGGGTGCAGTGGCTTACCGGTTGGCATTACCGCCAAATTTATCAGGTGTTCATGCAGTTTTCCATGTCTCTATGCTCTGGAAGTATACTCCAGATCCGACACATATGGTGGATTGGGATGAGTTGACTATTGATACGGATGGGACCTTTGAGGAGGGACCGGTGAGCATCATACATAGCCAGGAACAGGTTCTGCGAGGCAAGACCGTGCGGCTAGTAAAGGTGCTGTGGCAGCACTGAGGAATGGAGGAGGTGACATGAGAGCGCAAGGACACTATCCATACCAATTACCCTTTCTTGTTCAAGGATGGAGGTATATTCTTATCAGCTGGTTGTACCAGGAAGCTAAGATGGCTGCTATCGACGAGCTGAGGAGAGAGCAAGAGCTGCTACCTATTCTCCTAAAGGGTGAATTTGTAAGATGCCCTCTTTTTATTTGCCTATCCTCTTTCTTACTAGGACTCCTAATTGGTTAGGAAGGGCGTTTATACAACAAAAATATTTTAAAATCAAAAAAATCAATGGGCCCAAGCTCATATCCGAATTGAAGCCGGATTGATATGAGCCCTTTTTGTTTTATTTTCATGTACATAATAGTTAGATTTCTTTTATTGTTATATTTTTTCTTTTCTTGATGTTGTAGTGTAGAAGTTCTTTACCTCTCCCTAATTCGGACTCATTTCATTTTGAGCATCATTGTAGAAAATCTCATTCAATATCTTGTGCGAGTTTAAGTTGGGGGTGTAAACAAACATTTTTTGTTTTCCCTTTAATGTGTATACTAAAAATAAAAAAAGGGGGGTATCTTATTTCCCATGGTACTATCATTTTTCTCATTGCATTATTTCTTATGCATTGAGGACAATGCATAGTTCAAGTTGGGGGGTGAGGTGCCATTTTCCACTACTTTTTGTATAAAATAATGGAAAACATGAAAATTTTGAAAATGTTGGACATCTAGTTTGTGGAAAATATATAATATTGAACTATATTCCCCTACCCTAATTGCTATTGGATTTGTTATTGCTTGATCTTCATTTTGAACTTTTAACACATGAGTACACCATAGAAGTTCATCCTATATTTGAGTATCACATATTCATTTGGTTTTGAACTCACCCATAAGTGCACCTTGAATGTGTAATTTGGATAATTGATGAATTGAGTTCACATTTTAGTGCTTGACATGCATAGTAGAGAAGAGTAAGGACCCATGAGAGGTTTAGTGTCAATCCTTGTTGGAGGGAACTTACATTTACTCAAGGAACAATTTTTCAAATTCTAAATTTCTTCAATAATCTCATTATGCTTGTTTTGGCTAGATACATTTAGGTAGTTAACTGACTTTGTCTTGAAATGCATAATGGTCCTTCATGCTTACCTAGAACTGATCTTAGGTCATCTTTGATTTGCTTTGAACCATAGCCTTTTTCTTGTGGAAAGTTTATCCCTAATGTCGTGATTGAGCTTTAATTGAAATTTGTTTCTATGCCACATATTTGACCAAGCCAGTGAAAAATATAAATATCTACCTTACCTTTGTTGTTCCTAGAGCTAAATATGAGTGATCATAAAAGAAAAGAAAGTATGGTGGAAACTCTACAATAGGGATGAATGAAGTAGAATTCAAAGAGTTGAACGAAAAAGAATAAAAATTCAAGGAAAGGAGAAAAAAGGGTGAAAAGAAAAAAAAGAATGAAAAAAACAAAACGGAAAATTTTAAGGAAAAGAGAGAGAAATAAACAAAGGGTGTGGTGATGGTGTTAGAATGAAATGCCCATGAAAAGGGAGATGTTTTGAAACAAAAGCCATTCACTCGGAACAACCCTCTTTGTTGTATGCTATCATTCGTTCATTTACCTATATATCACCCCCAAGGCCTCATTACAACCCTTGAAAGTCCTAATTGACCTAGAGAAGTATGGGGGATGCACACTTTTAAAGAAAAAAAAATTGGTTTTGCTATATAATGCCCTAGCATTCATTTCATGAGATTATACCAAGCTTATTTTATTTGTATGCATGTGCTTCATTTTTGGATTATATATAAGCATACTTCTGTTTATGCATATGATTCTATCTCACATATACACATGGAGTGCATGCTCAGATAATCTTGGAGGTATTCATTTTTTAGGGAAATCCTTGGTGAGTTTTGCATCAAAGCTGGATTTGGGAAGCCAAGTGAATGTGGATTCCATTGAGAAAATGCTTAAATTACATATTCATTTCACACACACACGAGTTTTGAAAGAAAATTTGCAGGTGGATACTCAAGAATAACATTTAAAGCTATGATGTTATTTATGTGTGACTAGTTCGGGTGCATTGAACAAATTGACATCCCAGCGCTAGTTAGGATAAGAGCATATGCTTTAAATGTTGGATACAAGGAAAAGAAGATTGTAGGTACTTTCACTGGAAACCTTCACAAGAAAAAACTTATCCAATAGGGATCACTTAGGGGTTTAAAGGCTTGTTGCATATGTAAATGCAATAGCAGAATTAGTATAGGCAAATTTTTGTTTGCTTAATTTTTACATTCAGTTTGCTAGGGATGAACAAAGCTTAAGTTGAGGGATGAGATGAGCGTGTAATTTATCATATTTAACAGCCTCACCACATGCATTTTAACTCAACTTTGCATTTAATTACTTAGAGTTAGACGAAGTTGTAAATAATGTGAACATTTTGATGTTGGAGGTAATCATAGCATTAATGATAGCTTTCAGAACCCTCCAACTAAGTGTGGATGAGTGGTGAAGAGATGGACACATTACATGGGGATTGGGAGGCTTGCAATGTGAAGAAATCAAGAAAAAATGAATTTAAAAGAAAACCTTCCAGAAGGTCTTGCCCACTGGAATTGAAAGGTTTTGACACAGTACCTCTGTTTTCCCCATTGTTTGACCAATATACACTTTGAATCTTAAAAGGTACAAAACATCAAAGTTGTATATCAATATGTTATCCGTATTATATCAAAATCTCAACTCAATCAGACAATCAGATCAAAAGTTCTGACAATTCTATGAAAACTGGTCCTGAGCTATCACCTACCAGAAGGTTTAGCCTACTAGAATAAACCTTTCAAGTAGTTTACTTTGACCTTTCGAAAGGTTTTACCCAGAAAGCCTGTAACTCAAGCTCCACTTGCTTGGGGGTCCCACCGATGATTCTCCCACTTGTCCCCTGACATATTCTGCATATATACATGCCTTTCACACCCTAGTTGCTGACTTTTGAGGATGGAGGATGGGAAATGAAGAGAGAGAAGGAGGGAGCCAAGGGAGTTTCTAGGTAGGCTGCTCCTAGCCTGTCCAAGCCATCATCTCACCTCCCATTGATGGGAGACCTGCTCTCACGGGCTAGGGGGGAGACTCATGGACAAAAATGTATTATTCTTACACCATATATTCAGCATTCCACAAGCTTTAAAAGGGGAGGCAACCTAAGCTTAGAAAGTTCCAAGGAAGAAGATGAATAGTTATAAAGCTTAGATTTTTTCCATTCTCTTCACCCATTTCACTTGTAATCCTTCGTAAGGATCCTTTAAGCTTCATTTATTGTCTTTAATGTCATTTATTTCAAGTGCTTTGCAAGTTTAAATACACCATTTACATTCTACCATTGTTGTATGGATATTCCTTCATTCCAAGCTTTTAAAATGAGTATTAAATATTTTTCTTCATAGTTTAACAATTCTTGCATTAAGTTAAGGTCCAATCTTCATTTCTTCATTATGTCTCTTTACATTATGCATGTCTTTCCTTTTATTATGAGTATCTAAATTTTTAGTTGGCTAATCCAAGGGAGATTTCCTCTTGGGTGTGCTAATTCAACTCATTTTTATTTCTCCTTGTAGTGCACGTTGATTCGGTTTGACTAGGTTGAGTGTGGACATTGTTATGAGTTCTTGACACACCATAGGCATTGCATGGGGAATGCTTGAATCCTCACCTCCAATTTGGTCCCGCACTTCCTACGAATCAATCGATCCTCTAGACACCATTGGAGGAAGGTCTTGAGTTGCTTTGGCATTCCCATTGGAATGACCTCTTTGGATTAGCCAACACTTGTTTTATTTCATTTTCATCAAGAACACAAATCATCAAAACTCAAACTCAAAAGATTTTACACTTTTCCTTTTTTTAAAAAAAATCACTTGTTCTATAATTACCTTCCTTGCTTGAGAAGACGACCTTGGAATACTTACCCAAGTAAAACACAACACTCAAAAGCCTCTCTGCGCTAGGGGAGCACTTTTGTTCACACGCACACACACATATTTTGTTCATTCCACCATTATTCTATTTCTGCATTTCTTGCATCATTTTGAGGGAGAGTGACACTCCCTTTTCCCTACAAGTCATACACACACCGAGGGATGATGTCCAAAGATTAGGGAATACAACGGAAATCATCAAGTATTTTTTGAGCCGTTGCCGGGGAAGGTTGAGCGTTGAGTTCGAAGGTGATTTTAGACGGCATTGGCAAGTCTCGTGAATTTCATCATGGGCCAAGGTATGTCATTTTATTTGTAAATAGTTGGTTTTAGTTTGTGTTTTGTGTTATGTTTCCTAATTTTTATGATAATTTCTTAAATGCCCCAAATTTTAAAAATGTGTGTGAGATTTGTGATGAGTATGGGTACATCACTAGTGAGTGTCTAAAATTATCAAGTTCAAGACTTTGCATGTGAAGGTTCTATTTAATTTTGTCCACCTCAAATTTTTACCCCAACCATTATCTTGCAACGAGTTATTCGAGTTATGGTTGGGAGAACGAACCTTATAATTTTTCATCTGATCTTACACCACCAAATGAATTTTGCCACTATCCAACATATGAGGACACAACCGAACAAGAATTGGAAAACTATGTTTTACAAGTTTATGCAATGCCAAACAGAAGTCAATGCCCAAATAGCCCAACAACTTTCTGAAATTAGAGATGTACTTAGTGTATTGACTAATGCTCTAATTACTATGCATGAAGAACAACATCATGAGCATAGTCAATCTATTGAGGATGATCATCTTAATGGAATACTTATTAATGTTGAATCTCCCACCACTCTAGATTGTGAAAATATTAATGAAGATATTATCTCACATGAGGCTAATGTGCCCAAGGTCATTTTGCCATCTAAGAGTGGTGTTGAGATTCACATTTCTCAACTTGGAGAGGGAATTGAAATAGGGTTAAGTGTAAAAATTTATAAAGGGAAATTGTATACTCCATTTGTGGAATTGCATAAACTTGCCTACACCTCTATTTGGTTGAGATTTTTGAATCATTAACCTTTGTATTGTTGGATAGAATGGTTAAGAATGGCATTTATACAACAAAATTTTTTTTTAAACCAATGCGTGCAAGCTCATGTCAGAATTGAAGCCGGATTTACATGAGCTCTTTTTGTTTGGTTTTCATGTACATAGTAGTTAGATTTATTTTATTGTTAAATTTTCCTTTTCTTGATGTTGTAGTGCAGAAGTTGTTTACCTCTCCCTAATTTGGACTAATTTCATTTTGTGCATCATCATAGAAAATCACATTCAATATCATGTGTGAGTTTAAGTTAGGGGGTGTAAACAAAATTTTTTTGTTTTTCCTTTAATGTGTACACGAGAAAAGAAAAAAAAGGGGGGTATCTTATTTCCCATGCTACTTTCATTTTTCTCATTGCATGATTCCTTGTGCATTAAGGACAATGCATAGTTCAAGTTGGGGGGTGAGGTGCACCATTTACATTTTTCACCACTTTTTGTATAGAATAATGGGAAATGTGAATATTTTGAAAAGTTTAGACATTTGTTTTGTGGAAAATATATAATATTGAACTATATTCCCCTAACTTAATTGTTATAGGATTTGTGGTTGCTTGATTTTTATTTTGAACTTTTAACACATGAGTACACCATAGAAGTTCATTCTATATTTGAGTATCACATATTCATTTGGTTTTGAACTCACCCATAAGTGCACCTTGAATGTGTAATTTGGACAATTGACGAATTGAGTTCACATTTTAGTGCTTGACATGCATAGTAGAGAAGAGTAAGGACCCATGAGAGGTTTAGTGTCAATCCTTGTTGGAGGGAACTTACATTTACTCAAGGAACAATTTTTCAAATTCTAAATTTCTTCAATAATCTCATTATGCATGTTTTGGCTAGATACATTTAGGTAGTTAACTGACTTTGTCTTGAAATGCATAATGGTCCTCCATGCTTACCTAGAACTGATCTTAGGTCATCTTTGATTTGCTTTGAACCATAGCCTTTTTCTTGTGGAAAGTTTATCCCTAATGTCGTGTTTGAGCTTTAATTGAAATTTGTTTCTATGCCACACATTTGACCAAGCCAGTGAAAAATATAAATATCTACCTTACCTTTGTTGTTCCTAGAGCTAAATATGAGTGATCATAAAAGAAAAGAAAGTATGGCAAAAACTCAACATTAGGGATGAACGGAGTTGAATTCAAAGAGTTGAACGAAAAAGAATGAAAATTCAAGAAAAGGAGAAAAAGGGGAGGAAAGAAGAAAATAATGAAAAAAAAACAAAAAGGAAAATGTTAAGGAAAATAAAGAGAAAGAAACAAAGGGTGTGGTGATGGTGTTAGATTGAAATGTCCACGAAAAGGGTGATATTTTGAAACAAAAGTCATTCACTTGGAACAACCCTCTTTGTTGTCCTCTATCCTTTGTTCATTTACCTAGATATCACCCCCAAGGCCTCATTACAACCCATGAAAGTCCTAAATGATCTAGAGAAGTATGGGGGATGTATACTTTTAAAGAAAAAGAGAAGTTGGTTTCGCTATCTAATTCCCCTAGCATTCCTTTCTTGAGATTATGTCAAGGTTGTTTTGTTTGTATAAATGTGCTTCATTTTTGGATTATATGTGAGCATACTTCCTTTTGTGCATAAGATTCTATCTGACATGTACGCATGGACTGCATGCTTGGATAATCATGGAGTTATTCATTTTTTAGGGAAACCCCTGGTGAGTTTTGCATCAAAGCTGAATTTGGATATCCAAGTGAATGTGGATTCCGTTGAGTAAATGCTTAAATTACATATTTATTTCACTAACACATGAGTTTTGAAAGAAAATTTGCAGGGGGATACTCTAGAATAACATTTAAGGCTATGCTGTCATTCATGTTTGACTAGTTTGGGTGCATTGGGCAAAGCTAATGTTGACATCACAGTGCTAGTTAGGATAAGGGCATATGTTTTAAATGTTGGATACGAGGAAAAGAAGTTTGTAGGTACCTTCACAAGACAAAACTCGTCCACTAGGGATCACCTTGGAGTTTAAAGGCTTGTTGCATATGCTAAATGCAATAGCGGAATTAGCATAGGCTTATTTCTGTTTGCTTAATTTTTACATTTAGGTTGCTAGGGACGAGCAAAGCTTAAGTTGACGGGTGTGATAAGCAGTATAGCATATTGCATATTTAACGACCTCATTACATGCATTTTAACTCCACTTTGCATTTAATTACTTAGATTTAGTCAAAGTTGCAAATAATGTGGAAATTTTGATGTTGCTAGTAATCATAAAGTAAATAATGGCTTTTGGAACCCTGCAAGTAAGTGTGGATGAGTGATGAAGAGATGGACACATTACATGAGGATTGGGAGGCTTGGAAGGTGAATAAATCAAGAAAAACGTATTTGGAAGAAAACCTTCCAAAAGGTTTACTTCATCCTTCGGAAGGTTTTTCCCACTGGAATTGAAAGGAATTGAAATTTGACATAGTACCTCTATTTTCCCCATTTGTTGATCAAGATCCACTTTGAATCTGGAAAGGTGAAAAACATGAAAGTTGTAGATCTAGATGTTCTGTGTATTTTGTCAAAATATCAACTCAATTGGATAATTGGATCAAAAGTTATGTCAATTCTATGAAAACTCATCCTGAGTTGTCACCATCTGGAAGATTTACTTCGACCTTCAGAGGTTTTCCAAGCTAAAGATGCTCACTTGCTTGCCAAGCTAATTTTGCTGTTGGGGGTGCCACATATGATTCTCTCACTTTTCCCCTGACATATTCTGCATATATACATGCCTCCTACACCCTAGTTGCTGACTTTCGAGGATGGAGGATTGGAAATGAAGAGAGAGAAGGGGGAGCCTAGGGAGTTGCTGGGTAAGCTTTTCGTAGCCTGTCCAAGCCATCATTTGACCTCCCATTGATGGGAGGCTTGCTCTCACAGACTAGGGGAGTCTCATGGACGAAAATGCATCATTCCTACACCATATATTCAGCGTTCCACAAGCTTTGAAAGGGGAGGCTATGTAAGTTTAGAGAGCTCCGAGGAAGAAGATGAATAGTTAGAAAGCTCAGATTTTTTGCATTGTCTTCACCCATTTCACTTGTAATCTTTTGTAAGGATCTTGTAAGCTTCATTTATTGTCTTTAATGTCATTTATTTCAAGTGCTTTGCAAGTTTAAATAGACCATTTACATTCTACGATTGTTGTATGGATTTTCCTTCATTTCAAGCTTTTAAAATGGGTAATGAATATTTTTCTTCATAGTTTAAGATTTCTTGCATTAAGTTAAGTTCCAATATTCATTTCTTCATTATGTATCTTTACACTATGCATGTCTTTCCTTTCATTATGAGTAGCCAGATTTTTAGTTGGCTAATCCAAGGGAGATTTCCTCTTATGTGTGCTACTTCAACTCATTTTATTCCTCCTTGTAGTGTACGTTGATTTGGTTTGACTAGGTTTAGTGTGGACAAGGTTGTGAGTTCTTGACACATGATTAGCACAAAACATTGCATTTTTTATGTGCTCTTAAAATGAGCAAAAAGCACTGTTCAAGTATTTAATGGAGTTTTGATATGTTTGTAGGAAAAGGGGTTCAAATGGTGCCTTTTAGGCCCTTTCATGATGCTTAAGTTGAATGGAGATGGGTTGGAGGCTTGTTGATTGCTTGAAGGGAGGAGGAACCATGTTTTGGAAAAACCTATCGGTAGGTCCAACTAGTAGGTTTTAGCTACTGGACCTGCACCTACCGCAAACCTATCAATAGGTTTTGCTTATTGGAATGAAACCTTCCGGTAGGTTCCCTTCGACCTACCAGTAGGTGATAGCTACTGGACCTACACCTACCGCAAACCTACCTATAGGTTTTGCTTACTGGAGTGAAACCTACCGATAAGTCGATGGAAACCTATAGCTTCGGGGGTCCCACCAGACATGCTCCTACCTGCCCCTGACACTCCCAACACAATGGACATCCCTTACTCAACCTACATTGGACTTTTGAAGCCTTGGGCATTAATGAGGAGATGAGAGAGAGAAAATGCTAGGTGTGGAGACAAGGCTTGCACCAACCTGCACCAACCCATCCTTTTCAACCTTATTGATTTGGAATCACATCACACAGCTAGGGCATGACTCCAGGGACTTTTTTGAAAGCCACCATACACCATTATTCAATATGATGCAAGATACATTGTGAGATAGAGAGAGAGAGAGAATCCAAGGAAGAAGATGAATAGTGTTAGAGAGAGAAGTTAAGATTTTTACATTTTCTTCCACACATTGTCTTGAAATTTCATGTAAGGATCCTCTAAGCTTTGTTTGAAGTCTTTAATACCCTTTATTGCAAGTTTATTCCAAGTTTAATCCTCTGATCAACCTTTCACCATTAATGCATTCAAGCTCTTCATTTCTTAGTTTTAAATTGGGTATTAAATGCACTCTCTTTTAGTTTATGTTTTCTTGCTTTAATTTAACTAAAATCTTTATTGCTCTACAATGTATTTCCATTACATTATTTTCTTTCCTTTAAGCATGAGTAACTAAGTCTTTAAGTTGGCTAATCCAAGGGAGACCTCCTCTTGGGTATGCCATTTCAACTCATCTTCCTTCCTTCCCTTGATGTACAATGGTTCGATTTGACTGGGTTGAGTGCGGACATGGTTGTAAGTCTTTGATATCCCGTAGACCTGTTATGGGTTATGCTTGGATCCTCACTTCCATCTCATCCCTCGTTTCTCATGAATCAACCATTCATCTATGAACCATTGGAGGAAGGTTTCGAGTTGGCTTGGCATTCCTATTGGAGTGAACTCTTCAGATTAGCCAACACTTGTTCAATTTCATTTTCATCACAATGACAAATCAACCTTCAACCAACAAAGGTTTTACACTTTGTTTTAACAAGTAAAAGTCTCTCTGCGCTTGGGGAACATTTTTGTTCAGACACACACACACACATTTTATTTATCCACCATTCTGTTGCCCTTTCTTTTGACATCTTTCAAGGAAGAGTGACACTCCTCTTCACAAACACACCATACATACATTGCGGGATGATGTTGGAGGTTAGGATACTACAACGGCAATGAAACAAGCATTTTTGGCGCCATTGCCGGGGAAGGCAAGTGTTGAATCAAGAAGATAATTTTTGGACAACAGGGGTAATTCCCGTGATGTTCATTATGGGTTGAGGTACGTTGATCCATGTACATACTTTTGTTTTTTATATTTTCATTTTTAGTTAGTTTTGTTATATGTGGGGAAGGGACGAACAAAATCGACTAGTTAGACAACCTTTGGGCCCCAACATGAACATTGACCAATACCCACTCGAGGATGCAGGTCAATTAATTGAGAATGTATGTGCCAATCCAA
>CAUOFW020003010.1:0-40984 GCA_963454935.2 Ilex paraguariensis | reverse complement strand
AAAATAAGGGTATAAAAATTAAAGCAATGTATGGAATTGTTTCGTCAATTTCCTTGTTGATCAATACACAAAGAGCCTACATCAATATAAAATTCTCAATATGTATCTTTTTAATAAACTCTATATGATTGATGACTTTCTAATCAAAAACTTTTTCAATCCAACCTTTTTTAGAAATTCCAGTAAATTACTTAAAACATTTCCAACAATAACTTAAATGTAAACTCAAATTTAAATTTGAGTCAAAATGGCCCACAAAAACTTCTCCAAACTTAGATCCAAACTTATATTAAATCAAGACAAAACTTATTATGGACCGAAATTGAATCAAACTCAAATTCTATACCAAATTTCTAATGGTAACTTTTTAACCTATCAAAAATTAAAAGACTTTCTCGACGACTTTGTTTTATGCCTCTTCTTACCTCTCATTATTACGTTGCTTCCATCACCGACCATTTCCAAATCTTATTCATTCTATTAGTAAAATTAATTTTCCCCATAATTCATGTCAAATCCATCCAATTTATTAATTACGTTAAATTTATCTCCAAATTCAAATCAAATCTAACTTATTTTTGTTAGTTAAGTTAATTTTTTTCGTAAATTCATATAAAATTTGATTGATTATGTTAATTAAATATCTAAAATTCAAATCAATCTAATCAATTTAATTAATTAAGCAAATTTTTCCTCAAAATTAAAATCAATTACATTGATTTAGATAATCTTATACCCAAAATTCAATTTTAATTTTGATAAAAACTAATTATGTACTACCAATGCACATTATAATGAACACCACTACTGGATACAATGAAATCACCATCGATTCAATACCTATGGCAGATCAATGCAGATTGAACACAGAGATAGTGAAAGGTGTTGCATTTAGGTGGATTTGGGTTGTGGTGGTCAGTGATACATTTGGTTGTGGTGTTTGATGGTGTTTCTGAGTTATGGGTGGGGCATTACAATCTGTTTGGTACGAAAGAAAGAGAATTGAAAAAGGGATGGTGGAAAATATGTGGGAAAGTGGATGATACTGTATCACCATTAATAATATAGTATCACCAACCAATAATAGAATTCTAGGTGGGCAAGATGAATCCTATTTGAATTTACATCGAGAAAGAGTGAGGAATTATTTGCTTACATAAGAGATTAGTTATTAATTTTTATAAAATTTATTTATTTTATATATTATTATTTTAATTCATCATACAAGTCGGAAAGGTGGGATCCACATGTATGGATTTGAGTTTTTACTAACTTTAGGGTTTTATGGTATTTAACGTATAATGTTTTTTATAATTTTTTTCACACTAAATAAAATAATAAAATTCATCCACCCTGCCAACCTCATCCTTTTTATTTTTTCATTCCTGTACTAGACGTACCATTAGGGAAAAGGTAAAAGGAGATGCATGGCGTCACAAAGGGGGAAAAGAGAGGAGGAGGGGAAGGAGGAGAAAGAACAAAGAAAAGAGCGAAAAAAAATATAATGTTTTTGTCGAAACTAGTGTCATGGACGCCTCTCTAACGGCGTATTAACAGTGGAGAAATCTGTTACCGACGACATACAAAAAGAGAAAACAGTGTTATTTTTAATAGAAAAGGAGGCCTAATTGTTATTTAATTGAAGTCGATGTAATTTAAAATAGAGAGGGTAATCAAATCTAAATGATTGATGCGTGAGACTTCATAAGTACGATGTGGCCTAAAAGTAGTTGTAGCGACGAAATTATTAATGGCTCAAAAAACAGCTTTGAAAGCATTGGACTGCACTGCATTGGAGTGGCTGGACGAGTGCAAAAATGACTTGACTACAGTACTCAAAAAAAAAAATGATAACGTATCAATAATTTTTATTATTTTAATGAATATTTTTATAATTTATATAAATTATTTTTTAATAAAAAATATATTATTTTTTTGGATAATTTATTACTTTCGTAGGTGTATCGAGATGGTATCCGTAAGAGGCAAAAAGTGAGACTACCTCCCACACTAGAATATGATTTGGTATTTCTGGTAAAGAGTGTTCCAGGTCTTTTCTTCCTACAAAATAAGTAAACTGTCCAAGATCGAAGTGCTTCGATCAAAGGCACTCCGATGTTTATGTCAGTAATGGAACTGATTGAATTGCTAATAGACAAGGAGAGTTCAACATACCTTTCACTTTGGCTCCTTGTGTCTTTTATAAATCCCTATTCAGTTAGGGTTTCTATGATTTTTGATTCAAGGTGATATACCTTCCTCCAATCAGGCGGCTCTAGAGGGGAAGTTGCTGATATCTCTCAAACAATTCCTCCTGTCGGGCCTTTAATTTCGTCAATTCGTTTAGCTAGAATGCCTGAATTATAGGCACCTTCTTAGCTCTTCATTTATTGTTTGAAATAGCTCGGTCATGATGAGGACCAAGCTTTTCCCTTTCTTGCTGAGCTCATCAAACAGCTCGGCTTCAGATTATTGACAGAGTGACTGATGTCTTCATCACATGCCTTGTCTAGTGAATCACATGAGCTCATTTAATGTCATAACACGTGTAATAATGAGAGTCACCCCCTTCATTTACCCCTAGAAAACGTCTGACAGACGCCTTTCGTCTGTCAACCGTTTTATGTCCTTACTCCCATCATTACTCACACCTTTAGAACATCTCCATTTGTTTTGGCAACGAGTCTAGTCATTTAAATATTGTCTTTTAGAATTCCCTCCTTTTATAAACGTTTTCTCTTCTCCCTTCCTTCATTTTGCCTTCTCAGCTTCAAGCTTCTTTATCTTTCTTTATCTTGCTTTTCCACCTCTCTCTCTTTCTACACCTTCTCCATCTTATCAATGGCTCCTCTTATGTCTTCAGAGATTCCAGCCTTTAAAACCAAATATAACATTCCAGAGGACGTTGATATTCGAATGGCTGGTACCGATGAACCTCTCATCAGAACCAGAGAGAGTATCCCAACCTACACTCGTGCAATCACAGAGGGCGGTGTTCGCTTCCCACTCGATCCCCTAGTCCTTTGGGTTTTATCAGCTATGAAGTTGTGCCCCATCCAATGCTGCCCAAATTTCTTCAAAATAGTGATGGGTGTGGTTGCTTTAAACAAACTTTTGAACTTGAGCTTAGGACTATGGGAGATCCTGTATTGTTACATCCTCAAACCGGATGGAGATAACTACTAGCTTTCAGTGAGGAAGAAGGACTGCTACTTGGTGTCTCATCTCCCAGATTCTAACAAGGGCCATGAGAACGACATTGTCTTTGTTTATGGAAATTAGGAGTACGTTGCTGGTGTTGTTCCATCCTACCGCTACCCTTATGAAGAAGGCGCACCAGGTATCTGTATTTTTTACTCTTCCAAATCAGTTTTTTTTGTTGACATAAGCTTTCTTTTGTATGAAGGCGAGACTGTGAAGGGCAGAATTACTGAGTCATCCGTCAAAATGGATGAACTTAGAAAAGTGTGGGACTACAATGATTCTTTGTTCTGTCGAGCTGCTCACACCCTACTCGGGTACACGCCAACCTATACGTCATTCATAGCCGTGCCAAACCGTCCCAATACTATACTTGCTGAGGATCGAGAGGTCATCCAGACTGTTCGGTAACAGACACCTCTATCTCACAAGAGGTCTGAACTTGCCAGGTTTGAACGGAGGACTGTGAAGAATTTTCTAGATTTTTTATCCATTGTCGAACCGACCCCAAACACCGAACTGACTCTACCAATAACTTATGTGTCTTTCATCCCTGTTCATGAGGAGAAGCCTACAGCCGAGGTTCCGATCGGGACTGTTCTTCCTGAGCCAGATGATGCAATTCCGTCAGTTAGTAATTCTGCAGACTTGGCTCGAGCCACTGAAACTTCAATTCCTGTCGAATTAGACCCTGCTGTTTCTATTCATTCTCTTGATTATCAAGACGATTCAATCTTTGAACTTGATGAAGACCCCGCCCCAAAAAGGTGAAGAATTGTCGAGTCCAAGGCATGTCTTTCTCCTAAGCTGGTCAATCCTCCTTTCCATCCTGTTCTTAAGGCGAAAAGGAGAGAAATTACTGTGAAGGATTCTACAACCAAGGATTTTAATGTTGCCGTGGGGATCGCTAGAGGGGTCATCCTTCCTCGGGACCTTGCTATGAATGAGGCTTTGACAGATAATGAAGTGTCTCATCAAGCTATTCAGCACATAATTCTGGTAAGACTTGTTCCTTTTTTACCAACTTGTTCCTTTAGGTCTTCCCTTCTTTCTTATAAATCTTGTCTAAATCTTTTTCCTCTTTCCAATTTTAAGGGTTTGCAAAAAGTTCATGAAATGGGGGCTAGGATAGCCTGAAAAGACAAAGCAATGAAGGATGTTATTCATGCCCAAGTTTCAGCTTTGGCTAAGAAGGAATCGGCGGATGAAGAATACACCAAAATCTGCGAAGAAGTTAAGGTTCTCTAGGCTCAAAACCAAAGCCTGACTAAAGAGAACAAAAAGCTTCTAGTGGAGATTGGGAAGTTAAAAGATTCTGAACATGAGGCCATTGTGGAGCTTTCTCAATCTCAGCTGGATTACATAAGCCTTCTAGAAGAGTTTAATCAATATAAAGTTGAAGCAAACGAGAGAGAAGATTTTGTATATGATGAGAGGATCGAGAAGGCAGAGAACGATCTAGCCTTACAGATTCCCCAACTGCGGGATGCGTACTTCAGCAAGGGCTAGCACGCCGCTTTGGCTGCTGCTGGAGTTCCATCTTCCTCTGAACTCTTCTCTAGCCTCCAGCTTCCTGAAACACTTAGAGGAAATTTTTTTTTTTTTTTTGAAACTTCTGATGTACATGTTCAAAGATCTTTGTGTTATCTTTTTGAATGAAAATTACTTCTTAACATTTATGTTCCTATAATTTACTTTGGTTGTTTTAGGAAAAAAATTGGACTTTTGAAGTCTAAGGCCTTTGTTCGGCCTTTCTTCCAGGTTTCGGTCCCTCAACAGAAATCTTTAAATATTTAAAACAATAGAATTTTCTGAAGTTTTGGCCCTTGTTCGGCCTTTTTTCAAAGAATTCGGTCTTTTAATAGAGACCTAATATACTTAGAAAAATTCTTACTCTTGGAGTTATGGCCCTTGCTCGGCCTGTCTGTAGAGACCTAATGTACTTAGAAAAATTCTGACTCTTGAAGTTATGACCCTTGCTCAGCCCTTCTTCAAAGAGCTCGGTCACTAAGTAGAGGCCTAATATACTTAGAAAAATTCTTACTCTTGAAATGCCCTTACTCAGCCTTTCTTCAAATAGCTCAGTCTCTGTGCAGAGAGTTAATGTACTTAGAAAAATTCTGGCTCTTGAAGTTATAGCCCTTGCTTGGCCTTTCTTCAAAGAGCTCAATTTACCAGTAAAATTACTCTTAGACCCCTTGAGCATCTTAGAGACAGTTTCTACCCCGCACCAACCCTCCAATCTGATTGGACTCAAATTCATCCCTAATCAGCTTACATCGTCATGCCTAGCTGTGGGCCTAGGTTAGATTGGGTGGCTGTGCCTAATTTAAGTTTTTATTTCTATCAGGATTTTTTGCCACACTGTCTTAATAGTAGGACATATATAACAAGAAAAGTAGAGCTAGAATAGGGAGATGAATCTTCAAAAATCTTTATTAATAACTCCAGTTCCTGTCAGTACATTTGCTAATCACTTATTAATTCTTGAGGGGCACCCTCAGGTTTCCGAAGTCACTTCGGAGTTCTATTTAAAAAGATACTTTTTAGAAATAGAACTTTCTTAAGTTAGCTGAGTTCCAGGGGTGTGACACTTCTTTGTGGTTCAAGGTCTCGAGCTCATAATACCCACTGCCTCCTACTCGGATTACTCTGTATAGACCCTCCCAATTTACTCCAAGCTTTCCATGTGTTGGGTTCTTAGCCGATTCCAGTACACATCTGAGGACCAAGTCTCCTAGTGCAAAATATCACAAATTTACTTTATTGTTATAAGTTCAGGACATTTTCTGCCGATAAGATGTCATCCTTATTGTTGCTTGTTCTCTTTCCTCCTCTACCAGATCAAGATCTCGGGTGATAACAACATCGTTACTGTTGCTTTTAACTAGCTCAGTTTCTTAGGGTCGATAAGCCGATCTCTAATGGAATTACCGCCTCCATCGCATAAGTTAGGGCGAATGGAGTTTCTCCAGTTAAGCGCCGAGGTGTGGTTTGGTACGTCCACAGAACACTTGGCAGCTCCTCCACCCATCTTCTTTTGGTGTTCTCTAACCTTTTTTTGATTCCATCCAAGATTGTTATATTGGAAATCTCTGATTTTCCATTACTCTGAGGGTAAGCTGGGGTGGAATAGTGATTCCAAATTCCATAACGTTGACAGAAAGCTTTGAAGGGGATACTATCGAACTGTGTGCCGTTATTAGAAATAAGTGCATGTGGAATTTCAAATTTGGTGATGATGTTCCTCCAAACAAACTTTCTTGTATCAGTGTCTCTGATATTAGTTAGGGGCTCGGCTTCCACCTACTTTGTGAAATAATCAGTTGCAATGAGAAGGAACTTCTTATTGCGAAGGGCCCGAGGTAGAGGTCTCACAATTTCTAGCCCCCATTGCGCAAATGGTCACGAGCTCGCCAATGAAAGCAATTCTTAGGATGGT
Organism: Ilex paraguariensis; assembly: GCA_963454935.2. Taxonomy (NCBI): domain Eukaryota; kingdom Viridiplantae; phylum Streptophyta; class Magnoliopsida; order Aquifoliales; family Aquifoliaceae; genus Ilex; species Ilex paraguariensis. The sequence continues at coordinate 34,341 of CAUOFW020003010.1, read as the reverse complement.
TTTCTTGATATTAGTGAGAATTTCTGACACTTCTCACATCGTCTAACAACTGTTAGGCATCCTTCTGCATGTATGGCCACCAAAAATCCTAGGAGATGGCTCGGTGAGCCAGAGACCTTCCACCAGTATGAGCACCGCAGCTTCCTTCGTGGATTTTAGATAAAAAGTCGGGAATTATTTTTGGGTGTACACACTTCAAATACGACCCTCCAAATGAGCGTCAGTAAAACTCATCCTTCGGAGATAACCAGAATCTAGCCGCTTTCAGACGTAGCTTATGAGCTTCCTTCTTGTCCTCAAGCAAGTCACCATTCTTTAGGAAGGCAATGATTGGGTCCATCCAACTTAGCTCGGTTTCGTTACATAAAACTTTGTTAGAATTGGTAGGCAAAATGCTAGGGTCAGGTTGAAACTCAATGGTAAGAGCTCTTTTAGTTTCCCGATCAATAGCCGAAGCAAACGAAGCTAAAGCATCGACATGCGAATTTTTTGCTCTTCCAACCTGCTGGATCGAGTACTCTGGAATTTTGCCTAATTCCTTTTTCTGCAACGACATGATACGCCATCAATAAATTGCTTGTGTTGTGGATGCTTCTTGTTGCTTGATTTTGCACACACACACACACACTCACAATTGGACTCACGAAGTTTGATCAAATGTCACATTGAATTATTTAACTTGAACATTCATCATATTGGGTTTTGTGAGAATTAGTTTTGTTGAAGGGATCATCATTGATGTGAATTGGGTTGTTGAACAATTAATTGACATATCATTGCATCCATTAACATGACGAGTTGTTCTTGATTGGTAAAAAGGGTTCACACACTTAATTGATTAATTGATTCTTTTGATGGATTAGGTTATAATTTCCAAATTGGTGGTTGTCTGAGTCTTAATTTTGATAAACCTATTCACCTCCTTTTGGAGGCATGCTAAAGCTTGATTAATGCAAGGTTGTTCATATTGTGGCAAGTGAATTACCTGATGGGATTGGTAATCTTAATCTGGAGCATTTTGTCATCCGTGAGAACAGCTTCACTGGCCTTATTCCAACCAAAATATTCAATAGTTCAACTCTTAAATCGTTGGTGGTGAGTAACAATGACTTCTTTGGTTATCTTCCATTAACCATGGGGCTTTGGCTTCCAAATCTCGAAAGTCTTGTGCTCGATAACAACAAGCTGAAGGGAATAATCCCAAGCTCCATCGCCATTGCTTCTAAGCTTACCATCCTAAGTATGAATAACGACTCACTCATAGGAGTTATTCCTGATCTTGGTAATTTAAGATTCTTGTCCTATCTTCTTTTGGGGAAAATAATCTAACAAGGGAATCCTCCACTATAGAATTGTGATTTTCTCTTCTTTAACAAATTGCAAAAACTTGATTATGTTGGAATTGTCACTCAATTAAGTAAATGGCATCCTCCCTATGTCACTGGTGAATCTCTCTACTTCTCTTGTATTTTTGGGAGCATTTGGATGTAAAGTTAAAGGGGATATTCCGAGTGGAATTGGAAACTTGAGTGGCTTGGAGAGATTAAGCTTAGATAACAATTAGTTGACAGGATTCATCCTGAGAGGACTTGGGAGATTGAAACATCTCACACGGTTATATCTTGAGCACAATAAACTACAAGGATTCATCCCCACAGATCTTTGCCAGGTGAAGAGCTTGGGACACATATATTTAAGTGACAATATGCTCTATGGACCCATACCAGCATGCTTGGGTGAACTTAAATCCTTGACAAGTGTCTTCCTAGATTCCAACAGTTTGAATTCCATAGTTCCCTTAAACTTGTGGAGCCTTACAGATCTACTTGGTCTAAATCTCTCTTCAAAATTTTTAAGTGGACTTGAGATAGATGTGAGTGAAAAGGGATAAAAACTAAGTGTAGAGCCCCCGTATATATAGTCAATGAAAGTTTACAATAAGGATAAAAAGGTAAAACAAAATAAACCATAATAAATTAGGTTGCTATATTCCAACACTCCCCCTCAAGTTAGGCGCAAAAATGTCAACTAAGCCAACCTTGAGAACGGAGTCCCGAATAATGGATAGAATGACAAGTTTGGTGAAAATATCCTCAATCTGATCTTTGGTCCCCACGAACGATAGAGTGACAATACCACTGCTAACCTTCTCCTGAATGAAGTGAACATCAATCTCTATGTACTTCGTCATCTCGTATAATACAGAGTCAAAAGCGAGATGCATAGCAGATCAATTATCACAATATAATGTAGATGAATAAGTCACTGAAATTTCCAACTCGCCAAGAATCGATCATAGCCAGATAATCTCACATGTGTCAAGTGTTAGTGCCCGATACTCTGCCTCTGCTGACGAGCGAGAGACAATTGACTACTTCTTGCTTTTCCAAGAGATAAGATGAGTCCCTTGAAAAGTACAAAAGCCTGTAGTAAATCGACAATCACACGTTCCCCCATAACCTGAATTTGAATAACAGGCTAGAGAATCAGTTTGGGATCCTAATGCATAGAACAACCAAAGTCCAGGACAAGACTTGAAGTATCGAAGAATATGATAAATTACATCAAGATGAGGCTGACATGGTCTCTGCATGAACTGACTAACTCGACTGAAAGCAAATGAAATGTTTAGCCTAGTGTTAGCTAGGTAGATAAATCTACCTACCAACTTCTGATAGACAGTCGGATCTCTCAACTTTTCACCTTCAGCACTAAGCCTCAAGTTTGGAATCATGCGTGCTGATGTCGGTTTGCACCCTAGCATCCCAGTGTCTAAGAGAAGATCCTGAACATACTTTCTCTAAAAAAGAACAATACCCCTACTACTACAGGCAATCTCAATCCTAAGAAAGTATCGCAGAAATTCAAGGTCCTTCACATCGAAAGCCTTCCCAAGGTCTACCTTGACCTACGCAGTCCCACAAACATCATCTCCAGTAATAATAATATCGTCAACATATACCAAAAGGATGATACACTGTCTAGAAATATTCCGTCGAATGAAGCAAGTATGATCAGAATAACATCTGGTGAACCCTAAACGTATAACTACATCACTAAAGCAATAGAACCAGGTTTGTGGTGACTGTTTCAATCCAAAAGGTTATTTTATTGTTGCCTTCATGTTTTAAATTTTAATCTATTGCCTTTTGAATGATGCATTAAGTGTATGAGAAATAATCCTATGTTTCTCAAGTTGTTAGAATCTAGGGATGAAATTGCCTTTTAAAAATTAATTAAGGTTAAAATAAAAAAACAAAAGTTTTTCTATAGATATTACAGTAGGATATATATGATATTTGGTAATTTGTTAAGGTAATTGTAGTGATCTAAAATTTTTTCACTTTTTATTCACATTTCAGAGTAGTATAGTATAGTATAGATAACATATAACAAAGTAAAGGGAAGACAAAATGGAAGACAATGAAGATGATCAAGGTAGATGTATTTTTTTAATCAGCAAAAAGATTTATTTATTATGGAAGACAATGAGTTATAAACATTTTAAAGGTAATTAATAAAATTAAATATAATTAGTTTCATACTAAAGGAAGAACAAAAAATATTGTGGATATGATTGACTTTATATCAATAGTTAAGGGTAAAAATGAAATATAAATATTTTTCAAGTATCCACACTTTTTTAAGTAATATAGATATAGATATGATATGTTGAAATAGTGTTCAATAAAATGCATTAGAAACTTAACAACTCAAATTTCATTTCAAACTCAAGTTATTCAAACACAACAAATTTGTTAATAGTGATGTTCAACTAAATTGGATAATTTTTTTTTGGTTTTAAGTAAAATCTATTTCAAATTTGCGCCTTGAAAGATGGATAGTGACAATAAAATTTACTATTTTTGTCACTGTTACTATCACTATCACTGTCACTGTGATTGTGTAACTCTCTACTTCATGTTACTATCTATTTTCATGGAATTTTAATAGTGGTAATGAATAATGACAATAAAAATTCATATTACTATCTAGTTATGTAAAATTTGGACAGTGACAATAAAAATTCACTATCGTTGTAATTTTTACCGTCTCAATATCATTATCCTATGTTATTGTTGCAGGATTAAATTTGACAAAATTTGTTCGATATTAAGCAAAACAGAGTAATACAACCTATTTCCTAACATATATAGTAAGATGATTCCTAATTGTTCAAGTAGATTAAACTTTTGAGATCTTGCTCCAGACCAAAGTTGACAATCATGCTCGTCCATTCCTGTTGCTCAGTTCTCCTTTGAAGAGGGTCATACTGTCTTGTCCCTATGTGAGCATCCCTTATTTTAGTCCAGTGAGCCAATCGAGCAACGGTATCCAGTAGATTGATGATACCAATTCTGTTGGTTGTGCAATCCTAATCTTGTGTCATGTTTCAGTAATGGCAGAGGCGAGTCATGCCACGATAGCCCCTAGACCCTTGTGGTGCCGTTTTGCCACTTCCATTGTAATGAGGATGTGTTTTGCCCTTCGTGGTGCTGGTTCTATCGCAACACTAGAGTGCCTGTTGCGGCACTAGAATGATATTGCGGTGCCGATGCTTGTTGCGACACTGGAATGTTGGCACTGTTGTTCGTATCAATCTTGTTGGACTCTATCGAGCCTCACTGTTATGTAAACTATCAATTCTTATCATTTGTCACCTTACATGTCCTAAATTTATTGGGTATTTCAGCCTTATAAGTAGTTCTTGTAACTTTGGGTAAAGCCTTGGACTGTGTTATCTTTGGACTAGCACTATATTGTTTGAAATTTTAGATGACCATTGGGTTGCCTTGTTTTTGACAGTTCCCAAGTCCATGACTAAGTTCCAAGTCGATAATATGAAACTAGTTTTGCCAATGGATTGAATTAGAATTTCAATCCAAATTGTCTTTTTTGCACATAATTTAATTTTTTGACCAATAGTTGAAATGGAAGCCATTCTATCTTATTTCCTAAATTCGAACATAGTAATGCTTAACCTGATTATCACTTGGTCATAATTATATATGTAGATAAAAATAAGATAAAATTTAGGGATTATATCCGGAATTGTGTTAAAATTCAAAAGCTATACACTCACATTCATGGCCACTATAAGCAACTTATGCAATCATGTGGGGCCTCCACTTGTCTAGTGTCCGACTTCCCAAACTATACAAGCTTCTTCCAAAGCATACGATTTTCTGGATGTAGATGATGATATCTATATTTTACATCCAACAAGATTTTATAGTCGAATAAAATTTTAAAAATTAAAAAATTATATCACCACTAAAAAGTAGTTAAAATATAAAAAATTTGATAGAGTATGTATTGAAAAAGTGAGTAGCTAAACAAAAAATGTGCACTTTTGAATAGTTAAAATATAAAACCTTGTTGGAGATGCTCTTAGTAGCTATAGGTTAAAAAACCTCAGGTAAATTACACTTGCACTTGCTGAACTATCAGATTTTTTTTATTTTGTCCTCTCAATTATTAAATTTTTTAAGTTGCACACTAAACTAACCCTTTTATTTCACATTATCCCAATCACAAACGTATGTTATCTTTTTGGGCGGAAATCGCTTACGTGTTGGAGTAAGGTGAAAAAAATTATCTAGTTTGGAGGGCAAAATAAAATAACTTTTTGTTAAATATGTAACGAATGTTAATAATTGTGGCAATGCGAGACTAATCACATAGTTGAGGGTACAATATAAGAAATTTGATAATTGAGGGGATAAAGTAGAACAAGGGTGTTAGTTGAAGAGGTGTAAGTGTAATTTACCCAAAAGCCTCCAAAGTTAGAACTCACGTAGGACCCATTTCGACTTCATTGTCAAACTCCATTGTCTTACACTGACCAAAAAATGTTGGAAATCTCGCATTAGAATACCCGCAAAGCAACACAAACGTCACTCCTTGAAAACACCATCAACTAAGAAAGCATCGTTAGGACCGGTCATGCCACTTGAGACAAGAAGTTATCAATTCATAAACAAGGTGCCAAATTGCTTCTTTTGTCACAAAATCATTAGGGTACCCAAAAAGCATAATGTTTTGCTTATCTTTTTCAATGTTTATATTATATTCCTTCCGATACACTTTAGGTATACCTATTTTTGCACATAAAAACAGAGAGAGAGAGAGAGAGAGAGAGCACATTACTCCTATCTCTCTCATCTCTTGCATTACTGTCAATGCGTAAATCATTGCTCTTCCTAGACAAGTGATGTATGATAGATTTATTGTATTTTGTTTATTATCTTATTTTATTTTGAATCATAAATAAAACGGGCTTGTGTGGTCTATTTATGAACCAAAAGTAATATTCACCATTTAATGTTAGTTATTTTCACCTTAAATTAAACACTTATTAGCATCTACCATGTGTCGTGGATAACAATATCGGAGCAATTTTAAATGTTAGATTAAAGATGAAAAGGAAAAAATTAATCGCAAAATGTATTATTGTAGTTGATGTTTCAAAAGGGACCAGAAAAAAGACATTTCCAAGAAGAAAATCAACTTTGAAACAAAAATTATCGAGCATTCACTTGTTAGTTTTGTATGTATGAACAAACTTCAAGGGAAAATCTAATGGTTATCAAAGAGGGAATCTAATAAAAGCCTCTTGAGAGAATAAGTACACCTAAATAATGTACAATGCAGAGAGATGAACCCATGAAGATGTAGCACATATCAAGTATAAATGTGAGGTGAAAGTACTATTCAATTATAATATCAATTCCAAATGATAAACTTTAAAAGTTATGGGGTTGGGATATTTCAAGGACTTCAACCAATAACTCCAACATTAATGTTGTTTCTACTTGTGGCTTTTTCCATAACCTCTTCGTCTTTATTGTGTTAATGTGAGAAGATAGCACCAAGTGAATGGTGTATACCTTGGAAAAGAAAACAAATATTGGCTTTGGAGGTTCTTGGAAGGCTTCATTGCAATGCCCACTATCACCCACTACGCAACAAACAATGTTGTTTTATTGTGCTAACAGATGCTTGGATTTTCATAGTGATGAAGAATAATACCAAGCTTGGCCAGCATTGATTCTCTTCCATCATGTATAATTACAAATATATTTTTAGAGGGGAGAGAGAGGGGGGGCTCTGGATTTCACAAATTCCCTATTCCTCTGAGGACAACAAATCAATGAGGACAAAAACAATCACGTCAATTGTCAGTAACTCATCGATGGAGAAGTTCTTCAAGACAATATCTTTAATTTAAATTGAACCACATTGCCACTAAACCCTAGGATGAGGAACCCTGGATAGTTCTGAAACCACTTTATTGGTTTAGGAGACTTGGGTTGAGCAAGGTTGGCAATTTTCATGGGGTTTTTTTTTCTTGGGTTTCTGATCAATTACAAAACCCAGCTTGGAATTTGAAATTTATGATGACTTGAACGGTTATTCTTGGGGGTCCTCTTGAACTATTACTGGTAATTTTCTTCTTCTTGGTCTATGTCTAATGTGTTTGATTCATAATTTTGTTCAATTTGTGAAACTAATTCACACCCATTTGTGCATATGTTGTTCTGATGTTGTGGTGGTTAATTGTCTTTTGCGTGTATATAGTTTTCTTGCATTTGATATATCTTGAGGCTTGAAAACTCATGGCGTAATTCATTTTGAAAGCAGAGAGACCATGTATTGGCTTCATTTCTATGGTGTGTAATCAAGGGCAGAGTTAGGATTTTTGTTAATCCCAGATTAAACTAAGCATTCATACGACTAACAAAATACAAATGTAAAAAATACTCTACTATTCTAGTTAAAAAATAATCAACAAAAAATCAGAGAAAACAATCCAAATAACGTCTGAATATATAATCAAGAAGACTAAATTTTAAAGTATTAAAAATACAAGTACAAATGCATTAGGAAACAAATACTCTATTAGGAAACAAATACAAGTACAAATGCATAAAACTATTCAATTCATAATTTTAATAAATCTAAACAACATCATTCAAAGTATTAAAATAGATTCAAATCGAGAGTTACCAAAAAATACTTTTCATTGTTTACTCAATAACCGCAACTCAAGCTCTTCAAATCATTCTCAATTACTAATTCGGGCTATAACAAATCAAGAAAATAATTAGGATCTCCTATGTTTACTACGTCATCCTTTCGGAAATAGAGATTTGGGTAGCGCTAATTAAATTCATTTTACATCTCCTATGATCCATTTTAGATGCCTTCAATAAAGAAGGCACCCAAACTAACAATAATGCAACTTACATAATCCCCTGCCATAATTCTGGCATTAATATTTGAAACCGACAGAGCTAATTCATTAGTATTTGAAACCGACTGTTAATTTTTCTTCTTTTTTGCGAGAATGTATGTCAGGGGCATTTGATCAAACAGCTTGTAGGCTCACTGCCATGGGATGTTTCTTTCAATAAGCAACAACGCCACAATTATTAATAAGCAATTGACACAACCACAATTTCTTTGAGAAGTCACCAATAGAGCATGCAATCACTTAATAGTGAAACTCAGCTGAAATCAAAAGAAAAGACAGATCACTTAAGGTTACGCTATAAAAGAAAGAGAAGCCACCGAAAAAAGCTCATCAAAACATGTGAATGGAACTTGCCATACAAAAATGCAATACCCAAAATAAAAATAAAAAAATTAAAGAAAGGACATAATGTAATCGTACTATCAGAGAAGAGTTCTTAAAAAATGCAATACCCAGTACAACGATTCATAGCTGCTCCAAAGAAACTCTCAACGACCCACAAAGAAGAGAGAAGGGCGCTGTTCGGGTTGGGCGCTTGAGGGGAGGGGAGGGGAGGGGATGGGAGGAGGGTGTTTGCGCAGGGAGCCGCCGCCTGTCGGCATGAGTTTAGGAAAGAGACTGAGAGAGAGAGAGAGAAGACAGAGAGCCGCCGCTGTCGGCATGAATTTGGGGAAGAGACTGAAAGAGAAGAGACTGGGAGAGAGAGACTATGAAAGTGGTAAATTTTTTTTTTACTCTGGCTTCGGTCCACCGTAGCCCAATAATGGCTCTGTCCTAATGGCTCCGTCCCTGTGTGTAATGTTTCTATTACCCAATTAACCTCATTTTCATGCAGGAAAATATCGAAAAGAGATTAAAAAATTTTGCGTCGTAAATTTCCTTCATACAGTATTTACATAACCTATAAGTGCTACTATACCATGTGGCAGTTCAGCTTAGTTAAGGGGATGTGTTCTATGTGTCTCTTGTTTAGTTGCTTAGAGAATGTAGGAAATAGGAAAGAGACAGAGACTTCCAAACACCCAAAACCTTTGAATTTAAATAATAGCTATGCCTATGCCACTATTTGGCTGTACTGGTTTGTTTCTCGTTGTAGCTCCAAATATAGAAGAAGAGGACGTTTTGCATCATATCACTCTTGTTTTGGGGACTTCCTATATTACAACCTTGTCACTCAACATTTTCACATAGTCGAGGTGAGCTCAGTATGTTTTTTCTTTAATGCACTTCAAAGTACTATGCCATTATAGGATTCAACTTATTATTTCAGGCCTCGTATTTGGCACTTGTTCTCCAATTGTACTGTTAATGGCTGGAATGGTTCAAGAAGAGGGGTCGTCATCTGTGAGTTCATCGCCCCTTCAAGTCTTATCCATGATGTCTCTATCACCTGGTTTAGGATCTCCACATCCATGGATCAAGGAGATGAAATCCGAGCAGCGAGGTTTCTGCCTAATTAATCTTCTTGCGGCCTGTGCTGACCATGTTGCTAACGGTAATGTTGAGAATGCCAATATATGCCTTGAGCATATTTCCCATCTTGTCTCTCCCGACGGTGATTCCATGCAGAGAATTGCTGCGTACTTCACTGAGGCACTTGCTGACCGGATGCTTAAAGGCTGGCCCGGTTTGCATAGGGCCTTGAATTCCACCAAAGGGTCATCTGTTTCCGACGAAATTATGGTTCAGAAAATTTTCTTTAAACTCTTTCCCTTCTTAAAGCTAGCGTATGTGATCACGAACCTGGCTATTTTAGAAGCTATGGAAGGGGAGAAGGTGGTTCATATTGTTGATCTCAATTCTTTTGAGCCTGCCCAGTGGATTGATCTTCTTCAGTCATTAAGTGCCCGGCCTGAAGGCCCACCTCATTTAAAAATTACTGGTATTCATGAACATAAAGAAGTATTGGAGCAAATGAATCATCAATTAAGTGAAGAAGCTGCCAAATTGGGCATCGGATTTCAATTTAATCCTATAGTGACCAGACTAGAGAATCTTGACTTTGAAAGTTTGGGTGTTAAGAAAGGAGAAGCTCTGGCAATCAGCTCTGTACTTGAATTACATTCTCTCTTGGCGTTTGATGATGAGATGCTCCGTGGATACTCCCCCTCAGCATCCAAGATTTCAAATTCAGTTCACTTTCACAGAATTCTGCAAATGAATCCACGTACTTTAGGAGATTTTCTTCAGAAAGACGTGTCTAATACATATAGCCCAAGTCCTGATTCAACAACATCCTCCCCGCTATCTTTGGCTGCTTCACCAAGGATGAAGTCACCAAAGATGACAAGTTTTCTAAATGCCCTTTGGGGTCTTTCGCCAAAGCTAATGGTGGTAACTGAGCAAGAATCAAACCATAATGGGATTAGTGTGATGGAGAGAATTAGTAAAGCATTGAAATTTTATGCTGCACTGTTTGATTGCTTGGAGTCTACTTTACCAAGGGCATCAATCGAACGCCAAAAAATTGAGAAGATGCTTTTTGGAGAGGAAATAAAGAATATCGTCGCATGTGAGGGACCTGAAAGAACGGAGAGGCATGAGAAGCTTGAGAAGTGGATTCCGAGGTTTGAGTTGGCTGGATTCGGGAGGATTCCTTTTAGCTACCATTGTCTGTTACAGGCGACGAGGTTGTTGCAGAGCCATGGCTATGATGGATATAAGATCAAAGAAGAGAGCGGTTGTTTAGTCATTTGCTGGCATGATCAACCCCTTTTTTCGGTTTCAGCCTGGAGGTTTAGAAGATATAATTGACGCTATTATCAAGCTGAGATTTGCAGTCTCTACATGCGTCTTCTTTATCTGTATAAAGATTATAAGTCCCAACACAAAGTGTTCTGTGGTAAGCATTAAAGAACTTCACAATCTGTTCTACATGTTTAATTTTTCCAAGAGCTCCTCTCTCTCTCTCTCTCTCTCTCTCTCTCTGTGAATGTTGAACACTTATTATTAGTTGTGCTATACTTTTGCTGCCTATGTTTCTTTGAAATTGTGTACATTTCCTTGTAGGTTTTTTTTTTTTAAGCTTTATGGATTATATTTAGCAGCCAAAGAATTACTTGAATTCAACCATTGTGATATTGTTTAGCACATCAAAGCTGCTTCTTTCTAGTAGACTTCTCAACCTACTCGAAGAGCAGATGCTTTCGATTCTTTTGTAATTTGATTAAATGGGGGTGTATTCCTGCAGTGGCGTGTCTACTCTGAAAAAAATAGGTTGTTTTATTCAAAATTTATGAAACCAACATGAAAAAAATAACATGTTTGTTTACCCAGAAATTATTTACTGTCAGCTATTTTAATGGTCCATATGCACCTAAGTTTTCTGTTGTGCAGTTAAAATGGTCTGAATCTAGTCGTGATGTCTGATAAATTTGGATAGATAAGTTATTTGAATTGAGAAGCCAAGCACGAGAAGTCAGAAGAATTGTCATGGGAGAGAATGGGTAGCATTAACTAGATTTCAATGACAAAGTTAGGGATCAGTTGGTTCCTAAGTCACGAATCTCTGGAATGGGCTCAGAGTCGTGACTAGTTTCAAACATCTTGTTTAATCTCAATTCATTAATTTTTTTTCTTCAAGCTCAACCTCTGATGATTTAATGAATTGAGTTTGATCTTATATTCGAGCATAAACTAGTCTTTAGGCGTGTATTCAAGATTAAACTTAGCTCAGAGTTCGAGCTTTGTTCACTCCATAAATGAATGAACTTTTATTCGACCATGTCTTGAGCTTTATCAATAGTTCGGTTCATTTGTAACCTTACTGAAATTGATGCCCTACCACAATTCTGCTAGAGACATGAGAGGAAAAGTTGCCATGAGACATATTAGCATGCAACTCAGAATGCATAGCTAGTCTTTAAAATGTTTTCACTCAAAACATACTACAATGCCTTAAGCAAGCACTACAAACACATTGTATTCCACTACAGCATCTCCAGTTTTCTGTTCAATTCTCACCGTCTTCGCCAATGCGTAACCTCGAGCCAGTCGGAAAAGCCCACTGCCACCAACAATGGGCATCTCCCTCACCATATCAAACACTCGATTGCGCCCGAAAATGCTAAGTGCACTCCCATTAAACTTACCTTCCAGAAAAGCAAAATTCATAACCATAAGCAGAGCTGTATCATGTTGGGAAGCCAAGGCATACATTCCCTGAGCTCTTCCCACAAGTTTGGAACCAGGCTTGAGCCCTTCAGTTAAAGGATCATCAATCATCGCGGTGGCACCAAAAGCGTTTTTAGGCCCGGAAATTCTCACAGCAGTTGGATGTTTTCCACTGACTATGTCATGGAAGTAGAAATGGAGATGGATCATGTTGTTGACATGAGACTTGGCCTTGGTTTCGGCGAATTGTTCCGAAAATTTTCCATTAATTGGAATGAAGGTGGTTGAGATGACCATGAGGAGGGTTAAGAGGAGGAGAGTGTATGTCATAGAGGAGGCCATTTGGGGCTGGCTTTGGCTGTGGTGGTAATTGGTGTGTCTATCTATAGAGGCTGAGAGGAGAAGCTATGATGGTACTCTCTAATGCAATTTCCCTTTTGCAGGGGCTATGTGTCCTGTACTTCTGTGAAGAAATTATTTCCTATGCTTGTTTCCCACTAAAAAAAATTGAGGGCTTTTCATTGTTTGTGGAAACCATTAACTCTGCAGCAAAGATGGGTTTCAAAACTGCAGTGTGGGGGCAAAGGCATGATTTTTCATTCAATCTTGCTCAAGTTTAGAGATATGAAAAATAGGGCAAATTAGATTTAATCAGTTGATAATGTCAACTGAATAGTCACAAGTCACAACACTCCTCTCAATGTTGGTTTTAAACACTACTTAGATCAATTTGTGATAGAGGAGAAAGCACATAAAGAGAGACACACAACACCATCAAAGTAGTTTGTTGTTTGGCTTTGGTAATGCTGTGTTGACGGACTGCCTGTTCAAATTAGTAGTTATGGTTCAAACCGAACATTCTACAATAAGAGATACTCTCTATTAGTCGACCCTCACTCCCCTTTTCAAACCGGAAAAAAAAAAATGACCAACTCGATTCCACTGATCTTCCATTTAAAAGTGTCATCAACGACCTTAGGGTCCCTACATATGGCAAAGTCTTCCAAACTTTGATTTTGATCTCAATTAGTCACACGTGATGTACATTAAAGTTGCCTTAAAAAATGAAGGTGGGCATCACACTAACTAGATCATCCCACTTCCTAAGCCCACGTTGATTGATTTAAAGGATAAATTACACTTTTGATGATGACATCATCACACTCTAGTTGGGTTCGTCACCGACTCTCTCAACTACGGGAATTGATTTCACATTATCCTAAATTCAAATACTTGTTATGTTTTGGACAAAAAATTTTTATGTCTTAACTGATTTTAGGGCAAAATAAAGTAAAATTGCAGAGGCTGATAAGCAAAATGACACAAATTTTCATCCAATTTCTTCTGTACGCCTGGAATTGTAACCATGTGAAACTAATACCCATAATTGGAGATACAATATGAGGCAGATGACAATTAAAGGGGTTGTGTGATACATTAGTACGATTGAGGAGGTCAAAATGTAATTCGTCCAAACTTTAGATAGGAGGATATGATGACTTGATGAACCTTTCTTCTGGAGTATATAAGTAGCAATGATTCAAAGGCACAGGTGATAATGGAATGGAGATATTTAGAGCATGCTTTGCTTCTAGCACAAACAAGACTTCATAGCTTCATCTTTGTATGCATGAGTAATGGTTAGACATTTCAAATTGTATTTGAAATGAGTGTAGACCCTCGAATTAATGAGTTTTGTTATCTTTTTTTTTTTTTTATCGAGACTCACTAATTCAATGGTCCACACTCATTTAGAATACAATTTGGTTGTATGCTGGAATCAAATTTATCACACGTGTCATTGGATTGTGAAGTGCTCCTTAACAATACACCCTAAGGAACTAAAGTTTCAAAATCAAACACATGTACAGGACTCGACAATGTCATGGGTCCAGATTCTCTCACAATGAATTTTTCTTTCTCAAAACAATCTTCCATTGTGTATTAATTGGAAACCCATTTATTTACAGTGGATCTTTACGTGCACATTTTTTAGGAAAATATAAACAATTTGAAAAATAAAATTTGGTAAAGGAAACCCGCTTCCAAGGGAGATGCAAACCTTCATTAGTTCACATCTGGAGAACCGAACCTCCCAAATCTACTACAAAAAAGTTTAAGACTCCAACATGATTTTCACATTGATTACAAGTCTTTAAATACAACATAAAATAACTATAAAACTAGCTCATAAGACACATGATCACTTCATGGGAAAAGTTTGATAATTGTACAAAGAATAGTAGATTTCAAACATTTTCTTTAGAAAAAAGACTCTAGTATGCACAGTGGCCTAGCACACGGACGTGGGAGCAATGGGGTGCTTTAGTGGCGCTAGTTGCGTGTGGCTACTGGGAGCGATGGTGCCTACATGGCGCATTCGGCACATACGCGTGGTGACTAAAATTAGAATTTGGCATCCTTTGGCACACCAGTAAATCTTAGTGACAGTTTTTCCATGCTTCAACAAAGCGAGATCCTCTTCAATACACCCATTTTTTTTAAAAAAAATTTATGGCACATCATTTATCTATCATATATTCAAGTGAGATCGATTATATGCAAGTGGTCCCTCACTCATCAATAGTGAATCTCTCACTCATTAATTGTAGATGATGTATCAAGAAGAAAATTGAATGAAAATGTATTGGTGAGGATCTAGATCTAACATCAACGCCCACTAAAATTTTTCAGGTTCTCATCATGTTTTCCTTCTCTGTGCAATTATATCTTCTTGATCATCTCCGACAATATCTACGATTTATTCATCGAAGCTTTCCTATATAAAAGAGGTTGATTTTGCATAATCAAGGTACACGAGCCTCAAATACAATGAGCATTATCATTCCATAAAGCCAAAGCTTCATAGATTACATATCAGTCCTTCTCTCTGTCTGCTTTGTATGTACTCGTCTGAATTTTTGTCTCAAACCATCTGTTGTTGTAGAATATGGTACGGTAAAATAATTTCAAATAGTAAAAAAACAATAAATCAAAACCGAAGAAAATAGATCGTTAGGTAAGGCGTAGTATTCGTTATCTTCGACGTAATAATTTCTCCACTTTTAATGCAAATAGACTCATGGAAATTTTATTCCCATAATACAATGCCTAATTTTAAAATTATCAAAGACTGAACTCCTTAGTAATTTTGAAATCAAATACTCAATCCGAATATAGAAAATCAGAGAATATAGAAGTTTTAAATCAAGGAGAAGTAGAAGAATCAATTTGCTGATACTTTGTTCTTGCACTTGAACCCTATTTATAGGATTCTATGCATCTATAAATGAAAGAGTGTAAATCTTCATAACCATGAGAGAAGACATCCCTCGAAATGGCTGCCCAGGTTCGAATGGACTCAATTCTCACTATTTCGATTCTAAGACATTTTGAGATTTTTAACGAAGTATTGAGAGCAAGTCACATTCGAACATGTCGAAATCTCAATATCTCAGTTTCTGTCAAAATTCGAAATTCTAAAAAGGTAATCGGAGCAAGGTTCGTTCAAACATGATTTGCGTTCGAACGTCACCTCCTCCTTCCTTTTATTTATTCTTCTTTCTTTTTCTTCTTTATATATATAAATTATAATTTGAAATTCTCATTATATAGGTCTTCTCCTCTTAAAGAGGATTTCTCGAGATCTTGAGTAGAGAACAGAGTTCTTTCTCTATTTATAGCAAAAGATGAATCGATGAAGAACCCCCCAAAAACCAATGTGAGATTCTTGTATTTGTCCTCCAACTCACATTCTTCAAATGTTTTGAATGGAAGTGAAAATTCAATTTTCCACCAATTTCAATTTACAAGAATATGTGTTTAATGTTTATGTTAATACATGCAAATGAAATAATACTAATTAATATATCACTATTAGTAAAAACTGTATATATATATATATATATATATATTTACCTGTGTATATACCACCATCTTCAGTCTGCTTTGGAAAACCAATCTAAATGAACTTGGGAACTGCAAGACTGTTAATGTCACACAAAAAAACTTGAGTTTAATGGCAGAGTTGGTCCTGCCAACCGTATTTGGACACTAGGTCTCATTTATGGAGTCAGTTGTGAAGATGGAAACTAAATGTCCTTTGGTCAATCCACAAGCTTTGGTTGGTCGTTACTAGTTACAGGATTCTGTCGTGGCACCGGGAGGCAGAGCAAAAGTGAGATCTACCATCTCAGCAGCAGCACCGTTACCGCCGAGAGCACCTTCTCTACAGACCAGTCAAAGCCTTCTATCAATGTGACCATTGCTGGTAAGAAACTGATTTTAAGAAAACTGATTCTCTATTCATTATATAATTAGGATGAATTATTAATGAATAGAGAAGTTCCAGTCCTAATATACTTCTTGCTTTATCTCATCCTTGATTGTTCCTCTGTTTTCAGTAATTTTTTATCCTAGTGATGCTAAGATGATGTTAGTCAACTGACGTTTTTCCACATGATTTGGTAAAATCCTCTTTCGAGTTGTACCTTATACTTTAGATTTTAAAAGATTATAACTTTTGATGCAGTATCAAAATCGGTACCATAATATTCCTCCTTTTTGAGTTGTGGTAGCATACAGTACTTGATAAACACCACCAAGCTTTAAAACATGTCATGGATTTTACTTTAAGGGCCTATTTTGGATTTTTTGGGTAAAATAGTTTTTTAATTTACAAATCCAACATTTCACTTTTGAAACACCCCCCCCAATTGTGGGTTTAATCAACTATTCACTATGGCTCAAGATTTATTTGCCTCGTGAATCTGAGCCTTAAATCTTGAACCAAATACGGGTTTAAAAGGCGTATTGGACTATTTTCACAAAATCCATCCTTTAAATCACATTCACACGTGTTAAGTGTAAGTAAATTATATTTTGACTCCTTTAACTATGACCCTTTTTCACATTATTCCCTCAACTATCATATTTTTTATATTGTACTCTCAACTATGTGATTAGTTTCACGTTGACTTAACTATTGACATCCATCACATATTTAACGAAAAATTATTTTATTTTTCCTCCAAACTATGTACTATTTTTCACTTTAATTTGCCTCTACACATCAATAATTTTTGTCCAAAAAATAGCAGATATTTTTGATTGGGCCAATGTGAAATAATTCGAGTAGTTGAGAGGACAATTTTATAATTTAATAGTTCAAATAATAAAATGAAATCTAATCCATAGTCTAGGGGGATCAAAATATAATTTACCCAAATTATAATTTATACATACTTATAGTTAATATACGATACATATCATCAATTATATTTGATAAGTGTCGTATCTGATACAAATACTTTGAATTAAATGAAATATTCGTGCTTCATCGCTGGCTAATTCAACAAAATTCTAAGAGTGTTGGACAAACACATTATACTCAACAGTGGCATCTCCCGTCTTAACATCAAACCAAGCTGTATGTGCCAAGGCATACCCCCTAGCAAACCTAAACAGCCCACTGCCTCCAACGATTGGCATATCTCTCTCATCATTCATCACTAGGTTCCTCCCAAGAATACTAATACTACTCCCATTATACTCTCCTTCTATGAAAGCATAATTTATAACCATGAGCAATGCCATTTCATGTTGTGTTGCCACAGCATACATTCCTTGTGCTCTTCCTATGAGCTTCGAGGTGGGGTCGGGCCCTTCGGTCAGGGCATCATCGATCACATAAGTATCGCCAAAACTTGAATAGTCGGGCGTTCCAGCAATTCTTATAACGCTTGGATCGTTCCCACTGAGAATGTCATGGAAGTAGAAATGGAGGTGTGTAGTTTTCTCCGTTTGCTTCATCACGATGCCCTCGGAGAGCTCCTCGGAGTAAGATCCATTTGAATTACCGGCTAATGCGAGGAAAAGGATGAAATAAAAGGAGATGAGTGTGTAACTGAGGAAAGAAGCCATGTTGAGCACAAGTTTTTGTCTGTGAAGAACAGTGAATGAAGAGTCATTTAAAGGGTTTACGCCCCGGCAGACCAGGGAAAGGTTGGAGTGTTTTTAGCTTAAGGACAAATTTCACATTGACCCACTCAATTATGGTCCTCGTTTTACACTACCTCCTCAACTATCAATTTCTCAAATTCCACCTTTTAACTATTGTTATTAGTTTCACATTACTCTAATGATTGTCGTCCGCCACAAATTTCAAGGAAAATTGTCTCACTTTACTCCGTAACTATGTGATTTTACTACACTGTTATCCCAAAATTAAATAATTTTGTTTCCCCTTACTGCCAAATTATCTAATTTTGTTTCTCTTTGCCTCTAAATGTGAACATTTTTCGTCCAAAATATAGTGAACGCTTGATTTTAGAGTAATGTGAAACGAATTTAAGCAGTTCAATTAGTATGTGGGATAAATTGAGCACAAAGTATAATTTACCCTATCTTTAACTATGTATGTGAGTAAAGCTTTTATGATTGTTTGGCAAGAGTAGATATTTTTTTTGTGAGAAAATCATTGCTGTGTACTTTGCTTGTTCTACATGACAACTATAAATTTTGAAAAGCTTGCTTTCTTTGGAAGTTAAGCAAAAATAATTGCTTCCACTCTTCTGCTATCACAGAAAGGTATTGTCACCGAGTGCTACTGAGTCATCTCTTATGGCAGACACAATTGCTAAATGTTCCTGTCATTTTATAGATTGTGCTATATTGTCTAAGTCATCGAGGCTGATGCTTACAGGCCAGGGCCCATTTTGAAGAGATTCAACTAAGTTTAATATTATCTTTATAGTATCCCAAATAACATTTTTAAATCAACATTTGATTAAGTTTGATTTTATTTTTCATAGTAATCCTATTCTTGTTTTGCAACCTGCAATATGTAACAAACGTATGTAAACAATATTTTTTCAGTACCAACTACTTTGGGTAACTAGAGAATTATTTTTATTTTGGATTTTTTAAAATTCAATGGTCTTTTGATAAGTTAGAGTTGTTTAGTTTTTAATCCAATTTGTTGAGAATTTGTTTATGTTGTTAATAACAATGTAAAATACCACTGGATTGTCTGATATCTAACTTGAGTTTTGTTATTTATAAATTTTTTAATTTCAATAACTTTACCAACATAAAATCTAGTACTTACCATTATATCAAATAGCTTTTACTTTTTTACGGATTAGCGATATTATCCATTGAAAAATACATAACAAAACTTGAATAAAAAAATCTAAAGTATTTTTGCAAAAAACAAGAATATAATTTTAAATACATATTGTAAGTTTTAATTAATTATATAATGTTATTTATATAATTATTCTAAATATTAACTGGGCCCACATAAATATGTGCCTTAAACCCCAATTTGTGTCGGGTTCTGCCTTTTCATAGAAATTTATCTAGAATCATCCTACTCTTTTATAAAAGAAAAGAATTAGGGGTAACCCGTGTCTAAAAGAATGACATAATATAAATAGTTTTGAAATGGATGCTGATGGCAGTGTTTTAAAACCTGGCCCGAACATCAACCCGAGAAAGGGACCGGGTTAGTGGATCACTGGTCGAACCGATAATACAATAAAAAAATAAAAAAAATATTATTAATCATAAATATGCTTAAAAATCACAAAAATTATAAAAATAGTATGCTTAATATATTTTAGATCAAACAAAAATCCCAAAATTACCAAATAGATTCTCAATCAAATAGATAAATCAGTAATAATTAAGCCAAAACACATGCTCAATTAGGCAGTAAGATTTCACCTCTATCCAACTCTTAATTAAACAGATTAAAACCCCAATTTCATCTCCCTGAATTCCCAATTTTTGTAATTTTTGGAATTAATAACTAAGCAATGCCCTTAATTTCGTATGGAATATCAAGTATCATCAACTAATTTACCAAGTTAATCTACAATACAACCAATACTAAAATAGCAGAGAGAAAGAGACGTACCTGTTGACACTTGAGAGGGCATGAAGGAGCAAAACAATGGTCTGTGAGAGTCATTGAATGAGTATATTTAAGACCATCGGATGGGCTTATTCACATTAAGACAAGCTTTCAGAAGCCATGACTCTTTTCCTTTCAAATTATTCTCCTAAATCCTAATTGATTAACACATAAGAGGTTTCCCCATTTCCCTTAGAACATCAGTCGAGGCACCCTCTTCTTGTTTCCCTTTATATTTGTCATGCAAATCACCAGCAATAAGGGTGACAATCGTGTCGTGCATGTCTTGTCATGTTGGGTTTGGGTTCAAGACACATCAACCCAAATACGACTTGTGAGTTAAACAAGTCAGGTTATCTGGACACGCACACGACCTACATCTAAACATGACCCGTGACCCAAGATTTACATAGGTTGTATCCAGGTAAATACGATCCAACCTGCCTAACACGACCCAACCTTAAATTGAAAATGCCTAATTAAAATTGAATTTGAGCTTGATTAACACATCAGAGGTTTCCCATTTCCCTTAAAACATCAATGGAGGCACCCTTTTCTTGTTTCCCTTTATATTTGTCCTGCAAATCACCAACAATAAGGGTGAGTCTGGTGACAATTGTGTCGTGCGTGTCTTGTCATGTTGGGTTTGGGTTCAAGACACATCAACCCAAATACGACCTGTGAGTTAAATGAGTCAAGTTATCTAGACACGAACACGACCTACTTCTAAACATGACTCGTGACTCAAGATTTACACAAGTTGTATCCGGGTAAACACGGTCCAACCCGCCTAACACGACCCAACCTTAAATTGAAATTGAAAATGCCTAATTGAAATTGAATTTGAATTTGAGCTTGAAATTGCCTAATATTAATAGCTTTTAGCTTGAAATTGAAATCTTTAATATTAACAGCTTTGAGCTTGAAATTGAAAATGCCTAATTGAAATTGAATTTGAGCCTAATTAAAAATGCCTTACTCCCCTGAACCCTATTGGTTGTCAGCAGCCCCAATATTCTCTCAATCTCTCTCCACCACACACAAAACCCTAAACTCAACAGCCTCTGCAACTCCCCATACAATACTACCACCACTTCTATTACCCTTCATGACCCAAAACTTGTTCATCTCCTCATCCACCTTCACTCACAAGCCAACCCAAGCATCACGATCAACTTGCCTCAGTTGTAACATGTCATTTTCCCCTCTTTCTCCACCATATTACACTGCCTCCCCCTCTTTCTCCAATGTAGTGAAATTCAAATCCGCATATAACAAAGTGCAGATTTGCATGAAGTAAAGTATAGGGAAGGGAGAGAGGTAAAGAGCTAAACTGTTGGTAGTCTGGTGGATGGATGTCGACGGTGATGACTCACATCTTGCAAAGGGGAGTCAGAGTCGGGCCAGTCAAATTGTCAGGAGGAAGATGCAAGAAGGAGGTAGAGTAAATGTCAGATTTGAAATGAATTTAGGGTTAGGATCCAAATAAGTTCATTTATATAATGATTGGTTATCCGGGCTAAAAAATAGGTTAATTTGGTTCGTGTCAACTCGATTAGATACACGGTCAATTTCAGGTTAAACGGCTTGAATTGAGCACGACCCATTAATAATTCGCGTTGAGGGATCGTGTTATATATGGGTTTGTGTCAAAAAAAAAAAATTCAACCCAAACCCATTAGTTTGTGTCGTATTATTGTGTTGTGTCAGAATTTGTCATTCCTAACCAGCATGCCATCTTCTTTTCTTGATAATTTTTTACTAGTTTTCGACATTAATATTTTTGAATTCACTCATACTTTGAAGACCATAAAAGTGAACATGGTATTTTTTATTATGAATTTAAATGTGTGACACCCCAAAATTTGAGGGTCATTTCTCAACCCATTAATCACCCTTCAACCCACGAAAATATCCGTGAATACCATATAATTCGATTCCACGTCATTACACCCTATTTACTAGAGTTCATAATTAAATGAAATTTGGGCAGAATCTCCTTTGTACGGGAAGCTCTACCTAATACACAACATGTGCATACAATACCCATATGACCATTCAAAGGTTCAATACACCAATATCTAAGTATTAAACATTAGCTATTCATCTATAACCATCATCATAAATCATCCATTTTTTCTCAAAAGAATAATGTCCATAAAAGTCTCATTACATACCTTTAATAAAATACAAGTTTTGTACTTAACATTATACAAGGTCAAAATGTAATTCTATACAAGGGACTACAAATCCAAATAAACAGCCACAATCTAGCTCTATCCTCAAAGTGGGCCCTAGTAGGGGTCTTCAATGGAAGCTCGTCTAATACATGAAAAACATTTCCACAAACGGGTGAGCTAAAGCCTAGTAGGGTATATCTCCTATAGAGAATACCTCCTAATCCCAATGCATATGATATGAAAGTGCACCAAGCACTCCAAACATATATTTCAAGTAACATATGAATATTATCATGAATGTCAAACATAAATAATGTTTCATGAATACATGTCCAACACTGAACCCCCTCCTGGGTTCCCATGCACGATGGATGCTACGATGCCATGACATGAACCGGACATTCCATACCCCTGCCATTGATGTTCAGCATCCAATGACCATTATTAATATTTGTGTCTTTCTTGGGTAGGTAATTTATGGACATCACACCAATGGGCTACCAAACCGATACGACATTCAAGGGCACCCCACCTTTGGTTCTAAGTACAGTGACACACTTTTCTGAAATTGCACCGTGGGGCAAATGTCTGAAACGAGTAACCGGACTTTGCATCCAAGGGAGAATCTATCACTTCTTTGCTATACTTTACACATTTTTCATGTAATATTCCGTGCAACTCAATTAAACGTTTGTCCAATTTTCCCGAGCCCCCCAATTAACTCACCATGTGGTGATTGACCCATCCCATGCACACACACTTATACTCATGCCAATGCCTACGAATGTAGTGAAACTTGTTCATATGTAATATAATGTATACTTACAATTTTATTTCATCACAATGCTAATTAGATCATGTAAGCATCAGCATGTTAATTATATCATGAGACATATAATAAAATTTCATTACCATCACAAAACATGTTATAAGTAATATCAATTCAAATAACAGACTTGAATATACTTTGACATTTTATCAAACACCCATAATGCATATACTATAAACATATAATAGACATGTTCACACAACTCACATTTAACATATTCAACGCCCAAAATCAAATAGAATTAGGCATAACATGCTCATCATTCCATCCAAACATCCCACTAACTACATTAGATACATGGTAGATATGTAAATATTCTGCACAATCCTACTCACATCGTATACAACTTAAAATTATAAATAATCCTAAATGGAAGGAATTCCTCGCCTCTTGAAGCGTAAATAGGGAGAAAAATCTTGAAAAATGCCCAAAACAAGCTCCTTAAAGCCCTAGCCCAACCTTTTAAATTTTAGAATTGGTGGAAAATGCTTGAAGTTGGTGTTGCCACGTTGCCATCGTTGAGTAGAATAACTTTAATTCTTGATTGATCGAATTCTAATGACCAAATTAAAAGTTATGATCCAAGGAAAGTCGGAGAGGTTGAAGGATTTTGGAAACTCCTCTCTCTCTCCATCATTTTTGGCAAGACAAATGAAGGAAAAATTTGATTCCCCTTTAAATACTCTTTATATGCTTGGCCCACAATACATCACTTGCCAATTTTCCATAGGTTGGAAATCCAAGACAGCCAATCACAATGTGCCATGTGTCATGCTTGGATAATGCTCATTAAAATATCTAGATCATTTATATTTTGGGTCTTTCAAATAAAATTAAGTTGCTAGAATTTAATAGGGCATCATCCGATCACACATTTTCGCCTTTTTTTACAAGAAAAATTTTGACTGTCTCAAAATTTAATGAAATTTGACTAACTAACTTGATTTCGCAAGATGAATCTAACAGTGAGATCTATTTTATCATCCGAGTTATATAAAAATTTAGATTTTTAATATGCACTTAAATGACTTAATTACTGTATACCCTTTTAATAAATATTTTAATTTTCTCTAGTTTTACAAAATGTCCATCATTGATTTGACCATTTGAACATATACATCCAACTTTATGGACTAAACTGACAAAAATTAGACGGATAGCAAACTTTAAGTACCACTACTTCATTTTGTGCAAAAAAAAAAAATCGTATTCATTGGCATTGCAACAAGTTGTTTCGATCTCCTCATTGTGTACACTTTTTATTGTAACAACTTTTTTTAATCTTTTATATAATTCTCTTGTGTTGTCATATAAACACTAATAAACGAATTACATATATCTCGTTGTAAAACTAGTCTTGCTTGTATATAAGGTCCGATAAAATGTGGAGAAGAAGTGACATGAGTTTATTTATGCAATTCACAATCAATTTTGATGACCTCTTGTTGAGGAGCCACCTCTATACTATTTGTATTTGCAACATTTTATCAACTTTTTTTTTACCAAGTCATGGACTGTTGAATTAATGGATCTTAATAGGCCTGCTAATAGTCGAGTCCTTGTATTTGTGCTACATTAATAAAGTGGGTAGGAATAACATTATTGCTTGCATTTTATTTGCCTAAATCAATGCTCATCATCAAATAAACCTAATCAAATGACTGACAAATAATATGGTGAAACTATGTTGTGTTGGTTAATTTTTGTCAAATGTTCTTCCCAATGTGCTTGTAATTTCTTCTTCTTCCTCATCATATGAGAGCTGCATATAGAAGCTGATTCCATGTGTCTGGAAGCCCAGCAACACACCAATGTGTGCAGTCCATGCCTCCGATCCCACTGTAAATAGCAGGATGTGCATCTTTTCTCAGTTGTGAAAGAGTAGTTATGTCAAGTAAATAGACTGGATTTGATACATTGTTTAAGACTTCTTTCACAACTGTTGTTGCTGGAGGCAAACCACTTGGGTAAGTTGATCCATTTATAGGCACTGTTTCTTTCAAGCAATTCGTCACTCCCGGCTCGTCCCACTCCGTGCCACTAATTCAACATCAAAGTAAGAAACAATTGAACTAAAGATTGATAAAACCCACTTTCGAATGACATAATTGATGCGAGGTCACATCCATTAGAAGTTTTGAAATGTTTCGAATGTTTCATTTAGTGTGAATTGAAAACTTTAAGGTTCAAAGCGAGGGAAGTCACATTGCTTTAAAATCATTGTTATATTTTATGGTGATGTGGGTGTTTGTGTGCGTGTGCAAATTTAAATTGTGGAAACTTACTTGTAATGAGAAGGAGATATTCCTTGAAAGAAAACTTCAGTTTTTTCAGGATTTATATCTGAATCAACCCATTTCGCCCATGTCTCTAGACCTTTACGAAAAGCAGACATACGGTCCATGTCCTTGTAAATAGTGTCACCTTCTTGAATATAGTCCCATCTGTAATTTATACATGACACAAACTTGAGATGTTCAAGCAATAATGTGTAACAATTGAAACCTCAATGACTACAGTGTTTCTAAACGAACATTTTCTGAGGAGAAAAATGTAATAAATGAAAAGTAATTTTACGTACGGTTGTTTGATTCCTTTGCGATACCACCAAAGCCAAGTGTTGAAGATCAAAATGTCATAATTTTTCCATACATCTCCATTTTTAAGAGAATTGAGTTTTAGAACTCGACCAATCTCTTCCAAGTCAATATCTACCAAGTATAAAGAATGAAAAATTGTCACTGAAACTCCATAATCCTGCAAAGATTGACAGCAAAATTAGATATTGTTTAACATCCATTGTAATCTCATTCAATGCATATATCTGTAGAATGAATAAGTTTCAATGTTGTCACATCTCCATCAACACGAACACGAGACGAACTTTACCCGACACATAACTTGAAAATAATATGATTAATTTACACAAATAATAAATGAGTCAAATTAAGATTCGATTAGAATAACAAGATTAATGGACACTGTAGATAGAAAATAATTACTTAAAGAGTACTGTGGACCAAAAAAACGAATCAAAAGTGACGAATATTAAAACGAACACGACACATATCAAAAGTAACATGTCACGAAAATGACACGACTGAAAGTAACATAACATAAAAATAACATGACATGATTGATACCCCTAATTTATGTCGCTGGCAGGGCCGGCTCAAGGTAAATTGAGGCCTAAAACGGTAATACTAAATGAGACTTTTTTATTTTTAGTATTATATTTTTAAAAAAAATATTTTTTAATTTTTTTTAAGTGAGAGAGAAGGATGTGATATTTTGTTTTTGTTTTTCAAGAGAGAGATGAGTAAATATGAGTTGATTTTTGAATTTTTTTTATTTATTTTTAAAATTTTTGATTTTTGAGTTTCTAATGTTGTGGATTGAATTGTAGGCCCAAATTATGGAAATTATAATTTTTTGATTGGATATAAATTTTTTTGGGCGTTTTTATAAGGCCTAAAATTTCCATGGATTTAAATTTTTTATATGGACTAGTTATGGGACCTTCTAAAAATTTGGCACCTAAAGCTCATACTTTTTTTAATACTATTGGGCCGGCCTTCGTCGCTAGGTTCGTATCGATCTATTTATTAAACGAATCTAACTAGTCTATCTAATTATGACACAAAACCTATTAATCTTAGCTCATACTTGTTACTTTTGTGTCAATTTTGGTGAGTAAAATTGTCCATATATAAACAAGAGAAGCTAATAAGATTACTAACCTGAAATGTGAATGTAGTGGTTGTGTCATTATTTGTCTCCCGTGTGATATTTGATTGAGGCACAACAGAATGCAGAAGGCATACAAGTGATTGCCAGTGATTAAGACTCACTGAGTCTCCAATAAACATGATTTTCTTGCCCATAAATCTCCTTAAGAAATCTTGACCGTCAAATCTGCAATGCAAATAGTCAAGATTCATCTCTACATAAAAATTCAAGCCAATAATCAAGCAAAATTAACTATATTATTTTTTGGACTAATTACATTTTATACCCTAAAATATTTTAAAATTTTCATTTCGTATCCTTAAAGATTAAATTTCTCACATTACATCCTTAATACATCAAAAATATTGTAATGGTGTCCTTCTGTTAATTTTCTGTCAATGTCAACAGGTTGGCTTTTAATGTAAAAAATAACAGAAGTTAGCAGAAGGATTACATTACAATATTTTGTATACACTGAGGGTACAATAAAGAAAATTTAATTTTTAAAAATACAAAATAAGAAAATTGAAATCTTTCCAAGTGTAAAATACAAAAAATCCTTATTTTTTTCTTGGGTAATATTTGTGCGGGTTTATTGCTCTTGGGTTATTGCTGATACAATTATGCATTCTATTTACCTTTAAGTTCTTACCCAAAATGTCAATTGAACACTTACACACGAGTTGTAAACAACAATTAACACATAACTTGTATATTTCACTTTGCTTATTTCTCCTCACATTGCTCTGTAATTTGTGACTCTTCCCCAAATTAATCAATTAAACTGGTTATTAGACAACAGAACAAATAATTCACGGTTTCAGAGAATTTTTCCTTGTATTTTAAACAGAGCTAATGGCGTCAGCCAAACTGTCCCCACATGGACAACTGACTTGGTTGTTTCATGCATCGCTGTCACCACCGGCCCATTGCATCATTACAATTGACTTCTACGTTATGATCTATCCTGGATTAAAAGTTTTGTTTTTATAATTTTTCGGGTCAGTTACGTTACATCATTCACGGACTCACGGGCACACACACATATGCAAAACACATACGCACAGAGGGAGAGGGAGAAGGAGACGTACCTTGGCAAGTCACATTCGTTAGGCTGCCAGCGATATTTAAGGTATTGATGATCCGGGCGACCATACTTTAAGCAATCGAATTCCTTGCGAATATGTGGACATGCCAATGAGTCGTAAAGAGGATATGAATCGTCGTAAACCCAACTCCCTTCGAACATATTGCAGCCAGTTTGCTCTGTTCTCGCTTTCATACTGACATTTCCTCCTTTACCTAAGCAGAGACATGAAAAAATCAGAGACATACCAAACGCCACCAAACAAAAGCTCTCAATTCCCATACCCATTTTCCCTCTCTCTCTCTCTCTCACATACAGATGGAAGAAACGAATTAGTTCATATAAATATATGAAGATATATAGATAGATCCATGGATATGCAGAGAGAAAGAGAGAGAGAGAGAGAGGGGACTTAAAAGAGGGAGGGAGGAAAGCAGGGGGAGAGAGAAAGATTACACAATTGGCAATAATGCTATTTGGAGCCAGAAACACTCAATTGGGTAGGTGTTTGGCAAGTAATCCTATGAAGACTTAATTTGGCGAGTGGTGGATTAGGTCCTTAGGGTAAGTATAAAATAGCATCTTCTGTGTTTGACAGATTTTGGATTAAATTGGTAGGTTTTTTTTTTGGGTAAGTAATTAAATTGGTAGTTTAAGACTTAAAAAAAGAGATTTATTGTGTGCAGTGAATAAATTCTGAGCTCATTGTCAGGTCTTTATTACTTTAACAGAAGCTTTGCTGTGCCAGAAAGGGTAGACGTAAAAACATCTTTTTGAATCGAGGTTGGTGGCAATTCTGAGATTAGTGAAATCATATGCATGAGACAAGAAATGGATCTCAACGTGACGTACGTAATTGCTATTCTCAGATGCTGCATACATGTGGAAACACCACATTCATTGCAACATCTCACTATTTATAATTGGCCTCACTTTTGCATGTCTGCGTCAGAGAAGAGAGAGAGAGAATTTTGGCATATATCATGCCTGCCATATTATACCCAACTAAGACTAATGAATTGTGGAAGAAACGCTGAAATTATTAAGCAATAAAAATAAATTTTAAGGATTAATATTACTTTTGATTTTTAAAGTATGTATTTTTTGTCAGTTTAATCTTCAATGAATCAATTTTATCAATTTTATCTTTAAAATATTCAATTCATGCTATTTTGATCCTCGCATAGACGGACCGTTAAATTTTTGACAAAATGATCACGTGTTGGGCGCTTGATACTGTCTAAAAAAATTACACGTGACCACTTTCATCAAAAATTTAACAAAAAGATCACATTGCAACACTTTTGATAAAATTGAGGATATAATGTAAAAAATTTAAACATTGAAGATATAAATTGAAGATCTCAAAATCTTTCTGAGTTCAAAGTATAATTTGCCCTAATTTTAAAACAACAGTTAGAAAAATGATAGATGATAAGGGACATATGTTAAAATATAATTGGAGGAGACTTTTAAAATTTTAATTTTTGAAAGTAAGGAGGGAAAGAATTTTCAAAGTCTCTCACCTAACAGGTTATTTGTTTTATATGTATACACACTATCAACCGGCCCGAGCGATGCACATGATCTATATATTTTACTACTTTACATAAAAGGTATCCTTTTCTTTCCTCCTTCACTTTATCACTTAAGAAAGTTAAAAAAAGTTATTTTAATAGTAAAAATAATGTTGTTTTCATAAATTTGAAAAAACTGTCTTTAGTTGGGAAGGAATTGAGGAGGGTAAGAAAGGACACATGGTATAATTAGATTAGAGGGAGATTTAGGTGGTGTTTGACAAAATTGGAATATAAAATCTAAAAATTAAAAGTTAAAATCTGAAAGTTGAAAATTGAATGTTGAATTTGTGAACTGTTTGGTATTCACTGAAATTGAAGTATTGAATTAAATTAAATTGTTTAATACTTACACAGAGTTAATGTCTAAAAAAATTAATTTTTATTTTTACCCTTCCACTCTTTAATTTGAAAATATTTATAAAATATGTCATAACATAAATCATAATCAATTTATTATATTGTAGTCTACATTTAACAAATATTTGATAAAAAAATATAAATAAATAAATAACAACTAAATAACACAATAAGTAAATAATAACAAATTAAATAACATAATAAGTGAATAATAACTTTTGATAAAAAAAGAATAATAATTAATAATTAATCAAATAATATTGAAAAAATATAATAAATTAGATTTTATTAACAATATGTGTGTGCGTCGTGTGTGTGTGTGTGTAGTGCATATGTTTGTGTGTAATTATGTGTGTACAGTGTGTGTAGTGCATGTGTTTGTGTGTGTAATTATAATTATGTATGTATATTTTTGTTATAGAAGACGAAGGAAAGAAAAATAAAAAAAGAGAGATCGACAAAGAGAATATTTATGTTAATGGTTTTAAAGAGAATACTAATTAGAGTTTTAATACGATTATAAAATATTTCGGAGTATAATTGTCATATTATAAATATTACTAAAGATGATTTTGCTTAGCGCTTTTAGTTTTCAGAATTAAGTCATGAATCTTCTACTTAATACTGTAGCCTATTTTTAAAGAGCACTTAACATATTAAGAGAGTTTAAATTTTAGTTATCAAACAAACTTAATTAATAAGTGTTGAATACATTCATTTTAAGTGCTAAATTTGAGTTAACAAACACCCTTAATTTGATAATTAAAAATAAAAAATAAAATTAGCAATTTAGGAAATGGGGAGGCAAAGCTTTGCAACCCTTCTCTAGGGGTGGTCCAAATAAGTTTGAGGCCTAAAACAATATCTTTTAAATGAGGTTTTTTAAGGGTGTCAAACTTGTCGGGTTAAACGGTTATGTGTCGGTTAAACGGGTGACGATGAAAAATATAATAAACAGGTAAAACGATACGACTCGTTTAACCTATTTAATTTTAAAAAAATTATATCAACAAATTTTAATACTACATTTTTTTACTGCCAACTATACTTACTTCAAAAAAGAGGAATTTTTAGCCAAATTTCATATAAAAAACAGACTTGAAGACTAAAAAAGAAGTTAAGAGGCAATTACATTTTATAGGCAAGTCAACCCTCCCCATCTCCCCTCATTTGCCGATGTAGAATAAAAACAAAAGACATTGGTTTGTCTTTGTCTGCTCCTCATCTCCCCTTCTTTGTCTTTGAATTACTGTTTTCTTTTTTTTTTCTTTATTTCTTTATTTTTGGCTAATTTTTTAAAATAATTATTAATTTATTATTATATTAATTTTATTTAAACGAGTAAATGTGTGATAAACGGTTTAACAGGTCTCATCCGTATACGACCCCGTTTATTAAACGTGTCTGACGAGTCAATCTGTTTACCATATAAACCCATTAAGTTCTCACTCAAATCCGCTTAATTCGTATTAATTCGTGTATGTTAATCGTATCGTGTCGAATTTTGACAGGCCTAAGGTCTTTCCATACTTAATTAAAATTAAGAAAACTTCAGTTTTTTGAGGATTTATAGTTGAATTCATTTATTTCGCCCAAATCACTAGACCTTTGTAAAAACCAGACATGTGGTCTATGTCCTTTATATTATGTCGTGATCTTGAATATAGTCCCATTTGTGATTAAACAAAGGTAGAAACTTTGACAATAATCAAAATATGACCAACAATACACTTTTCCTCCTGAAGTTTGCCCTTAATATCACTTTGAAATACAAAAGTTTTTGCTCAGAAAAAAAAATACAAAAGTTTCAATTCTAAAAATATAAACTTTGATGTTTTCACTTTATTTTTATAATCCCATCCCTTCCTCTATTAATTTGGATAGAAGTTAGCTTTGGGCCCATAAAAAAATTTAAGAAGTTTCGGTAGTAATTTGAAAATTATAAATTTTAAAGACCAAAGTGTTGCTAAGAACAAATTTATGAGGAGAAAAATATATTTTATCTAAAATTATATGCATGTTGGTCTTAGATAAAAAATATATTTGATGTCTGACACACCTCCTCTTGCGCAATGAGTGTTCTCCACTCAAATCTTCTCCTACTCAATGGTAGGATTGATAGGATGAATGCTCAGCGTCATGCCAAGCATTTATGCCTGCGCCCCCCCCCCCCCCCCCCCCGAGTATCCACATCCCTCATATCAGCGTCTGACACTCGTAACCGAGCATTGAATACTCAGTGGAACAGTTCCTCGGAGAGAGCCGAACGTATATACTCGGCTTAGTAGCCATTAATGCCTAGCCATCATGATAGTAGGCCTAGGTTTTGAGGATGCAGGTGCTTGCAGACGCTCATAATGGCTTTGTCACCATCACTCATTTCGCCATAAATGAATAGTCAAGTCGTATTAAATGCGGGGTCAACTGTCGTACTCGGCTCCTCCGAGTCATTATCTTTCGGCTTACCTCCCTGGTGCCTATCGGGCCTTTGTAATTGGATCCATCTTCACACGTCTCAGTCTGGGGGCCTAGGATTGCCTAAAGTCTCTACAACTGCCCCCTGCCTCCATTCTTTTTGCAGCTTGGGACAGATGGCGTAAAGAGATTAGAGGCTCAGAAGACATGCCTCACAAATAGAGACGGTTACTTGTACATGTGACGCCGCCCTTTTCAAATCTTCCTAATGATGACTTGTCTTTTCGATTCCCGCCCCTCAAGAGGATATAAATAGAGGATGCCTGAGCCCTTTTAGAACTTTTGCACTCCAAATTCTTCTTCAGCAATCAACTCTCGAGCACTCTTTTCTCAACTCTGGAGCACTCTTCCTTCAACTCCCGAGCATCTTTCTTGGAGATCCCTCACCTGTAAGTACCTCCTTCTTATTAAGTCCCTTTCTTACTTCTTCTACATTTCTTCTCCTTAGAACCCACCAATGGCTAGAACCTGTAGATCAGGCGAGAGAGCACCTGCTATAACTAGGACTAACCGCAGACCAAGGAGAACTGAGGTCCATGAGGAAAACATAGATGCCTTTAGAGCTAGATATCGGATCCCTAAGCATGTGTTCACTTTTCCCTTTAACCCCCTCTATCATAGAAGGGACCTAGGATATGTTGAGATGATGCCTTTCTGGACAAAGGTCATCATGGAAGGGGGTTTGACCTTTCCCCTTCACTCCTGGTACTTAGAATGTTGATGCAATTGAGGTTTTTCCCCCTCCAATGTGGTGTCAACTTCTTTAGAATAGTGGTGGGCGTGGTTGCCCTTAATGCTCGGCTTGGGGTTAATATCGGGGTAGATGAGACCTTATTTTGCTACGATTTAAGATTAGTAGCAGGGGGCAGGTACTACCTCCAAGCCCGAGATACCTCAATGTATCTGGTGACCCACATGTCCAACTTGGACAAGGGGTACGTGGACGATCTAATCATGCTCAGCGAAAGTTGGGAGACAGGTGAAGGGCCCAAGTATGATGGATTGTATTGTCCCAAGGTGCCAAGGGATGAAGGCGTGTTGCATACATTTTTGGGATTTATGTCGTACCCTTTCCTAACCACTGCTAACCTTTGTTTTATCTTTGCAGAGGGTTATCAGCGAGATGCTGCTCAATCACTTCGGTCCCAAGTTAGATTTGCAGACTTGCTGAAGGTTTGGTCCCACAACCTAGTGGACCGAGCAGCGCACGCACTTCTCGGCTACGTATCGACCTATTCCCGCTTCTCTCAAATCCCTCCACCTTTCGACTCTTCGGTGTGGGAGAATCAAACTTCGTCAGGGAAGAGGAGGAAGAAAACCTTGAAGCAGACTCCGACTGTGATTCGGAGCACAAGCCATCACTAGAAGACATGTTAAACCGACCCCATATCAGTGCCGCCGCAGCTAGGAAAGCAAGGTTCTCGGGACTTGCTGGGCCTTTCAACTGTTGCCCCGATTATTCCACCATCGGCATTTCCAAGGAGGGAACCACCACCGCCACCACCACGTCCTCAACCGTCTGAGGACCCGATTTTCCCGTCACGGGACAGGACTTCAAGTCACCAAGTTCCCCCCTTGGGGTTCGACAAAGAGATAGGAAGGGCCAGGAGCCCAAGGGGGTTGAAAAGCATCGATAGAAACGCCAACTAGACGCCCCAGGCCGGATCACCTTTGCCGAGTGGGTGGCCGGGCAGAGACCAGAAAGGGCCGCCTAGTGTTGAAGGCGGATTCCATCCTTCAGTCCCCCGATGTGGCATTTGTCGTTGCGGGGACTTTGTAATGTGAAGCCAACAATGGCCGTGCACCAAGGATTTGG
>CAUOFW020003009.1:0-40992 GCA_963454935.2 Ilex paraguariensis | reverse complement strand
GGAGCAAGCCTCCTGCAAGGGTATGGCCCTGGGGACAGAGTTCAAGGACTCTCGTCCCCGAAGTACATACAGGAGCAAGCCTCCTGCAAGGGTATGGCCCTGGGGACAGAGTTCAAGGACTCTCGTCCCCGAAGAAGTACAGACAGGAGCAAGCCTCCTGCAAGGGTATGGCCCTGGGGACAGAGTGCAAGGACTACTGTCCCCGAAGGCAAAAACTGAAAGAAACGAGCATTCATAAAGAAATGGTCCTGAGAACAAAACACAAGCACCCCAAGTCCCCAGAGTAGATACAAGATCTCGCCTCCGGAACGGGCCAGCACGCCCCGAAGACAGTTCAAAGACACTTATGATTTATTCTACACAGAAGTAAAGAAAAGCAAAACACTACTGTACACAGAAGTAAAGAAAAGCAAAACACTACTGTACACAGAAGAAGGAAAGGAAAAGCTTGCTATTTATTTCCAAAAATAGGGGCTTTGCGTCCCCGAAAGCTACAAAAGGAAAGCACAAGGGGTACAAAAAAGGGGAAGTGAAAAGCAGCT
Source organism: Ilex paraguariensis (assembly GCA_963454935.2). NCBI lineage: Eukaryota > Viridiplantae > Streptophyta > Magnoliopsida > Aquifoliales > Aquifoliaceae > Ilex > Ilex paraguariensis. The sequence goes on along the minus strand of CAUOFW020003009.1, from coordinate 40,450 downwards.
TCATCGGGCTCCAGGCACCTCCAGAACTTCGGCCGAGGGCGAATCAGCTATAAAAGGTTGGGAAGCTTCTGGAGCGGGCAGGAGAAGAACTTCGGCAGCAGGAACAGCTGGAACAGTTTGAGCAGCTTGAGGTTCAGGGGCAAGGTCGGACGGAGCGTCCTCGGACAAGTCCACTATCACCGTCTCGGGAGCATCAGCCGAGGTTTGCATCGGCGTAGGGGCTTCATCCTCGGCAGCAACCTGTGCTTCTGCCTGCTCCATCTCTGCCGAGGGCACATACTTGTGCACTTGGAAGAGAGGGGAGTCTGACGGGACTCCAGCAGCCTGGAGCGCCTCGTCCCACCCTTTCTTGAAGAACTCTTTGCTATTTTCTTCAAGAGCGGGGAGCACGTCATCGGCAAACTCCTCCAGAAGTTGTTGCTCCGACTTCCGGTTCAGCTCCTCGGCTCTGATCCTATCTAGCTCCTGGGTAAGGGCCAGACAGCTTTCCTCGGAGCCCACTGCCCTCTCCTCCGCCGCAGAGAGCCGCTGCGTTTGCTCAGTAATCCTCCTCTCAGCATCGGCAAGTGCGGCACTTAGCTTCTCAGCGCCCGACTTGGCCGATTCAGCGTCCTTGAGGAGCTGCTCTATTTGGGCAGCCTGCCCCACCAGGGTAGAATCCCTGGCAGCAACATCTTCCGTTGCCCGAGCAAGGGCAGCTTCCGCTTCCGCCTTCTGATCCTTGGCCCTCTGAAGGTCCATCCTGGACGCATGGTACCGACCAGCAATGATAGAAATCTGCTGGGTAGCCTGCAAAGGAACAAAGAAGTGTTAAATCGCAAAAAATGGAAAACAAGAATGAAGAAACCAAAGCAAAAATAAACTCACCACCAGGGAGTTCTGGATGATGGAGCGGAACAACACGTTGGTTGATCGCCCCCTATGAGCCTCCATGTCGGCCTCGAAATGCAGTGTCTCACTCACTGCATTAGCGACATGAGGATCCGACAGAATAGAATCATCGACCCTGATCACTCTGTTCATGTGATCAGTGGCTCGGGGATTCCACTCTGCGGCCTCCCCCCGAGGCGGAACGGGAGGAGGGGTCTGCTGTTGTTGCTGTTGCTGTTGCTGCTGCTGTTGCTGTTGTCGGGGCTGCTGTTGTTGTTGCTGTTGTGGGGGAGCAGGCGGTAATCCACGATCCCTCCCGCTTTGAGGTTGAGCGGGAGATGCCCTGGGTCCCCGGCTGAGGCCGTCATGCCGATGCTTTACCCTTCTCTCCTCTTCCACCTGAGGATCCCGGTCTCGCACCTGACCCTGACCGGGAGCCCTCGAAGAATTGGCGGAACTGGTTCCTGCCGGAGTACCGCCGGTCGTCCCTCGACCTCTCCCGGCTGCGAGGGATTGCCTCTGCCTAAGAAACCCCAAATTAATGCGAGGGGCGTTGGACATCGCTTCCTCGAGAGCGTCTTCGGCGTCCAAAGATTGGAGAATTTGAAAATCGGGCCACAAGTCGCCTCCCGAAGTCCCCACCTCGGCGTCCGAAGGAGCAACGTCCTCTCTGACCCCGACCTCCTCAGCAACTCCCTCTACCTCTCCCTCTGAAGCCCGATCCGGGTCTTCCTCCAAGTTCTGCTCGACCTCTAGCCTCGCCGCCTGATCAAAGAGCTCTGACCACTGCGAAGGCTCGAAAGGTTGAGGGAGCTGTGAGAACTTCTTATACCCGGGGGTATAGTGCAGCAGATTATGGGCAGCTCGGCCAAATCCGTCGGCGCCCGTGAAACTCCAAACCGTTATTAGGTCGGCAAAATTGACCAGCGACCGAGGGGGTGGAGCTGTTTCCCGAGAAGGAATATCTGCACAACGAAAAAGATTGTCATAAACATGAGAAGTCCCAAGAAACAAATAAAGAACCCGAAGGAACCGACGTACTTGTCGTTCTCCATTCCCGAGGGCAAAATAAGTCATTGTACTCGGGACCAACACCCCTCTCCCAACATCCCTTGAAGATCAAGATGTCGTCCTTGTACCCCTTGTCCGAATCAGGAAGATGGGTTACAAGGTACATGGAGGGGTCCCTGGCTTTGAGGTAGAAATGTTGGTGAGGCATGACTCTTAGGAGGGAGTAACAGAAAAGGAGATCATTGAGCCCAATATTCACCCCGAGGCGCCTATTGAGCTCTAGGACCCCCATAATTATCCGAAAGACGTTGAGGCAGCATTGCCCGGGGAAGAGACGGAAGCGAGACAGGAACTGAAGAAGCAGGGGGGGTAAAGGAAACCTAATTCCACCCTCTATGATGGCCTTGGTATAGAAAGGCATGGCATCCGCGGCCCCGAAGGTAGGAGAGTTCAACAAAGGGTTAAAACCCACTACGTCCACGCTCGGGGGGATGCCATACTTAGCCCTGAACCTATCGATCTGCGCCTCGCCTGTCACCTTGTATTTCCCTGACCCCGAGGGACCAGCCGATGGATTCTCGGGAGCAGGGCGACGACGAGGCATCTCTAAAAGAAAGGGAAGGAAAAGGTGTTCTCTTGAAAACCTGAGGAAGTTCCCCGAGGGTTTAAATCAAGACGTACCGACCGGATGACACCACCGTTCAATCGGAAAACAAGAAGGCTAGGAGGACGATAAAGAAGAAGGTTCTGAAACTCACCCGAAGACGTCGAAAACGGAGTTTTTCAGGAAAAGCTTTAAAATGACTCGCACCGGAAAGACCAGGAGTCAACAATGGGTTTACTGACTGTGATTTTAAGAGAAGATGCTGTCGACGATGGCTGAGGAAACAAAAACTCCGGCGAGCAGATTCTGGGTCAGAGATCGGAATGGCAAAACGATGGAAACCAGAGAAGAACCCCCCTTTATATAGGGGGGAAACTGTCATCATTGGGCGGGAGAACCAAAACAGCGCATTTAATGCGCACGACGTCCCAAGCCGGGGAAAGCTGCTCGAGGCCATAATGAAGGACGGATGGCAGTTGGAAAACCCTTCGTCTCCTGACAACGCGTGTCCTCGGCGTCAGAAGATCGAAGGCTGGGGGGCAGTTGATGGGACTCTTCTGAAAAGCCCTATGATGAAGACACGTGTCCTCGGGGTTTCTAGAACAATGTTGCTCGGATTCAAGCACCATCGGCAAAAGGCGTCCTCTCCCCCGAGGTACCTCTCATATAGGATCACATATTCGGTGCATTATACAACGACACGTGTCCTCGGTCGTGTGTATACCTCGGAAACACACCACCCCTCGGTCCCCGAGGTGAGTCTTTCCTCGGTGCCGAGGGTCACTCTATCCTGGACGCTTCCTCTACTCCCGGATAAAGCTACTGACGTACGGGACATCAGCCTATGCCAGTCTAGACTATTCATCATAACCTCGTCTTAGCACAAGTAATGTCAGAACACGCTGGAATACCGACGTCACAGCCAATAAGGGATGGACGCGTGGCAAATAATGTCACATCAGAAGCAGACAAACGCATGCCGTCGCTGACACGCGACTTGGGAAAGCAAACAAATTAATTGCACCCTTCTGTTGACGAGACCGCATTCAATGCGGTAAGGTTCGGATATGAAAGGCAATAAATGCTCCTATTACAGAGCATTTATTGCATCCTTCCCGAAAGGATCATATTGTACCGTCGGCGTCCCGACGGCTCATAATTGATTGCTCGGGATCCCGAGCAATCAATTAGAGAAGACATTCCTCATCAAATCAATACACACGCTACCTGTGCCTGATGATCACCTACTGACCACACTGACAGCAATCATGAGCTTCTAAGGTATAAATACTCCTCCCAAAAGGCAAAACAGGTATGCAATCACAAACTCACTACTACAAAATATCCTCATCAGTGTTTTCTCCTTCCTCTCTCTCATTCAAAGACTGACTAGACCGTCGGAGGGGATACGCCGGAAAATACTCCGGCGCCCTTCTAACTTGTTCTCCTTTGTTCCAGGAAATACCTTTCCCAAGTACAGGATCGTTCTTCCTTTCCCAGGATCTTCCTTTGCCGTTCCAGGTTGCCACCGTTCCTTGTAGGCTGTTTCAAGCAGTGTGTTTGGTCACTCAACCGACTCACTCAAAGTTCACCAGGGGAGAGAGCTGTTCCCAATATTTTTTATATTGTGCAGGATCTTGCACGCACAAACTCAAATCAAGCTTTATGAAGTAGATCAATAGTGCTAGCACATCAAAGGTTGAGAACAAATGTTATACCAAAACCTAACTCAATGAATAATTATAACAAAAAGGTTACACCCAACTTCTTTGACACATTGTTTAAAGCAACAGTCAACTTATCAAAAGTAAGAGGATCTTTTAAAAACAACCTTTACTCCGAAGTCCTCTTCACTATTGAAAATGATTCCTCCGAGAACGGGGACATAACATTCATTTTGACACCCTGCAATTTCCTTGCAAGAATCAAAAAGGAATTTAGATTTGAATCCTTCTCATTGAAACAAAATTACAAATATTTTGTCAACATATACAAAACTCAAAAATCTTAACAATGAGACCGTATTATAAACTAATTGAAAAGCTTCATTCCTTAAATTTTATGCTTGATAGCCAATTAAAATGAGAATTTTTGAAAAAAATTTTAAAAAGTGTTCTCCTAAAAAAGAACCGACCATTGTAGAAGCATAATATAACAAAGACCGACACAAATGATGAAAAAAAATCCCAATGATCATGTGTCAATACAACTACAAATAACATGAATGTAAGACGTTAATACCATACCAAAATTATCGAACTCATCTAAAAAGTTGATTGAAGAAGTTAATACCCTACCAAAAACATAGTTGTAATATGCACAAACAACAATAAGTTTTTATTGCAGTGAGAGGAGCTTTCAACAAATGCGGTGGGGCAAGAATGACAAATTCTTGCACCCAACTTCACTCTCTGCATAATTTTTGGTATCCAATTTTATGTGACTACAAAATTGAACAATCTCAAATCATTAAACAATCCCATTTCACAATCCGTGAAGCAAAAAATTAATAAAAATAAAATAACTCCAAACTAAAATCAAATTCAACTAATATAAACCTCAAATTCAATTGCAAGTTTTAAGCAATTCAATTCAAGCAAGCCAAGTAATTTACCATCAAATAAAAGCAAATAAGAACTCAGAATCCGCAATTCGACATTCCAATAAAGTAATTACATCTAAAATTCAATTCAAACCCGTGCCAGAAGGCACTGCGTAACACAAAAAAAAATGTGATCATGCAATGAAAGAATGGCGAACACAATTTGCTTGAGGAAAGTGGAGAATAAATGAAGCAAAGTATGATCTTCTGTTTGAAAATGAAAATTCTCAATCGAAGGGATAAATCAAAATCCCTTCCAATGATATCAGGAGATGATTTTCTTGACTGAACTTGTGTACATGCTGAATTTTTTGATCTAGTTTTCGTAAAAGGGTTCTTAAAATTATCTCACTAACAATAAATCAAAATAGACATCTGCTACATAAATAATTACATAGCAATAGAATTGAATATAAATTTGCAAAATGCTTGTAATAGAACATGGAAAGTAAACAGTTTTCATATCTTCACTTGCTCAAGAAAGGGCAAAAAAGTTGAAAATAAGTATTGTCATCTTTTCAGAACCATTCCAATAACAAAGTTTACAATTTCAGGTGTATCTCGTTCTTCTTTGTTTCTCATATAACTCAGTTACTTTATTGCTTCCTCTCTAATATCATAAAACTAAAACATCTCAAACACACACACGCAAAAAAAAAAAACTAGAATGAAAACTGAACGGAAGTTTTTATCCCATCTAATGGTATGTATGTATATATATCTTAGAAACTCATATAGAAACACCTCTCATCAGGAACTATTGGCAAAGTGAATATAGCTAATATTTGAGCTAGGCATGCCAATTACAACATTTGCATATAACGGAGAAATTTGCATGTTTGGTGAGATCTATAAAAGAAAAGAATGCTATTCATCGGCAACAAAGTTTAACCATGTATATTGTACATCAATACAAAGAATTAGACAAAGCTCCCAACAAACACACTTGCGGTTACTGAACCACTGTCAGATTATGGTCAAAAATTGGTGTTCTCTACTCACCAAATTAAATATGCATGGTGATTTAATCCAGGAAAAGCCTAGAAGTCCTTTTGAATCCTTTCCAGGCTTGCAAACAACCAAAATAATTAAAGGGAAAAACATAGAGGGGTAACATATATTCAATCACAGCCCTAACATACATGCAATCAAAACCTTAACATCCTTTCAATCAAACCACTCTTTCATAAAAAACCTAACATATATTCAATCAAAAACTCTCAAAATCCTAAAGATTGTAAGTACACCCAAAACATAAAGATTGGTCCATATATAAGGACCATGTATCCACCAATACACCTTGCTGCAAGAATCATACCGTATGAAAGCAACACACTTAACACACAATCTCAATCTAAATAACCTTAACATAAATTCAATCAAACCCTACAAATCTCTACATACATTCAATCAAAACCCTAATAACGCTAACATACAATCTCAAGCAATTAACACATAACCTCAATTGTAATAACCCTAAAATACATTCAATAAAAACCCTACAAACATCTTTCATCAAAAACCCAATTCATAATTTCACAAACCATATTTCATGAAAAATCCCAATTTGAAAACCCATTCAATTTCTTACTAAATAATCATCAACTCAATATCTCATTCCATGGATTAAAAAATCCATAAAATCCAAAAACCCTACAAATATTATTGCATGAAATTAACACCCAACATTCAGTCAAAAACACTAAAAACTATAAACACCGAATTAATGAAAAACACCAATAAACACCCAATTAATGAAACCTCTCCCCCCCAAAAAAAAAAAAATTAACACTCTATTGATGAAAAACGCCATGAACACTTAATTTGTGTGTATATGTGCGTGGGTGTGCTGTTGTGTGCGTGTGTTCTATGTTTGTGTGTGTGTAATAGCATTAATAAAATTCATGAAAATGCTTGCTATTTATTTGTTGTTTACAACTATAAGCCCCCAACTAACTATTATAAGTTATATTAGATTATCCTGTGTTTTGTTGATGTAGGATGAATTACGTATGAATAAACTATGTAAGTGATAATCGTAGAATAGTGTGGATATGTTGAGAATATTGAGGTTTCGGGATGGTCACTCTTAGTAGGACTGAATTTAGTTAAGTTTTAAAATATATTTAGAGGGAAATAACATAAAAAATAGATCCGGAAGGTCAAAAATCTTAGGAGAGATTATATGGGGTGTATTAGAAGTTTAGAAGTATTCTAGAGTTAAAATTTATTTTAAAGAGGATATAGGTAGAAAAGAATTTAACACTACCTTAGTGTTTAGATCATAACTTTTTATCCCAATATTCGATTGACCTGATATTTTTACATTAAAAACTAAACTTCAAAGGTTATAAAAGTGTATACTAGGTCAAAATTGAGCTCGAAGTCAAGAAGCCTAAAAAGTTTTAGGAGAAGAAAAGAAGAAAGAACGGGTTGAATTTTGAAGGATTAACGCGGGGTAATCGCAACGAAACACATTAGGATCAAGATTCAAGAATCACGGTAAGTGTTTCTTCATAAACTTGTTTATTGAGGTTAGGGTTAATATATATGTAAGTTATGAAATCATTGTTCCTTGGTTTTCTTGCAAATCGTATCATATCTTGAAAGAAGTTATCGTTTGATAGTTATAAAAAACTCTCGTTCTTGTTATCAAAACCCTAGTTTTCAAGAAATATTGGTTTTACCCTTGAGATTTTATTGTTCTTGATTTAAAAATTCTAGTGTTTTATTTAAACGATAAAATTATATTTCTTAATTATCTCTTGCATAGTTTCTTGAGTTGTTATGTTGGAAAAATACCAGTAGAATTATAGTTCTTGGTTTACCTGTGATTTGGTGAATGAGTTTGGTGTTGTATATCTTGTGTAGATGTTTTGATGAACATGGGTGACTGTCGAGTGGGTTTGAAGGTTCTCTACCACTAGTAGTGGGATTAGTGTTTTGCGCGGACCAAATCACTATTTGTTCATGAGTATCGAAATGGGTGAGATTCGTCACTGCCGATGCGTTGGTATATACCCTTCCTAAATTTTTGTATTCTTACGAGGGTCAAAATTTTCTCAATGTGTGTATTCATGCTAAGTCTTACGACATACCTGAGATACAGAGTTGTTAGGTTTGTTATCTGAAAATTGGTTTTGCTTCATCATTTAATTTATTGCTACTACATAAAGTTGAGATCTGATGAATTGTCATTGTTTTATTTCTAAAGTTATATATGATTTTTTGTAAAATGAGACCAACCTATTTTATTAGTTTTCAAAACCTTGATCGAGATTGAGAGGATTTTCTTACAGAGTTTAGTACTCACTCCTTACAAACAACATATTTTTCAGATTATGATCTAGAAAAAGAGCTCGAATTGGATGAGCAGGTAAATTGAAAATCTCAGATTGATGGGGACGTGGATTCCGATGTGGACGTTTAAAGCTGTTTCGTTATGTTCTAGATTGAGAGATTAATTATGAGACAATGTTAAGGATAATATTTTAATTATTCCGCTACAAGATAATATTTGATTTTTGGATGTAATTGTTATTGTTTGGCATATTTGTTTTGGATGATACTTTAGTTGTTATGGATGATGAATGAAATTTCTTTAATTTGTGAATTTTATTAGTTGCTTTCATGATATGAATGATTATAGACAATAATGCCTTCCAGGGTGAATTTTAGGCGTTACAATAGTAGTTAGAAATATCTATTTATTTGTTGTTTATAGCATTAATAAATAATTTGTTGTTTATTTGTGTGTTTTGCGTGGTGTTCTTGTGTGCACTATGTGTGTGTGTCGTGTCTTTGTGTGTGTGGAGGGGGGGGGGGGTGAGAGAGACCGAGAGAGGAGCTCACCTGAGTTGAATGGTCATCGCCGGTGGGATGGCCGGTGGTGGGGTGAGCTGGAGAGAGATATCACTGGTTGAGAGAGAGTGTGTCTAACGGTTTTTTGGGTTGTGTCATGGGTTTTAAGTTTTGGGTGGGCTTTTTTGGATGAATTGTGGGTTATTTGATTAAAATGAATAAATTGTGGGTTATTGGATTAAGTTAGATGAAATGTGATCGTTATTGTGGTAAACTAACTTTGAGAATTCAACTTCACCTTTGTTTTATTATTATAGACTAAGATTATCTCGTGCAATGTACAATTGTATTTTTACATTTATTTTGAAAGATTTTATTTGTCATTTAATTGAATTTTCATGTAAGTTGAAATCAAAAATTCGGTCTGTATTATTGCATTTAAAAAATTACAAGAAAAATAATCTTAAATAAACCTATTTTAATAATTTTGTAAATTATTTAGTATATCATTTATATTATAGTAATTGATATTAATAAGTCTTGAAAAGATGTATCTAGTGTTTTAAAATCTGATTCAACCGGACCCGATGGGTGACTTCAACGACATTTCAGATCACTTGATGGGATCTCACTCCGTGTTCTATCATACTCATTGAAATTGCATACTGTTTGTGATATTCTTACTGATTAGTGTTTATCTTCAAACTGATTAGTAATATTCTTCTTTATGTCTATTTGATTGGCATGTTGTTTATATAAAATGAAACATTAGCCTTTAACTTCAAGAGCATCTCATTGGGTCTTTCTATCAGGACTAAAATAATGGATTATCCACACAAATTCTGACCAAAACTTAGTCTTCGTCTAACCAAAACATGCTATTTTCAATATTATTATTATTATTTTTTAACCTTTTTATTATCATCGATAATTATTTTTTTTATTATATTATCGGTTCAACCAGTAACTCATTAATCCAATCTTTTTTCCAAGTTGATGTTCAAGCCGAAATTAAAAACTATGGTTTAAACTCACTAACGCAAGTGACCACGGGTCCAATCAAGTGATACACACGTCAACATTGTTAAACTATTGTTTTTGACTGAACCATTTAAAATGACTAAGAAATTTTAGGTACTACACTAAGACAATTGAAAGAATGAAAACCCAAGTGAGCCAAGATGAAGCACACACTTACTTAAGAAACAATTAACATATTTTTACACAAGTAAACCAAAATAGACAAAATTAAAAACAGGAACAGCTAAAACTTTATCAGTTTCCATAGGAATAGTTCAGATATAGAACAATAGACAAAGATCTATTCTAACTATTAACCTACATATTGTGGTATAGAAGGAACAGAAAATTTTGACTAAAATCATATCATTAGAGCAAATATGGTAAACTGATTTTTTGGTTGCTTGTTTGACATATAAGTCTTTTTTTGAAGGAATTACAACATTTTCCACACTTACACTTTCTCTTAATTACCTATAATGGTAGATCATACACCATGTACTAACAAGGACCCCCTTATATATATTGCATCATATTTGGATTCAAAAGACTGTTTTGCTCATGAGTTGGTGGTCAAGCGGAAAAAGACCTGGCTTCTTTTCATTCCAGAGCAGAGCTTCCTTGCTCATGACTTTATCATGCTTTCTATATGTGTTGATACGTTCAATGAAGGTGAGGATAGCATGATTGGCCGGTTGGTTGAAGTACGAATAGTTTTTTTTTTTTTGATAGGTAAATGATGAACACCAATAGTTAGAAGCTGAATTATATATATTTATGTATATCTATATAATAAAGTAGTTTAAATTCAAATTTCAAAAGATAAATAAAATGACTTTTGTTTTTCGTAGTTCAGATCGCTTTAAATTTTTTTTTAAAATTAATTTAACGGCTAATATTAACACCCTAAATTTAATAAGAAAAATAGGGTTATAAGGCTGTGTTTGGAGTAACTTTTTAAAAGTATTTCTACGAATTATTTTTCATAAAAACTTTAAAAAAAAATAATGTTTGAAACCATCCCACCGCCACTGCCACCATCACCCCCACCCCTTCCCCACCACCGCCCCCGCCACCGTCACCCCACCATCGCCACCGCCACCACCCACTACAGCCCCCACGACCACGACCACCACCGTCGTTGTCACCACAACCACCACCGTCATCATCGTTGTCACCACCATCGCCGTTGTCGTCGCCACCTCCACCATCACCATTGCCACCACTGCCACAACCACCACCACTACCTGCACCGTCGCTACCACCGCCATTGCTGTCGATGCCGCCACCATTGTCGTCGTTGTTCCCATTGTCGCCGCCACCACCATTGCCACCACGGTCATTGCCACCCACGACAACCATCGTCGTCTCTTACCACCACTACTGCCACCCACCACCTTTCAACCCCACTATAACCGATACTTAAATTCATTTTATCTCTCATCTATGTTTGTGATTTGATTTTGAATATAAATATAAATACAAATATATTTATTATTTACTATTTTTTATTATTCTGTGTTTTCAGGTACATGCAATAACTAGTATCTAATAAAGTAGCTTACAATTCAAATCTCAAAAGATAAACAAAATGACTTTTGCTATTCGTGATTGAGATCACTTTAAATTTTATTTTAAAGTTAATCTAACAACTAATATTAACACCCTAAATTTAATAGAAAAAATTGGGTTCTAAGGGTGTGTTTGAAGTGACTTTTTTTAAAAATACTTCTAGAAATTATTTATCATAAATATTTAAAAAAATAGTGTTTGAAAGCACCCCACCACTACCTCTATCACCATTACCGCCACTGCCGCCACCACACCACCATCGCCGTCACTACCACCACCACTGCCACCACAGCCCCTATCACCCCCACCGCTACCCCCTGCCACCACCACCACCACCATCGTCGTCGCCGCCTCCACCACCACCACCACCGTCACCACCACTACCGTCGCCACCACCATCGCTGCTACCGCCACCACCACCACCGCCCTCGCCTCCGCCACCGCGGTCATTGCTACTCACCATAACCATCACCATCACCATCTCCTACCACCACCACTGTCGCCTACCTCCTCTCACTCTCACTACAAATCAATAATTAAATTCTTTTATCTGTATTCTATGTTTGTGATTTGATTTTGGATATGAATATAAATATGTTTATTATTTATAATTTTTTATTACTTAGTGCTTTCAGGCACAGTCAATAACTAGTTTCTATATAAGGGACAAATTAGTTATATAAAAATTAAAATTTGGGGGAAAATGAATTTCTTGTACACCCACTCAATTTCAGGCATGCAAGGCCAACTCCCTATTAATTTAGATGGAAAACTTCAGAGTTTTAGTTTGATCCAAAACTATAAGGGATTAAGTGTAGGTTTTTAAATTATAATTAAGGAGGTAACATGTTTGTCGACCAAACCATAGGAAGGTAATTCATAATTTGTTAACAATTTATTTTCACAATCAAAAATGAGTAAAATCATATTGATCTATTTTTTGAATAGTTCAGAAAATCTTCAAATGTGGGGTAATATACTCCTATTAGGAGCATAGTCCCAACATCCTTCATAATTTTATAAAGTATCAGGTCTATAATTTTATTATTTTTTAAAAACCTTTGTGAGTGATTGTTGGAAGTGGAACTTTCGATTTTTTTAACAACCTTTGTTACAACAAAGATTCATTCTGGCATCATTTTAACTGTTAAGCACCAGTTCAGTGTTGCGCATAGGGATCTTTAATTTGGTGTCAAGCTTCATATTAATGCGATGAGCACATTTAAACTTCTTGTTAAGATCATCACACAAGCAGTGATCAACATGACTTTCAGGTAGCTCAACCAATTAAAGCATTCTTGACACATGGGTGGATGCGGATCCTTTGCTGTTCGAAAGGAACAACACAGCCTGTTGTTTGGTTAAAACGACCACGTTTGCCTTTTTTTCCGTTAAACAACACCGTTCCATTTTGTTCTTAAACAGTCCCAAGAATAGCAATTTGGCGCCATTCTTGGCGCATTCCAACACCAAAAATAAACAACAGCTCCTGCGATTCAATTCTTGAAACTCAGGACATGGAGGAATGGAGAATGTCGCTAAAAATAGAGTCACTCTATTCATCCTTCAAAAGCTTACTGAACACATTCCTCTGTTGAATCTTCAACCTTTCAGCCATCACTTCAAGAATCTCACAGGCCAAGTTCTTCACTGCTGATACATAATCATTCACTGCACAACTACAACAACAACAAAAAAAAACCCAATAAGAAAATTTTGAATTCAATAGGTCGGCATTGGTGCCGTAATGAGATTGTAATCTGGGTGTTAAAGATTCAAATTTTCGACCCTCTCCAATCTCCACAATGGCTGCAGCCTTATACAATGGACCGCCTTTTTAAAAACAAAAAATCACAAAACTCAAATTTGTATGTAAAAAATTGAAATGTTAGATAGTATTGTCTCTGTTTTGGGTCTTCGACAGTTTTGGGTCTTCGATGTTTTTTGAGGAACGATAGACGGGTAGTCACAGTTAGCCGAGCAATTCACAGCTCGGTTCATAACAAGTAGTAAGCAACTGAAGGATGTTGGGGTACTACTGACACTAAAGAAGAAGAATAACGAAAGCCTGTGAGAATACGCTCATCGTTATTGGGAAACTATGAATGAGTCAAAGGGTGCAATTCAAAGATTACGGTTGCATCCTTCAAGATCGGGTTGTCAAAGGAAAATCCTCTATATCAGTCGCTCACAAGAAAGTCAGCCACAGATCTGGAAGAGCTGATGTCAAGGATTGAAAAGTATGCCAAAGTTGATGACAAATTATCCAGGGACAGGGTTAAAAAGCATCCGTGCAAGCGACAATTAGGTAGGGACAAGTAGACCGAGCCAAACAGAAAGGGAGGAAGAAGAATGATAATGATGGATATCCTCAGAAGTCCCCATTTCTGGGGGGGTAAATACGCTGTTCAAGGAACTCATATACAAGATACTAAGCCAGATCAAGACAAAGTCATTTTCAAGTGGCTGAACAAGTTAATAGGAGATCTTTCCAAAAGGAATCCAAATTTCAGGTGTTCATATCACAGGGATGTGGGTCATATGATTGAGAACTACCGATCTCTGAAGCAGCATTTGGAGGAGCTGGTCCAGGCTGGGCATCTCGCCGAGTTCATAGAAGATAATCAAAAGTTCGATGGAGGGAGAACCGAGCCAAAGGAGACCACAACACTCCAACAGGAGTGATTGATGTGATCCATGCTGCCACCAACCCACAAATGTCTACACATAATTCTATTCGGGCTTATATTCAAAAAGTTGTCAATGAGAGAGAAGTCTATGAGTTGCAGCTGACCCCAGAAGTAACTAACAAAAAATCAAGATAGAAGAGTCAGTCGAAGCAATCTGTTTCACCAAGTAGGACTTGGTCGGAGTTCACCAACCACACAACGACACCCTAATCGTTACGCTTCGAATTACAAATTTTGATGTGAAAAGGGTGCTGATTGATCCAGAAAATTCATCAGAATCATGTATTCGGATCTATTTGAGAAGCTTGGTCTCAAGAAGGAGGATTTTAAGCCTTCAAATACTCCACTTATTGGCTTTAGCGACAAAACAATTCTTCCTAGGGGAAAGATCACATTACCTGTAAAGACAGGGCCAGTTTGTGTCATGTCCGAGCTCCTGGTAGTGGATACAGTCTCGGCATATAATGCTATATTGGGACTGTCCTAGTTACACACAATGAAGGCGGTGCCCTCAACGTACCATTAGATGCTGAGATTTCGTTCAGCTAAAGGAGTAGTAAACATCCGAGGAGACCAGGTCAGTGTCAGAACTTGTTTGTTAGCCTCGCTCAAACCCAAAGAAGGGTTGAAACTCGCGAGAAGAGCTGAGTGTCCGAGGAAGAAAAATAACAATTAACTGTTGATAGCTCGGTTAAACCCACTGACCAAGTTGTCGAGAAAGGCTCTAAAGTACCTTTAGGCGCTGAGAAGGAAGTTACAGACCGAACAATTGAAGACTTGACTAAAATGTATTTAGACAATGATGGGAATCACGAAAAATACTTTTTGTTAGGGACAACTCTTAGTCCAGAACAAAAAACTAAACTCGTCACTCTTCTGAGAGAATATGCCAACATTTTTCGCATGGACCACTACCGACATGCCCGACGTGCCGTCTGAAGTAGCATGTCACCAGCTGAACGTCAACCCAAGCTTTAAGCCAATCAAGCAAAGACTAAGGAGGTCGGCGCCTTGACATTAGGAGGTAGTGAAGGAGCAAGTGGCACGTTTATTGGAGTCCCAAACAATTAGAGAAGTATAGTACCTGACCTGCTGTCAAACATTGTTGTAGTAAAGAAGAAAAATGGGAAGTAAAGGGTTTGTGTTGACTTCACCGATTTGAACAAAACATGTCCAAATGATAGCTTCCCCGTGCCGAAAATAGATCAATTAATAGATGTCACTGCTAGACACAAGCATATAAACTTTCTGGATGCCTACAGGAGATACCATCAGATCCCCCTGGCAGAGGAAGATCAAGAAAAGATTACCTTCATAACGTCAAATGGAACGTATTGTTATAAAGTAATGTCATTCAGATTGAAGAATGCTGGAGCAACATATCAGAGGCTGGTGAATAAAATATTTTTACATATGATAGACAATACAATAGAAGTTTATATTGATGACATGGTAGTGAAGAGTCGGAAGGCCACAAGCCACTATGCCGACCTCAAGAGCACATTCGATGTTCTACGAACGTACAATATGAAATTAAACGCTTCAAAATGCGCATTTGGAGTCAGCTCAAGGAAATTCTTGGGATTTCTGGTTACTCACCGAGGAATAGAGGTGAATTCTGAGCAAGTGAAGGCCATTGCTGAACTGTAATCCCCTCGAACTATAAAAGAGGTACAGAGGCTAACAAGAATGGCAGCAGCACTCGGGAGATTCATATCTCACGCATCTGATAAGTGCAGACCCTTCTTTCAATCAATCAAAGGAAAGAAGGGAGCAGTCTGGAGTCAAGAATGTGAGGAAGCGTTTACAATCTGAAGGCATACTTAGCATCTCCATCGATTCTATCGACCCCGATGCCTGAGGAAAAACTTTACCTTTATCTAGCTGTATCAGAGCACGCTGTAAGTGGGGCATTAATGAGGAACGATGGTGAAAACTAAAATCCATTTTTTATGTGAGCAAGATGCTCTTAGATGCAGAATCGAGGTATACACCGTTGGAAAAACTTGCCCTAGCACTGATTAGCTCGGCTAGGAAGCTCAGATATTACTTCCAAGCCCACCAAATCACAGTACTTACTGACCAACCACTGAAGACACTTTTTCATAAAACTGATCTGTTGGGACGAGTTGCTAAATGGGCAGTGGAGCTCGGGGAGTTTGACGTTCAATTCAAACCAAGATAGGCAATAAAGGGCCAGGTAGTAGCAGACTTTATTGTAAAATTCCAGCCTAAGGATAGGTTGGAACAGAGCAAAGAACCTATTGACAACCAAAAGTTAGGGACCGCCGGCGAATGGACCCTATTCGTTGACGAGTCCTCAAATTATAAGGGTGCTGGCATTGATGTTGTTGTAGTAAGTTCAGACGGATGTACTTTGGAGAAAACCATCAGGCTCGGATTTGAAGCCTCAAACAATGAAGCAGAGTACGAAGTCTTGATAGTAGGAGTAAGATTGGCAGCTGAGTTGGGGGCAATGAAGCTTCAAATATTCTCTAATTCACAATTGGTGGTGAATCAGATAATAGGAGAGTATGCAGCAAAGGATGAAAGAATGATAGCCTATCATGCCATTGCAGAGAAAAAACTGAGCAAGATACATAAATACTCTATTCAGCAAGTCGGAAGAGCAAAGAACTCGCACGCTGATGTTTTAGCTTCGTTGGCTTCGGCCATCGACCTTGAAAGTGAAAGGACTCTTACTGTAGAATTTCAATCTGAGCCCAGTATCCAACCAAGCAATTCTAATGAAGACTTAAGCATCGAAGCTGAGCCGAACTGGATGGACCCGATAGTTAACTTCTTAAAGGATGAAACGTTGCCCAAAGACAAGAAGGAAACACATGAGCTACGTTTGAAAGCTGCTAGATTTTGGATATCACCAAAGGATAAGCTCTATCGATGTTCGTTTGGACGCCCATACTTAAAATGCGTACACCCAAAGACAATCCCAGACTTCTTAGTTGAAATTCATGAAGGAAGCTGTGGAGCTCACACTAGTGGGAGATCTTTGGCTCCCGAGCCATCTTTCAGGGTTTTTGGTGGCCATATATGTAGAAGGACACTCAACAATTCGTAAGACGGTGCAAAAAATATAAAAAATTCTTACCGATATCGAGAAAACTTTCTCAGGAGCTACTTTCGTTGGCAAGTTTGTGGCCATTTGCCCAGTGAAAACTAGACATAGTGGGACCATTACCTCGGGCCCAAGGCAACAAGAAGTATCTTCTTGTTGCAACCGATTATTTCATGAAGTGGGTGGAGGTCGAGCCCCAAGTCAATATTAGAGATACTGATACAAGGAAGTTAGTTTGGAGAAACATCATCACCAGATTCGGGATTCCACACACTTTGGTCTTGGATAATAGCACCCAGTTTGATAGTGGTCCCTTCAAAGCCTTCTATAACCAATATGGAATTCAGAACTACTATTTCACGCCAGGTTACCCTTAGAGCAACGGACAAGCAGAGTTTTCCAACAAAATAATCTTGGATGGGATCAAGAAAAGGTTGAAGAATGCCAAAGGAATATGGGTCGAGGAATTACTGAGTGTTTTGTAGACATACCAAACCACACCTCGACGTTCAACTAAAGAGACCCCATTCGCCCTAGCATATGAGATGAAAGCAGTGATCCCACTAGAGATCGGTTTATCAAATCTGAGAACCAAGTTGGTTGAGAGAAACAGTAACGATTCTGTTATCATCCGAGATCTTGACTTGGCAGAGGAGAAAAGAGAGCACACAGCTATTAGGATGGCCTCTTATCGACATCAAATATCCCGAGCCTACAACAAAAAAGTGTGTCCTCAATCTTTTGAACTAGGGGACTTAGTCCTTAGACGCGTACTAGGGTCAACTAAGGACTCAGCACATGGAAAGCTTGCAGCAAACTGGGAAGACCCATACAGAATAGCCCAAATAGGGGGCAGCGGGTATTACGAACTTGAAACCATAGACTGTAGGGTAGTACCTTGCCCGTGGAACATAGCAAACCTGAGAAAATTTTATTTTTAAAAAAGTACCTTTTCAAATAGAACTCTAAAGTGTCTTTGGAAACGTAAGGGTACCCCCCAAGAATCAAATTGTACCAATATGATTTGAAGTTATTAATAAAGATTTTCTGAAGATTCATATTCCACTTTTTGTTATGTATAAGTCCTATTGCTAAGGTAGGGAGGTAAAAAATCCTGATAGAAGTGCAAACTTAAATCAGGCGCAGCCACCCGATCTGATCTTGTCCCGCAGCTAGGCATGACGATGTAAGCTGTTGAGGATGGATCTGAGTCCAATCAGATTGGCGGGTCGGTGCGGGGAAGAACCTCTTAGATACCCAAGCGGGTCTATGAGCACTCTACCGAGAGACGAAGCTCTTAAAGAAAGGCCAAGCAGGGCCATAACTTCTAGAGTTATTAAAATTTTTCTAAGTATGAATTGGTTCCTATTGAGGGACCAAGCTCTTGAAGAAAGGCCGAGCAGGGCCATAACTCTAGAGTTATTAATTTTTTTTTAAGTATGAATGGTTCCTGTTGAGGGACCGAACTCTTGAAGAAAAGCCAAGCAGGTCCATAACTTCTAGAGTTATTAAAATTTTTCTAAGTATGAATGATTCCTGTTGAGGTACCGAGCTCTTGAAGAAAGGCCGAGCAGCACCATAACTTCTAGAGTTATTAAATTTTTTCTAAGTATGAATGGTTCCTGTTGAGGGACTAAGCTCTTGAAGAAAGGCCGAGTAGGGCCATAACTTTTAGAGTTGTTAAAATTTTTCTAAGTATGAATGGTTCCTGTTGAGGAATCGAGCTCTTGAAAAAGGCCAAGCAGGGTCATAACTTCTAGAGTTATTAAAATTTTTCTAAGTATGAAAGGTTCCTGGTGAGGGAATGAACTCTTGAATAAATTTTTCTAAGTGTGAATGTTTCCTTGTGAAGACTTCAAGAGCCATCAAATTGTTCTAAGTATAAAGGATCCTTATTAAGGGACCGAGTTTATTCAGGGAAGTCCGAACAAAAGGGACTCTGGCTTCAAAAGTCATGTTTTTTCAAGTATATAGGAAATTACAGAAATTAAAAAGCCAAAATGTGTTGCATTCATACTTCAAAGATTACATTTTTTTTTACATTTACATTTGAAGTTGCAAAACAGAAAAAACTTATAGGTACTTCAGGAAGATGGAGGTTGAGAAGCGCTCATCTGAGCGTGCCTTGAAACAAGTTCAGAAGAAGGAACGACTTCGGCAGTAATCAAAGTAGCCTGCCAGCCCCTGCTGAAGAATGCCTCTTGAAGTTGAGGAATCTGCAGAGCCAAGTCGTTCTCCGCTTTTTCCATACTTCATTATATGCAACATCCTCTTTCTCTGTTGCCTCAGACTTAAATTGATTAAATTCTTCAAGGAGGGTGGAGTAGTCAAGCTGAGATTGTATGAGCTCCACGTTGACTTCATGCTTGGACTCCTTTAGCTTTTTGACCTATGTTTGAAGCTTCTGGTTCTCTTTGGTTAGGCTTTTGGTTTTGAGCCTGCAGAACCTTCACTTCTTCGCAGAGTTTTGCATACTCCTCATCCACACTCTCCTTCTTGGCTAGAGCCGAAGCTCGGGCATGGATGACGTCTTTCATTGCTTTATCTTTACGTGCTATCGGAGCTCTGACGTCGTGGTCTTTTTGCAAACCCATAAAGATTCGAAGAAGGAAAAGACTTAGAAAAATTTTAAGGAAGGGTAAAAAGCTTAAAGGAAGACAAGACTTACCAAAACCGTATGTTGAATGGCCTGACGAGACACCTCATCATCAGTAAGGGCCTCGTTCATAGCCAAGTCATGAGGCAAAATCACCCCCCGAGCAATTCTAACTGCAACGTTGAAATCCTCTATCGCAGAATCCTTTGCAGTAATTTCTCTCTTTTTAGCTCTAAGGATTGGTCTGAAAAGAGGATTCACAGGTTTGGGAGAGAGACTTGTCTCGGTCTCGGCAATCCTTCTCTTCTTTGGAGCTGGATCATTGGTGAGTTCAAAAATTGAGTCGTCTTGTGGAGAGGGAGAACGAACAGTATCTGGAGAATCTAACTCAATCGGAGTTGAAGTTTCGATGGTTTGAACTATATTTGCTTGCCCACTGGTCGGGAATGGGTTCCTCAAGGACAGAGATCAGAATCTCTGGAATAGATGGAGTTGGTTCTGTGGGAAGAGTCGAGTCGACAATTGATAAAAAGTCAAGGAAGTTTTTTATTGTCCTGCGCCTAGAGGCTGCAAGAAAAGACTTCTTCTTGGCTCGAGGAGTCTATGCCCGAGCAGTTTGGATCGCCTCCCAATCTACAGCCAGAGTGACGTTGAGTCGGTTCGGCGCGACAATGAAGGATGTGTAAGTTGGAGTGTACCCAAGCAACGTGTAGGCGACTCGGCAGAATAGAGTCTCATTGAAATTCCAAACTTTCTGAAGTTGGTCCATCTTTACAAAGGACTCAACAATTCTTCCCTTCACATTTCTCCTGCACAGAGGAAAACCCAAGTCAGGAAAATAGAAAGTCAAAGCTAAAATAGAAGGCAAAGGATATCAAATACCTGGCATGCCTTCTTTGTAGGGACAACAATAGGATGGAGTGACATCAGGAGCATATTCCCAATTGCCAGAAACAAACACCACGTCATTCTCATGACCCTTGTTTGAATTTGGAAGGTAGGTTACCAAATACCTCTCATTCTTCCTCACCGATAAATAGTAGCTATCTCCGGCAACCTTGATGATGTAGCAGTACAAAATCTCCCACAACCCAAGACTTAAACCCAAAATCTTGTTCAAGGAAGACACTCCCATGACAATCCAAAAAAAGTTAAGGCAGCATTGGAGAGGGCAAAGTTTTACGGCAGAAAAAACCCAGAGAAAAAGAGGATTGAGGGGAAAACGAATTCCACCCTCAGTAATAGCACGACTAGTGATGAGGATTCTCTCTCTTGTGCCAATTAGGGGCTCATCCTTCCTGGCAACTCTAACCTCAACATTGTCTGGAATGTTGTACTTGATTTTGAAGGTAGGAATTTCTGAGGGAGTAGGAGGGGCCATTGGAGAAGACGAAGTTCAGAGGAAGAAAACACAGAAAGAAAATAGGTTTGGAAATAAAAAGGTGAAGTGAATGAAATATGAAGAAAGTCAATTTATAAAGAGAGAGAAATTTTAAAGGGCAATATTTAAATACCCTGAATGTATCGCCAAAACAAAGACGGATGTTACAGAGTATAAATAATGATGGTGAGAAGGTAAGAAAACGGCTGACAGATGAAACACATTTGTCAAACGTTTTCTAGAGACAAATGAAGGGGTTAAACTTCATGATTACACGTGATATAACATTAAACGTGCTCCAGTGGTGTTGACAAGACAAGACACGTGATGAAGAATTCTCTATTAAGCCTTTCAATCAAGCCGAGCTAATTAAAAGTTCGGCAATCAAAGAAGAAGTTCAATTATTTTTATGACCGAACTCATCAATCTATTCAACTAACCAAGGAAAGAGCTCGGCTTGTACCAAGTCGAGTTCATTAAAGTGTTCATGAAGGCGATATAAGAGACTGGTTTGTGCCAAGCCAGGTCCCTAAAACTGTTTGGCAAATATCGAGTCTGCTCGGCATTTGTTATGTCCGAACTGTTCAAAACGATAGATGGAAAGATAAAGATTCACCTATAACTTAGGCAATCAAATAAATAAATCAACGAAATTATAGATATCAGGAGGAATTGTTGGAGAAATATCAACAACTTCCCAAACTGAATGACTGAATTGAAGGAATGTGTGCCACCTTGAATCGAAATTTACGAAAATCCTAAGGGGACAAGGATCTATAAAAAAATGGAGGAGACCAAGGTGAAAGGTACGCTGAACTCTCCTTGGCTTGCAACAATTTTTCTGTTCTGTTACTGACTTAAGTATCGGAGTGCCTTCGATCGAAGCACTTCGTTTTTGGGCAGTTTGCTCATTTTGCAGGACAGGAAGCTTGAGAGATCAAGTTCAGAAATACCTTTTACCAAAAATTTCAAATCCAACCTTTAGTGAAAGGTATAATCAATTTTTACCTCTTACAGCTCCTACAAAGCAACTATACTTCCTGTTGGTTTCACCAAAACAACAAACAATTCAATTTTGTTTCATAACCAAAATAAAACAATGCTAGATGGAATATATGACAATCAGTACTAAATTTATGTCTCGAATTTGAAGAGTCTGATGAAGACAAGAACATCGAGGCCACAGTTCTCAAGAATTTCATCCTCGAAAACCTGAACAGCGTGCCGAATCCAATCGACTGACGAAAGCAATAGGTGAATGGTGACGGAACTGTGGTTGGGAATGTCAAGGTTAAGAGAGAGATGACGGGGATAGTAAATTGGGCATTCGAAGGTTATTTCTTCAAGATAGAGAAAAGAGAGAGTATAACAATGATAAGCCAATGTTGATGGCCGCCGATGCAAGAAGGCTCTCTGTGTCCATCACTTCGACCATGAGAAAGAGAGTCGAGGTGCTGCAAAGGATGTGTATGTTCATGGATTCGGATTTTGGTCCTTCGACAGTTTTTGGGCTTCTTTTTTTTTTTTTTTTTTGGTCTGATTGGTTTTTTAAAAGGAAATACTATGTATCCCAAATTTATAACTCAAATCTTTATCCCAAATGGAGGGGACTATTGGATGAGTGGGTCCTATTAATTTTTTTAAATAAAATTCACTGATCTAATAGTCTTCTTTCGTTTGGGATAGAGATTTGAGTTACAAATTTGAATACGTAACATTTCTCTTTTTAAAAAAAGGCACCTGCCATTTTAACAGAACATCAGAGGAGCCCGATTCCCATTCTCTCTTTGCTTTTGGTCATATAGGCTAAACATATATCTCCAGCAAATGCAGAAAAAGGCTTATCAGATACCATATGAAATCAAAACAATAAGACATGCTCCTTTGCTGTCTTATTTCAGATTTTTTCTTTACATAAATCCAAGAAAACTATATCCAGAAGTATGGTTACTAAAGAAAATAACTTTAACACTTAACAACAGTTACTCAGTATTAGTCACCCAACAATTACCTACAATTGCTAAAGGAGATTACTTGCAAGGAGAGTCTAGTTGAGAACAGTACAAAAATCACATGTAGAAAACAACAAAAATCACTCCTTTTCCTCATAAAAACTTAGATAAAAAAACGCTAATGCTTCTTTTTTATGCATATGCGATATTGATTCATCTATATCTCGAATAAATTCATAAATCTTTGTGATTTGTTAGAAAAACCTAGGACCCAGAAGCCAATTAGAGATTCAGTTCAAAATATTAGAGGGTTTTGCACCCAAAACATAAAAGAAAAGAAACGGCAATATAGAGAATAATTCTCCAAAACTAAAGGATTCAAACCTCAAACACAACTTCAGTATTGGTCTGAGCTAGTGTTGCACAAAATCCTCAACACCAGATATAAGAGAATAAAGATAAAACATAACAATTCCGCTATATGGTACCATTAACATCAGATGCTGTGTGTGTGTCTATTAATATGTGTGTGTGTGTGTGAGAGAGAGAGAGAGAGAGGTTTGAACTTTGAACAGACATGAAAACAAGATAAAAAAGGAACAAGAAATCCGAAAGGGTGGTGAGGATGGATGCATGATTCTCGGCGAAAATGGGCAAGGACGTTTTGCACAATGGCGCGGAAAGGCGGCCACACATCGGTAAAAATATGACATTATCATAATTAGAGAAATTAAAATTTTTAAATGTATAAAAATGGTATCAACAATACTAATTATGATAGAGTAATACTTAATTTATTGATCTAATGTTTTAACTTTATTGTAATTATTGGATTAATACTAAATTTTAATGTTTGATGAGACCTATATTAGGTCAGTAAATTAGGTTAATAAATTAGGCGTCCCAATAATATTACTAGTATACTATATCGTTTGGCCCTTATTTTTAGTATTTTTTTTGGTTAATCTAACAATACTCAATATTCAATGTAACAGTGATACTACATCAACGATTAAAATATCAAATAAGTAAGGTGAACTCCATTTGTTTGTCTGTGGATAGTTATTGACTTATATAGAGGAAGAGTAGATAGTTATTAGATATTATGAAGAGATAATTATTGATTTGTGTGGAAAATATCAGTCAAAGAAAACTCACTAGCCAAAAGGTTGGAATAAGCCAAAAAAAAAGGGGGAGAAAGTCATTGGATTGTTCAATTTGATAGGATGACATTTTTCTCTACTTATTTATTATCATATTGTTGAACTAATTATTACTCGTACCTGAAGATATAAATTAATAAAAAAAATTGTTAATTATAAACATATTTGTATTTACACCCAAAATCAAATCACAAACATAAAAGATAGAGAAAGAAATTTAAATATCGATTGTAGTGGTGGTGTAGCCATGGGTGACAACAATGATGGTGGTGGTAGGTTTTGAGTGACAATGGTGATAGTAACAACCATGGTGGTTATGGTGGTGGTGAGCAACAATAATGGTAGTTGACAACGGCGATAGTGCGTGATAACGGTGGTGGTGGCAGTGATGGATTATAGTGGTGGGCAGTGACGACGATGGTGGTGGATGATTATGGGTGTTTGTGGGGGTGTGGGTGATGACAAATGGTGGTAGTGGTGGTAGGTGACTGTGATGGTGGATGACGACGGGTGGTGGTGGGCGACAGTGGTGGTGAGATGGTGGTGGCGACAGTGGTGGTGATGGGGCGGTGACGAGGTGGCTACATCGCCGGTGGAGCAGTGGTGGTGTTGGGGGTGGCAGTGAAGATGGTTGTAGTGAAGTATTTTGTTAAAAAATGATTTTAAAGAAATAGAAGTTATTTTTTTACTTACTTACTTATTTAAGTGGTAAAATTATTTTTGACTTATTTGGAAGTAATTAAAAATAAGTTGCCCTAAAATTTTTTTTTTAAAGTACTTATGACAAGTTATAAGTTTTAGAAATATTTTTAAAAAGTCACCCCAAATAACTTGAATTTAATCTTGTATATTTTATATGTTAAGCATATTTTCTCTGTTAAATTAGATTTTTTGTAAGTTATGTTTTTTTTATTGATTATTGAAAAACACAAAATTGACTATTAAATTTGTATGATTCGTGTTTGTAGTATTTGTTTGAATTAAGTACTATCTATATTTTTGTAAGATACAGATGAAAATATTGTGAAAAATTGATACTTTTTGCATGAATTGAGCGTGAGAGAAAGAGAGAGAGATATACAAAGGAATGAAAGAGAGAGAGAGAATTGCTTGATTTAAGGAAAAAATTTGGGGGAATTAAATTTTGGAATATCAATTTTGGAAACTACAAATTTTGAGCTGCAAAAATATTTCAAAAGAGCTAATGTGGTACATCAGATCAAAACGACCTGAGACGCCAATAGCTTGAGATAGTTTGGGATAACGCCGTTCGTTGGATGATGACTTTTTGGTTATGAAACAATTTGGGTTGTTCTTTGTCTTCAAAATTTAAAATCGTCTTATTTTATTATATATATACACAAAATACTACAAATATCTACTCCAAAATTGGCTTGCTCTTTGTTTCTAAAGGATTGAAATACGTTGGATGAAAGTTAACACGTGCTACGCTTTTTTTATATTTTGAAGATAAGTAATTTTGAGAGCTTGAGAGCCTATGTTTTTACAGCAAGGATGGTTTCAGTGTATTCGTTTCGAATTTTAATTCACCTGTTTTTCTTTAAATTTTTGTGAATGGACAGGCCATGAACTTCATTGCAAACTTCAGCTACTGTTTTTGTATAACAAATTGTTTGTTTGGAAAGCTGAATTTTTCGGTCTCTGTTTCATATCAAAAAGATTTGCAAGAATGATCATGTGTACATTAATAAAATTAAATTTTAACTAAAATAAGATCCAAAAAAAAATTCAGTTGAATTTCGAAATTTCAATTTCCATATTAGAAAGACCAAAAAATTTGCTGAGCCCAAAAACTTAAAAGAAGGGCCAAAAATTCAAAAACAAAAAGATTCCAGTAACTCATCATCCCTAAATACAATTTTCTCATTACCTCAAAAAAATAACAATAATACAATACACAACTTTCCCATTACTGCAAAAAATAATAATAATACAATCTCATCTTAGTATGCAATCTCTTGTTTGCAACTAATTAAGCAAAGGGCAAAGAAAATGAAATCAATTAAGGAATTTGAATTTTTTTTAAAAGAAGAATTTTATTGATGAAAGCCAAAATTACAAGAATCACATAAGCCAACATGTGACTTTAATACTTCAAAACATGACAAAAGGTCTGAATTTTTTCCTTGACAGCTAACAACCCTCCATTCAACCACCTTCCAAAGAACTTCCATATTAGCTCAACATCCTGATCAAGGCCGCAAGGCTGTAAACAAAGCAGCAACTCATAAATTGTCTACTCACCTTTTCTCGTAAAAATTAATACATTACTTGATCTCAGCACCGGAAGCCCCCTTTGATTCTGCATTAGGACCAATTTAGTACACCTGGGAAGCTGCATAGAAATTGAACAATCAGACGAAGCCCTATCATGAATAGCCTTATTTGCTAAACCGTCTGCAAAAGAGTTCGCCTCCCTAAAAATGTGAGCTAACTGAAAACACATCCCCTCAATAAGCCTCTAATTTGACTAAGGAGATTCAAACAACTCCATGCACATTCCATCTTCCCCAAAACCATGTTTACCAAAGCAAGGGAATCGCACTCAAAGGAAATCCAGTAACCTGCCAAACCATATTTAACAATCAATTCCAACCCATTCAATAAGGCTCTAAATTTTGCCACCATATTAAGGTATTCAAAAAATATATATAAGATTTACCAATATAAGTGTGTGAGTGTGCATATTCAATCTCATTTTAGAGAAATAAAGAGGATTTTTACCTTGTTCTCCACGAATACAACTTGAGTATGGTTGGGTCTTCACCTTCTTTTTTGTTTTTTTGTTAAGTTGTTTTCCACCTACATTGGTGATGTGGGAAGAGATTTGGAGAAAGAGGGAAAGATGGGTTGTTTTTGAATTTTGAAAAAACAGGAGAGAGATTGTCACCCAGGTTTCGTGCCTCATTTTTCTTGAAGTTTGTTTTGTTACTTTAGGTGTTAACCATCGTTAATAAAGTCAGCTTGGTCGCTGAGTTGACATTTCTAAAAAGCTTTATGACATTTTGATGAGCAGGCAACATTTCATTGGATAAGCACATCACGTTGGTCGGTCCACGTAGTGTGTATCACTCATACAAAAATTTTTCGGTCACCGGTATTGCTGTCGACAGTGTTATTAGAGGCTATTTTGGGTAGGGATATTTTCTGGTATTAGGGTTTTTAATAGTGGGTGAGGATAATGTTATTTTATTTCTTTTTGTGAGATTATTTTGTTTTTTCATTTATGCCCAATGTTTTGAAAGTACAATTCCTGTCAATACTCTCACGTGCCAAGAGCACAACATTTTTTTGGACGACAACATTAGTGTCAATGACCACATTAGTTGAATGTGTGAATATTAAAGACCAAAGTAACAAAATTAAAATGTAAGATTTTGTATTTCAAAATTAAAATGACCACATTACCCTATTTTATATTTCAAAAGATTTTGTAGTGTAAGAAAATGGAAAGTGTGAGATCTAGATGGATATTTTTAATAAGAAAAATATTTTTGGGGAATATAAGCTATTATATAAAAGTTTTGGCTTCTAGTTTAATACATTGGATTAAGGTCTCAGAAAGTGTGATTTTTCTTGCATTGATTCCGGTAAGTAGTATTAAATAAGCATAAGAAACTGGGGCGACCCAGCCTAATTTAGGGTCTTAGGCGAAAATGTTATATGAGACCCTATAATAATTATTTAGTAATAATAGTAATATTAAATACTTATTAAAATATGTTTATTTATAAATTATTTGTTTTGCCTTTTGAGTTATAACATACTAATTCAAATTTTACTAATAAAAATTATTTTAATTGAATTCAAATATGGAGATCAAATACAATAATACATATAATTTTTTAGGATAAAAGATAAACATAATTAAAAATTATTTTGACTAGTAAAATGAATTTTTTTAATGTATATAAAAATATGAATTTATATAAGTTGAGTAGTCCTAAAATAAATAAGACATTATCTGATATCATAGAGAAAAAAATCTATTTTTAATAAAAAAAATTAGTTAGACAACTATGATTAATTGATTTGAGATGATTAGTGTATTATTTCTACTTACTCTATTTTATAGTGATCTTGTGTATTGTAAATAAAGTTATTAAAAATAACTTCAAATTTAACTTATACAAATGTAAAATTATTATTTGTACCTATTACATGATAGACAATTGATTTTAATAATAAGACTGCAAAGTGATAATACATATAAAATAAATATCAAGTGCGATAAAAAAAATAAGTTGAACTTCAGGGCCTTAAATTTTTTGAAAGAGATTTTAAAATTTTTACCTTAATACTAGTTGCTCTTAATTTGAGGACTAAGTACATTAGATAAATAATAAATTTTGTTTAAAATTAGTACTCACTATTAATTCAATGATTAAAATATGTTGAATATTTTAATTATATTTTAAAATTTAATTATATATCATTGTTTATTTTATTTTAGAGTCCCAAGTTTTTCTTCTAATTTAGGGCCTAGGCAATGAGGTAAGTGGCCTAAAGGTAGGACCAACACTGATAACAAAGAAAAAGGAAAGTGGGGGAGGGGGGGGGGGGGGGGGGGCGGCTTGGCGGTGGAAGATCGAACTGAACAAGGAGAATAGATAAAAAAATAAAACAAGAAGAAAATGAGGTATGAAGACCAAAGGATAGAAGGGAGGAGGAAATCGTAGTTTCGGGCGTAGATGTAACAGTTAAATTTTCTTGGATTGTTATGAAAATTGAGTATATTGCTCACAATTTTACAAATCACAGGTCTATCGGTTCTAATTTAGGAATAAGTATGTGAAATAAATACTTAATAATTTGAGATGCATACTTTTAATTATTCTCTTTAGTATCAGATTGGTACCGTAGTAATCTTTATAATATAGCAACTAAATTATTTTTATCTTAGAACTTTTTGTACTGGCCATGATCAAGCCTCTCATCAAAGGAATCTACACTCCTACGTCTGTGTCTCTCTTGCATGCTCTTTCTCTTCATCTCAATTCAAGCCATCACCGGCTTATCTCTTTCTCTTGCCAACGCCTAAATATATTTACCTCCCATAAACAATCCTCTCTTCATAGGACTATACTACATCTTTTTATCTCTCACATCTCTGTGTCTCATTCAAACTTTCTCTCCTTATCCCCATTCCAGCCATCTGACCTGCGACCCCAACAACCCAGCGATGCTTGACAACAACTATGACCACCTGCCCACCGACGTCGCGAACAACACCCACCACCGATGTTAGGTATCTCCCTATCTGTGCCTTCCTCTCTCTTCATCTTCGACTCTCATTCACGTCACTCTGTAATCCATCGATCCACCAACCACCGTCATCCATTATCCACCAGTGACTGCCTCCATCCAAAGCCATCCACCATAGAACCCCACCCCCACCCTAACCCTAACCAAAGTTTTCTACCCATACATTAATTGGGATTAAAAAAATTCATTGTGATTATGCTTCAAAAAATGGTTTAGAATCTTTCCAAAATATGACTTCTTTTAGGGCAAGCTTGATGGAATATGTTCGGTGTTTGATTTTCCTATGTTGGAATTAAATGGCATGGGGGAGCTGATGGCGTTACAATTTTTAGTGTTGTCATCAGGTTTGTGATGACAATTTAGAAATCGAGGCGGCTGGATTTTAAATTCGGTTGTTATGTTCAATCCATTCAAGTAAATGTAAATTTTCTCAAGCTGATAGCTAAAGTTGTTTCATTGGGAATGAGACTTATCTTACTATTTTTCCTTTTCTTTGAATTGGATATATTGGGTAGTAAGAGCACCTTTGAACTACAATTTAGGGATTTCTTTATTCAACATCTCAAGAGTCCATGTAAGGATCTGTACTGTATTTGAATAAAAACCAAAATATTAAAACATTTAATCTATGGATGGTTGCCAGGAGTACATTGTGGAAGACAGAAAAATATGTAGCAAAATTACAACTCTTCTTTTTCCTTCCTCTCAAGTAAGAGACTTTTGTGTCAATACAAATCCTTGTTGCCAAGAACGGCAATGGCGAGCCACGGCAGCACCAACATGCCACCCTCCCTCTCCCCCCCATGGTAGCATCTCAAGTAACTCTCTTTCTCCCTCTTTCTCTTCAATTTTTTTTTTGCGAAATGCGTTTTTTGTTTTATTTGTGATTATGATTACAAATTTGTTCAAGTTTGTGATTTTGTTTGATTATCAATCCTATTTCTTTTCTAATTGTAGTTCCCCTTTCCGCTGATTGAGGACTTTATGCATGCTCCAACAAATTTCAGTTTGCTGATTGGCCTTTTATTTGCTCTTAATTCACCAATTTGTGATCTATGAGTAGAAGCTATCCTCCTCCTCCTCCTCTTGGGACAATTCGATAAAAACTGATGATGACCATGTATTGGTCAAACTATAGAGCAAAGAAGAAAATTATTGAAATTCTCAATGGAAACTTCAATCGTTGATCAAAATACCAATTTTTTATTTGTGAACTAATGAGAACTTCTATCTAATTTCTTGCGCTTTGTGTGTGTGTGTGTGTGTTCTATGTAGTGGGTTTATAAGAAAGTGGTCCCCTTTACTTTGTATATGCAATAAGAGATGGTGTGGAGTCCAATTCTTGTTGTTTGATTGTGTTTGGTGATATGCATGCTATTTAAGCTCACAAATGCCTTGATGTTTAGTGTCATATATATGTTTGTACTGTTCTTTCTGGTGAAGGTGAGCATTACGGTCAGAAGGACACATCACAATGAAGCTGAGTTTATGAAAGTGTATTTCCTTCAAGTGACTGATGCCATGTAGAAAAAGGGTGATCATACAAATTTAACGAATGATCCCTCCAAAATCAATATTCCAAAGAACATCAGCAAAATACAGATTTTAGTATTTGTGAATCGAACTTCACCTAATAACACTATATGAACCTGTATTATTACCAAAACATGTAGATCATGTCCAAAGATCCTAACATAAATTACAATGCATTTGCTTCCATTTCTATCTCTATTTGTTTGTTTTGGTCAAATGCATATGTTCCTTAATATGGTAGGATTATGTGTTATATTACAGTGAATTGCTATGGTCTTTTTTAATAAGAAACAAAGCTTTCTTTTTCGTAGAACAGTGAACAACTACTAAAAACATTGCTAAGTAATCGAAGTACCAGAAAGAATGTCAAATTTTAGTTTTCTATCATATTGGGAACCACTTTTTTGGTCTCTTTGTTGCACCGAAAGGGCTATTATTCAATTATAAATTAATGCAACACATTTTGGTATAGCAAACTCTAAACTTGAAGCTTGATTCATAGTTGTGGTTTTCAAACACATGTAAAATGACTTTTGTGACAACTCTTACAAGGTTTTATGCATTCAATTATCTAGGTTAGTAAGGTTGGTGTATTCAATTAATTTTGGATGAATTGTTAAGTCATTTTTCTATAGTTTCTATGATTTTAATTGTCATGGGTCGACTGATTCACTAACTGTTTGATTTTGTTTACAGAAAAGCTTAAGGTTTTATGGGAAAAAGGTTGTGGCTGCTGAGGGGAAGGCATGCTAGGATCATTGGGCCTAGGCTTATTCTTTTTTTGTGATGATATGGCTTTGAGGTGAATTGTGCAGTCATGAGGCTCCTTCTTGGACGTGAAGTTTTCAAATCCATGCAATTTTAAATTAAGAGGGTTTTTTATTTTTATGGTTATTTTGTATATGGGTAGTAAGTATAATCATGTTATTTTAAATGAAATATAAAATTCAATTACCATAATAAGCATAGTGTTTTGATGGATTCTCATTTTTTCTAATTTGGGATTTTTTGGTTACACAATGTGAGCATTTTACTGATTGTTTTTTTGAATAGGGGGCCTATATTGATTGGGATTTTGTATTATATATTGCTTTTAAGTGCAATTATATACATAAGAGTTTGACAAGGTTGTGATTATTTATTTTCATGGGCATGTTATATATGTAATAGAGTAGGAGTAGTTTTGAAGGAAATCAAGTGGGTTTCAACTCGAATCCAATGGTGAAAGTTACTTTGTTTCTTATAAAATGTTAGTATGTTGCTTGTGAAGACTTGTATTTCAAATCTACTGGTTTAAATTCTTCGGAATGATGCTAGTTTGAGATTTTGTTGATAGTTTTTCTGAATAAAGAAAATTGTTAGATTCGGATTTATGGAAGTTCATCAAATAAATTGTGGTTTGGATGTGGTATATAATGTATTGGTTTTGTTTGGATCAATGAAAATTATTTTGTAAAATTCGGATTTGGGGCTGTACGTGACAACTTTGACACCCTATTAAAAATGAGCATAACTTTTTTGTAAAAAATTGATATACCGTCAATTTTGTTGAAAACTAGATTAAGAGACCTTTTCAACGGTATATGGTAGAACATCATATTGTTCCTGCATAAATACAGTTTTTACTTTAAAGATAGCTAAAAACAATACATTTATTAAATTTGATAACTTGTTAGAAAGTAATTAGAACGTGATCTATGAGAGGTTGTTTTAAACTTATGACCTATCTTAGAAACTTTGAGAAGTTTACTTTCTAACTCTTTTCGTTTTATGTTGAGTTATTATGAAAATAAGCCATGAGATTGGAGTTTGTATTGATCTAAGTCGAGTTGGACCGGAACGAACAAAACTTAAAAATGAAATAAGCTTATACGCATACATTTGCATTCATTAAGTTATTTGGAGTTGAAACTCATTACATATGATTATATAATTTATGTTAGGTCTAGAAGATATTATATCGATTCCACTTAGGGATCGAGCATAAAGTTGTGTGGTGTGTTGGTTGGCGGTGATAAGTGAAGTGTATTGCGTCATAATAATTGAAAATAAAAATATATGACTAATATAAGTTATTTTACTGTGTAAAATAAAGTTTTGATGACTTGATTTATGTTGAGTTGAACAAATAATGGGTAAAATATGTTTGTGTTGAAAAGCTTGTGATTTATTAAAAAGTTTGTGATTTGTTGAAAAACTTGTAATTTGAGTAGTATCCACTATGTTAGAGTTGTTGATAGTTTGACATGACTCACATGTTGTTGATTTGGACACTGCACAATTATTGTAAAACAGCTTAACATTGGTTAATGTTGTAGTTAACTTGATATTGCTTAGATGTTGTTAATAGTCTGACATTACTTAAATGTTGTTGTTGACTTATAGTACATGTGAACTATTTATTATGTTATTATATTGGTAGTGATTATAAGATTTCAAAGTAACTTGAAAAATTTTGATTTTGTCGTTCTCCTCAAATTGTGAACATATTTTGGCGATATGATATTTAATTCATATTTTTAATATTTTTCATTTATTATGATGTGCATTACACTCAAGAAAATCTTTGTTTTCAGGAAGCTGAAGTTTAGAGTTAGATCAACTACAACACTAGCAGAGTCAAGATGAGATGTTAAGGAAATTGGTTGTGTACATTTTTGTACAAGAATGTCCGTTTATTTATTGATATAAGAGATTGATTCCATAATGTTTTGTTTTGATTTAAGTTGCACAGTTATGCACTTTGCCATAGAGTTGTATAATTTATCTCTTTCATGAGATTATTAGTTGGTATTATTGGTTTAAATGTTTTCCTGAATTACATGTGCAAGTATTGCCACGTGTCAAATTATACTTCCATCTTTGGGATACCAAATAAGTCTCTCGAAATGAGGTGTGACAGCAAGGGTAAGACTATTCTTACTCCTTAAATCTCCTTTCCCATCCCATTTAATCATATCACTTTAAACTACTAATTTCACTTAATCTATACCCACCTCATTAATTATTAAACCCATATTAAAGATTAAATTCATTTAATTTTTTTTCAACCTACTATATAAGTAACGAAAAAAATTTTGTTTTAGTGTGTTATTTTGATACAAAAATATTTCAGAAATAGAATAAAAATTAATAATTATTTTAAAAATATTAGTCAAAATATCTTAAAACACTTCAAAATATTTTACAGATATTGGTGAAAATGTATTAAGATATCTTAAAACATCTCGGAATAATATAGATCACCTTGAAACATTGAAATTTCGTTTCAAATATTATTTTTATTTCAGTTTTTTTGACATATATTTAATAATTTAATTGAATCGATATAAATGGAGTGAACTTAGTAACTAATGAGTGAGTGTAGATGAAGTAAATTTAGTAATTTGAATTAAGATGAGTAAATGGAGTGAAAAAAAAGATTTAAGGAATATGAATAGTCCACCAAAACTTAAAATGACCCGCTTAGCCGGACTAGAGTCCGGCCCGCGTTTTGCTTGAGAGTTGAGACTTCACTCGGGTCGGCCCTGCCCTGCCCTTTTTACTTTCCTGCTGAGTTCTGTTCAGTCCCCTCTCAATTTCTCACATCATTCTCCCAAAAAAATCTCGCCGCCGACCTGCCCACCTCGTGAAGGTGAATGGACGGAACCCTAAAACCACGCATCATCATCACTCGTCTCTCTCTTCATACCCACTCTTCAACCTCGCCGCTTCCACAACCGCCTCGTTCCTGAAATCCCCAAACCGTCACCCAAGCTCCAAGCCCTGAAACCCAGCCTCAAAGCACACTGGTTCGGAAGAATTGCTCCCGAAAACCTTTTTATTTTATTGGAATATTTTGGTGAGGATATGAATTTGCTCGATATTTTTGAGAGTAATAGAATTCATTGCTTTCTATTGATCGATACTTACATTGAAGATGGTCTTTGTAGGTTAATGCCTTTCGTTACAACATTTATTCTCTGCAATAAGGAATTTTGTTCCTGGTCATCTCTATGAAGCTGGTAAGTCTCTCTCTCTCTCTCTGCGCTTATTTGTGTGTGTGCGCTAATTAAAATTTTATTTTTTCAAAATTCATTGGTTATATTTTTTGCAGACATGTCTCAGCAAAGGTCGGGGTTATCATTTCCCCCATGCCACATACTCGATGTGTGTGGTTTTCGGGTATTATTTGATTGCCCTATGGACCTTTCAGCTCTAACAGTCTTTGCGCCGATTCCTGTGGATTCTTGTACCATGCTTGATGTTGAAGCTTCTGCTTGTTCAGCCCTTAAGTATTTGGATTCAGAGTCTTTCGAAAATAAGAGGCGCAAAATTGGAGCACCTCTTGATGCAAGCAGTTTGATACATGCAGAACCTTATTACAAAACTGTTAAAAGCTTGCACTTATGGAATAGTTCTTTTATTGATATTGTATTGATCTCAAGTCCAATGGGCATGCTTGGATTACCATTTCTGACTCGCGCTAAGGGTTTTTCTGCTAAGGTATTTTCCGGTTCGAGCAGTAAGAGTCTCAGTCTTTTCTTTAATTATGGTCTGGAATTGATAAATTAGGTTTTGATTGCAACTTATCCTTCACGCCATAAATGGTCTCAATATGCTTAAATTGGTTCGTTAATTGGGTCAGATATGTGCAACTGAAGCCACAGCGAGAATTGGACAGCTTATGATGGAGGATCTTGTTGCAATGAACATGGAATTGAGGCAGTTTTATGGACCTGATGAGTCTGGTTTCCCTCGGTGGATGAAATGGGACGAGCTTGAAATGCTTCCGTTGGCATTGAAAGAGATAGTTGTAGGCAAAGACGGTAGCGAGCTTAGTGGTTGGATGCCATTGTACAGGTTATAATACTTCATTTGCTGGACAACTTTTTGTTATCTATTATTTCGTTTACTGTGGCATGTAAACTTAGATCATTCTATGTAACTATTTTAGAAATGTTATCTAACAGCAATTTTAGGATCTATACCTAGTTATTTCATTGGTATAGTGCATTTCTATTTTGTAGTCTCTGAGTCTGATGTTTGTTTGCTTCACCTAGGTTTCTTATTTGATCTGAAGAATATTTCTTCCTGGATGCCGTGTCTGGAAAATCTATTTAAAATTTTTAGGGATTCCATGTTCAACGTACTGATACTGTAATTGAGAAAAAAAATAGAGAAAGCACAAAGAATAATTTTGTGGGTTTGATGTAAGTTTGTAGGATATTACATATTATTAATATATCTTAACTTTAAAAATGCTTCTGGTATACTTTTGATATCTATATTCCGGAACTTCGATGGCATAACACAAATATCTTTGGAACTAGCTGGAATCACTTCTTATTTTTTTTAACTCATGAGGAATCATCTCAATCATGCAGCCTTTGTACTCATGGCTTCTTAAATGTACTTTATGAAACTGTACTTTTCTTTCTCATTTATAATCAGTCCATTTTTTGAACAGCGAAACATTTGTGTTTGAGGATGTAATAAAGGATGTTTCTCAGTGCAGCTGATGTGAAGGATTGCATGCAGAAGGTTCAGGCTCTTAAATATGGCGAAGAAGCCTGCTATAATGGCACATTAATTATAAAGGCTTTCAGTTCAGGTTTAGATATTGGGGCATGTAATTGGACCATGAATAGTCCACGAGGAAACAGTGCATATCTTTCAGGCTCCGTTTTTGTGTCAGCAATGGCCATGGATTTTGATTATCCTGCGCTTCAAGGAAGTGATATGATTTTCTATTCAGATTTCTCATCGTGGAATGTTTCCCACAATGTCGAGAGTGATAATAGCCCTTCTCCACCTACAAGTGATATATCAAGTTTCAGGT
This sequence comes from Ilex paraguariensis, assembly GCA_963454935.2. Classification (NCBI taxonomy): domain Eukaryota; kingdom Viridiplantae; phylum Streptophyta; class Magnoliopsida; order Aquifoliales; family Aquifoliaceae; genus Ilex; species Ilex paraguariensis. The sequence continues at coordinate 3,472 of CAUOFW020003009.1, read as the reverse complement.
ATTCTTACTTTACATTGTTCTGTCATTATGTCTACTGCTATTCTTTGCATAATTTTTGGTTGTAAGCCCTGCTGCAGACTGCAGGCAAAAATTAAAGCAAGAGTTTAGGATTTCTTTCCTTTTGTGTATGCTCTTTTATTTCTGAAAATGGAAAATTAATATCTTCAGTTCTCCAATGAACTTGTGCAGTGATACTGATGATAACTGGGAAACAATTGCTCAATCCTTGCTAAATAATGATGAAGCGTCCGAGGAGATGGAGAAATTAGCTTTTGTATGCTCATGTGCCATAGATTCTGTTAAGGCTGGAGGTTCAGTCTTAATCCCAATTGGACGAATTGGAATTATTTTGCAGCTTCTAGAGCAGATATCTTTTTCCCTTGAATCCTCAAATTTGAAGGTATATTGTATTTACATATATTTGACTGCATAAGGATGAATGTGTCACTAATGCATCTCAAGTTGATGAGATAACATTCTATGAGAATGAGACTATGCCTTTTTTTTTTCTTTCCGAATTGAATTCCTCGTTTTTTCACTCTTTTGAAGTTTATGTTCTGGAACTGAAGATGAGCATTTTAAAAATATGTTTATTTTATTTTCTTTACCTGACCGTACCACGCTTATTATAGACTCAAATTATGATTTGCCAAATTCTGTCAATTACAAGTGGGTAGGAGCTAGGAATTTCTTGATTTTATATAGTTACATTTTCCCTCCTGTTGCTTAGCTCCCTCCAATTCGTTCTTTGGTCGTAGGGGTGTAATTATGTCTAGGCCACTTTGCCAATAGTGCCAGTTTGGGTTCAAAGAGGTTAAAGGTCCAATGGTGCTTGTGTTGGTGCCATCATAATCATCAATTCATTCTAAAAATTTGTCTTTGTGTTAATTATGGCTTTCTTTGTTTTTTTACTCGTTTGTCATGTTTATGTCAGTATGGGTGTAAAACTGCTGAAAGGCAAATAAATGGCCAAACTGTATAGATATACTGTGTGTATATATGTGTTTTATATATGGTGGTTATGTTGGCCATCATAATCATTAATCCTTCTAAATATTGTGTGTGTGTTTAGTATTGTTTTCTTTGTTTTTGGCTCTTCTCAGTCCTGTGTATGTCAGTATGTGTGTAGAACTTCTGAAAAGCAACTAAATGGCCAAACTGTCTATTTATAACCTATTCGGAGACACCTATATATATGCATATGACCATCAAGCAGTTTGAATTTTGTTGGTGCCTCTTACTAAAGCTACTTGTGGGCTTATCCTTAGTAATTGAAGTTGAAGAACTAGTATGTGATCATACAGATAAATATAATAGTTGGCACCGAACTTGAACTGTTCTTTCATGCCGTAGGTTCCCATATATATCGTTTCTTCTGTAGCAGAAGAATTGTTGGCATTCTCCAATATCATACCTGAATGGCTATGCAAGCAGCGGCAAGAAAAGGTAGTTACATTCAAAGATTCTTCATTGCAGATCTTAGAAGAGTTATGAAGTGCTTTTAAGTTGAAACGTGCTACTGAATATTTTTAATGGGGTTTGCAGCTGTACTCTGGTGAGCCACTGTTTGCTCACGGGGCACTTATCAAAGAGAAAAAGATCCATTTGTTTCCTGAATTCATTCGCTCAAACTGTTGTAAGATATTTACTTCCCTTTATATGTTGGGAAATTGCCTTTCAGAGGCCCCCCCTTCCCCCCTACTTTCTCAAAAAGAAAAAACAAACACATGCACACAACCTCCACCTAGGAAAAAATAAAAGCAGGAGGGAATATTGACTGCTGGAAACATGTTAACTTATGTAGGCAAAGAGGAACATTTCTATGGAATGCATTTGAAAAAGAAAAGTGCTTCCTTAATCCACCTAAATGTGACTGAGATGTTCGCAACATATTCATTTTTGCTCCATACTTTTCACCTGGGAACTGATTGTATGTCCATAGAAAAATTTGGCAGGAACCGTGTATAGTATTTTGTCCTCATTGGAGTCTGCGGCTTGGACCTGTCATTCATCTGCTCCGACGTTGGTGTATGGATCAAAACTCTTTACTAGTTGTGGAGGTAATTTTTCTGGTTAATAATTACTTTACTGCATTGTCTAGGATGACATATCTATTTGTACTTTTAAACTGTTTAGTTTGACTTTAAGCATGACTAAAATTGGCATGATTTAAGTGTATCTGCCCCTATTTGGTGGCATCCTTCATGTACAATGTGCAGGAAGGAGTGGATGACGATTTGGCTCTATTACCTTTTAAGCCAGTGGCAATGAAGGTCCTCCAGTGTTCATTTCTTTCTGGAATAAGGCAAGGAATACTTCTTCTACTGGTTGTTATGCTGCTAGTTAAATGGACATTATTTTCTTTTCTTCAAATACTTTCTCTCTCTCAGTGAATTTATGGAGACAAGGTTAATTATTTAGGGAAAGCTTGATCTTGAATGTGAATTTCATGGCTTTGTGATCAACCCTTATTCGGTAATCACATTTGAGTGGAATTTAAAATTTGACATACGGCATCATAAAGATGTTTCATTATTTTAAAGTAAGAATGGCAAAATGAATGAATTTTTTGGTGTCTTTCTATTTTGCATGGTTTGGAGTTTCTTGACTTTATTCAAAAGAAAAAATCATGGGTAAAATTTCATTTGATCCGACATGGGCTAGGCCTTTTGCACTTTACCTGCCTCATGCTAAAAAATAGCCATGTAACCATCATGTGATTTGTGGACCAGAGTGCATGGTTACAATTTCCACCAACTTAACCGGGTGTGTTTGTAGACTTGCTAGGTCAAAGGTCATGTTTTGAGGACAAAAATACCCTTTTAAGTTTTTAAGTACAGAACTACCTCTCTCTCTTCTTTAGTCTGTTGCCTCTCTCTCTCATATCTCTTCAAATATATGTGTGCGCGCGTGTGTGCATATGTATGTACGCATAAAAGGCATTGTGTAATCTGTAAAACAGAAGCATTTACAATTTACAAGAATCCCCTTCCCTTCATGGTGACAGTATTGTTTCATGATTAACAAAGTTTTAGTTGCTGAAACCTTTGGATAGCTTTAAGTGTCTCTATGATTTGGAATGCCAGCTGGGTTTGAAAACTTTGAAATGGCATATCCATGGTATGGGCTTGTTTAGTCTGTGATGGCTACAGAGAATTCAATATCATCGGTTTGAAATGGGTATATGAGAATCATGCAGTGGAGGGGGTTTATTCATGAAATGGTGAAGTGTGAGATGGGTTTGAAGTATGTATATGCTGAAAAAAGAAAGTTTTCTTCTTCAGCTTCTCTCTGTCTCTCTCACACACGCTCACCACACCCCATTTATAAGGCATCTAGTCCAACATTGTAGAACAGTTCCATCAAAAAACAAATTAGTAGATACATTGATTATACCCTACAAAAAAATTCAAGCAAAATTACAACAAGTTCATTGCCTAATTCTGCCCAAAACCAGTCAAGAAGAAAGGAA
>CAUOFW020003008.1:0-40993 GCA_963454935.2 Ilex paraguariensis | reverse complement strand
AAAAATCAGATCTACACTAAAAAAAATCAAATCTGCACTTCAAAAAATCAACTCGAATTAAGTAACCAAAGTTCAACCCGATTTTTTACCCGAATTCAAACCGAGTCCGTCCAAATTAAACTCGGGCATTATTCGGGTTGAGTACCTCGAGTTGAAGTAGGGTTAGAGTTGAAAATTATATACTTAGAGTTAGAGTAAATTGACCTTTCAACCCCCCAACCCGCTTGAGACTATAAGCTTCATAAGCGTCGGTATGTCCCAAGATGGCCATAAATTCGATTTCCTTGATCAGTAGCGGGCATCTGATATCACCCAAAGTTCAGCTTTGAGACTGAAGGTCTGAATGAATCTTCCATAGAGGCCTCTGATCTAGGGTGATACTGTCCAGTGTCAAGTTGGGAAGAGACTCTCAATTCGCCAAGAGTGGTAATTAGAGACCCCTGAAATCTATGAAGCTTGTAATTTCCAACTCCATCTGAGGATTTTATTCATACATGATAGTATATGCATGTTGAGAAAAAAAATTTCAAAACGTATTTTGAGAATTTTTTTTCAATATTTTTAAGAAAATAATGGATAAAAATAAATTTTAAATAATATAATCAAATAAATGAAGGACAAGAAAATTTGTTATTTAATATAGTGAAATTAATTTTTTGAATGCTCGAATTTTATATTTTATCGTGTCTTGAGGTATGAGTAATGACTAATTTATATATAAGTCATGCTTAGTTGTGTATAAGTTTTTTATTTATCAGTCTAACTCGCTAAAGCTAAACAAAAACTACTGCCATTGGGTTGAGGACTAAAGGATCAGTCAGTAAATTAAACTTCAACCAACTACAAAAGCATAACACGGTACCTTGCCTTCAGTGATACATTGGGTAGCTCTTCCAAGTCAAAATAATGATGTATATTACTTGCATCATCAATAATGCTATGCTGATTAAATTTTAAAATCAAATTAAGAGTTCAAAATATATGGTGGTACATTATTTAAAGTCTTTATTAGATTTCAAATGACATTACACCAAATAAATAAGTCAAAATCAGTTATCATGTCATTTAAACTCTTAATTTGATCCTAAAACTTGATCAAGATAACATTACTCAATAAACAATAAGTATCCTTATCCTTGCCATGAGAGAGTAGAAAAACCAAGGTTGACTTCCGATGTAAGTCAAATCTTACACCTTAATGGTATACTTCCTCATTGGGAAGTACATCTCTCTCTTCTTCTCTCGTTCCGTTTTCAAAGATGCCTACATGAAACACCAGAGTCACAACGACAACAATCACACTGAAAAATAAAGTTTACGGAATGCGAAATCAAAAGATTAATGTTTGGCAAGCAAGTCAGTGCCAAAAAATGGACCATCATAAGCCAGAACATAGAAATAGAAAAAAAAAACTTAACCGTATCATCTGTTACGGCAAGTTACCATGGAACCTACAATGGAGGATATCTGTTTTAATTCATTTATGGGAAATTATAGCAGAGTCGGGTGCAGACCTAGCAACATGGTAGTTTCTAATAATCAAGCCTACAAGATACGTCAAGGTCCACTCATAATATCACAACATGCCAGGACATTAAATTTCAATACATGAAAGGCAATCAAGATTTAAGGTAACATGGTAGTACACCAGAATTCCAGGTGCACTCGTACCCAGTAGACATGGTATCATACATGGGTCACTCTACAGGAATGAATTTTTATTTTCCGGTACCGTGCCGCTAAATGAACAAGGGTCAGTGATCCATCATTGAATGGATTACAACCGTTGATCAAAGATGTTTCACTATTTCACCTTTTACCTGTTACCCTCTTGGCAGGTAATAGGAGAAAACATAAAGACAAGTTAAAAAAAAATGGACGAAGACAAAGCACTGTTCTGGACGAAGAGTAGCAGAGTTCATTCCCACAATTTTTTGTGGCAGACCCCGTAGCATGATCCCAAACCTTTGATCCCCATAGAACCATTTAAGAGTTATAATCGAGCTAAAACCATACAAAAAGGTTTAATGTTCATAGATGAGTTTATATATTAATTAGGTTGAGATTAACGTACTTTTAGCATTAAACAAACCTACAAAGATTCACATTTTAAATTTTTACATTTTTAGGGGTGAGATTACCACTCGTCAACACTTCTGGGGTGGTTGTCACTTTTAGGATGGGGTTAACAATTTTTGGGGTGAGATTACCACTTTTTGGGTAAGGTTACCACGATTTAGGGTGTGCTTACCACATTTTTGGATAAAATTATCACTTTTTTTGAGTGTGGTTACCACTTTCTCGAGTTTGGTTTGGCACATTTTAGGATTTCATTAGCACATTTTGGGGTGAGCTTACCACTCTATGGGATGAGATTATCACTTTTGGGGTGTGGTTAGTACGTTTTGGAGGTAAGATTACCATTTTTTTTGGGTTTGGTTAGCATGTTTTGGGGGTAAAATTATAACTTTTTGAGGATGAGGTTTTCACGTTTTGAGGTAACATTACCACCTTTTCGGGTTTGACTATTACATTTTGAGGTGAAATTACTATTTTTTTGAATGTGGTTAGCACATTTTCAAATGAAGTCACGAGTTTTTGCAGAGTCGTTACCACTTATTAGGTGCAATTGCGATGTTTTGATGATGCAATTTTTTAGGACATGATTTAGCAAGATTTAGAATCAACTATGGCGACAAAGGCAAACTATGATCGATCCATTATAAATTAAGATATAAGCCATCGATAATAGGAACTTACCCCATTTAATTATTGGGATCCAACAACCAATAGTATATCAATACACATATAGATCTAATCCCAAAACATTCTCTCCTAATTTATGATCGATCATCACAAAATATGTAATTTCTTTCGATTAACATTCAATTCATAAAATTGATATCAAATTAACATTCAACTAATAAAATTAATATTCAACTTCATTCAATTAGCAATCAATTCAATTTAGCGGCGTTACTAACATAGAAATCTGCACAACTCCAAGACAAATAACTTTTTCGAATTAAAGATTTTTCCAATAAAGAGGTAATTTCTTTCTTATAAAATTTTAAGTAATTTTTATTCATTTGTGTTGGCCTAACCTTAGTCGGAATATCTTTTTTTATTAAATTCTTTGATATAGGGTAGGGTTACCACATTTTTTTTCCTATTCCAAAAAGCAGTAGGAACTGTATCATATACTTCCCTAATTATCTTATTTTTAATTTCTTTTATTTTTTGCTAAGTTTCAGGAGAATTAAGCTTATTAGATACACTCAAGATTTTTATATCTTCTTTTAAAAAGTTTAATTGATTTTCTTTATAAATCAAATTTTCTTTTATTTGATGTGGAGTTATAAACTCAAATAATATTTGTTAACCATTTATGGTAGTCAAAATTTCTTTAGAATCATTCTTTTTATAGGTTCGATTAAATATAAGAATGGTGTTACCAAAATCACTAATTGATTTAAATTATCAATAAGCATAAAAGTTGTAGGAATACAAATTTCTTGATTACATACAAAAACACTAGAGTTTAAAATTTATATTTAATTTTGAACCATCAGCAGTGTTTACTGACTGAGTAGTTTTCTCAAAATATTTAGTTGGAATTAATCTGCTTTTATGCAATTTATATCTACCCCATTGTCAATTAAAGTAATAGTTTCAACAGTAAATTCATAATTTATGACTAATATGATTTTAACATACCATTTTTGATAAGTTATTTTTTTCTAATACTTTTAAGTATTCATTATTAGAAGAGTGTGATGGTGATGCTTTTATGTCATCTTTAATGCCACTTTTTTTAAGTGACAATTTTTCTAAAGCTAAGAGTCTAACCTTTATGACTTTTATATCTTTTTTAACATTGTGTCATATCACTTTCTGTTCTATTAAAGATTTTTTTTAAGGAATACAATTGAGACAAATTAGGTCTCTTTTTTTTTGGATTTATCTCTAAATATTATTCAATAACTTTTCTTTTAGAATCTGGATCTTGAATTTTATCTATAAGTTCAAGAATAAATGCTTGTGACTAGTCAAAATATTTATATTCAATTTTTTCATAGCTAGAATAGTTTTTTTATAATAGCATGTAGATGTAACATGTCCAATTTTTTCACACTTAAAGCATTTGATAGACATTTTGTCATTTTCTTTAAATAAGTTAGTGGGTTTGGTAAGCTCTCTCTCTTTATTGACTTCGTCTTTATCATTCTTCCTTTTATATAAAAGCTAGTTTGAATCTTATGTCAGAGATGCAATAGTTAAAGTGTTATCTTGTAATTTGTCATCAATTAATTTATTAATTTGTTGAGTTTCAGGTTTATATGTTTGAGAAATATTATTTAATATTTTCTTGAGTTTATTTATAAACTCAGCATCTTCAATGTTTGGATAATTAAAATTTATTTTTTCAGAAATACAAAACTCTTTTATTTCATTTAACTGATTTGTATTAGGAGGAACATAATATGTTAGAAACCAATTAAAAAAGAAATTATCTTTTTTTTCCTTTTTATATAAAGGTAAAATATTTTTTTTTATAATTTTGAAGTTCTTCCGAACTCATTGTTTTAAAATACTAATTTCTAAATTCTTCATATTTAGGAAGATGAAATTCTTTATTACAAGTTTTGTTTATCAACTGTAATTCTCTTGAGTGTAAATCCATAGAAATTATAGTTGAAATTCGATTTCGGATGAAGTTAGATTAAAGTTTTCCTGTAAGAAAGATTCATTATCTGGTCTATATATATTATGAGAAATATTATTTTTTAAAAGTTTAATTCCTTCAATTATAAGTTCTTTATCTCTTCTTCGATTTTGGACAAAAGAAGTAGAGATCTTCTAAAACAGGTATAATAACCTGATGAAATTTCTGATTTATCAGAATATTTTAAATAATTTTTAGAATTAGTTCTAGCAAATTTTATCGTAATATCATCATGAGATGATTGGACGATCTGAGTTATTTCTTCATTTATCTCTAGTTTTTTAGGAACCACAGACTCTAATTGTCAGATTTCTGGAAATTGAATTTCTGGCTATTTAATAGTTTTAGGGACTTAAATTTATTTTTAATTATATTTTTTTCAATTAAAATTGTTTGACTTTTAAAATTAAGAAATTTAGCTTTAGGACATAAAGTATTCATGTGCTTCAACAACTAGAAGACATGATAAGTTTCCAAATAACTTCATTGTGATCTCTATCTTCCATTTTTGTCGATGTATGACTTTCTTTTTGTCTTGTATGTTTTATTTTTATCACACACTCTTAAAGGAAGGGAACGATTTTCTTTTTTTTTTTTTGGAAGGGAATGATAAAGTTTGATCCCACAACTTTAAGGTCTAACAATGGAATGACGACTATTAGGCCAATCACTAAACCATATTTATGTTCTATGTTAAGTGGATTTAATTTATATTTCACCTAGTGTGGAATATAACCATGAATAGTTCTATGTTCTATTCTTTTTAACTGCAACAGTGAACTTCTAAGTCATCTATACCCATTACGATGTTGGACAAAGTGAGATTGTATGATTGCCATGGGAGCTGCTATGTGTTAGGACGGTACTCTAGAGTCATAAGAACAACATGCCCACATACGAGAAATAATGTTCGTGCGTATCAACAAAACTACAAATATCTAACTGTCTTATAAACCTCGACAATAATCAAGGTAAATAATATGGCGAGCTAATAAGTTTTGCAAAGATATTGTGGCAGAAGTTAGGTACGATCCAAGAAGTGATATATGGAAAAACACACAGCCGGTGAAATAAACAAGCTAAAGAAACAGCCGACCCCTTAAACTAAAGGGAGGGAGGAAGATAGTGAGAGACACCAACACCATTGATGGTTTGGAAGGTGGAAAGGGATGTGGGAGAAACCGAGACAAAGAGATGGTCGCAGAAGGGTAAGACCACGAACCAAAAAAAAAAAAAAATCAATATCGTACCGTTAGATTTTATGATTTTTGTAGGTTGAGATGAAGTTTTTGAGTTTGTATATGTCAAAAATAATTTACAATCTTTTGGGTAATGTTACAATTTTTAGGATTCAAATCACTATTTTTAGGGGTTAAGTTAGAACTTTTAAGGGTACTTTGAGGTTGATTTAAAAAAATTATAAATAATCTTCAAAATTTGTAAAAGAAATTCGCAAAACTCAAACATAACGATACAATATCGATTTTTTTTTCCTCTTAGGGTAGTGTTCTCCGTCATCATAAATATGGTGGAAAAAAACCACAATTTTTTGTCGAGCGTTCGGCATCAAGGTAGACAAGATCAACAATTAGAATCAATTCAATAAAATATCATATGACATTGTCCCGTGGCATGCACATTCAATCAAAAATTACCACAAAATTAATTTACGGGATATACAAGTTTTTTTCAAAAATAAATCTGACAAAGTGATATGTATCCCTTATTTAGTAGGATTGTACAGTCTTTATTGGTGATGTATATCAAATCCCTCCAAATTAAATTAAATTTATAGTATTCACAATAGGCCACTTTCGGTGGTCTATATGTGACCTTTTTTCAGCAGCAGTCAAATCCGGTGGGCTAATGTGTGACAATGATATAATAATCATGGAAAACTCTTCGGTGCCAAAAAAAAAAAAAATTGGTATCAATTAGTATTTTATATGATGAAATTACAACTTTAAATAGAAAAATTTTAATTGTTCAAAAGATGTCATGATTGATCTCGGACATTCATGATTGATCATAAAAAATATAGTATCGATCACAATATTTTATGATCGATCATATCCTCTGAACTTTTAACTTATATTTCAAAAAAATTATAATTTTTGATACCGATACCACCCACGGTACAACTTACCATGAATCATACAAGTTATTCAAATATGATAGGGTTAGTAATTAACCAGGCCCCTACAACAAAAAGAGGGAACACACCTTTAAAAGGTTCAGATAAATCCTGTGTGTCCTCAAGGTTATATTATTGATCAACTTTGATGGTACATACATAGCTGCTTCTATTTCCTTTTTCATGGAGTTTCTCTCTCTTCCTAACCCCCACCACTATTTATGAACATATCAGCTTGGCCTCATTTTGAAGAGCTTTCTCATATATAGCCTCTCTTCTTGTTCTCTGTAGCAAAGGCACATATATATATACAATAAGCCTATGCCCTTAATTTCTGTTAAGAGTTATTGCCTTCCATAAACATGAAGACCATAGACCTCTTTTGTGCCTCTCCAGCATCCACAGCCATATGCTCGAGCATGGATCATCGTAGCATTATCCGCCATGGCACGAGACCAATCGATCATGGTCATCATCATCATAAGCAGCAGCAGCAGCAGCATCATCATCATCATCTGCGTGATCGAAAAAACCGAGCTCTTGTGCCTTGTTCATCTCAACCACCCTTTGATCCTAAGCCCAATTATTATCAAACAAGTAGAAATAGTACTTCTTCCAAGCAAAGTGAAGTAAGAAGAAAAAGTTCAGCAGACATACTTGACCTTTCTAGCCAACCTCCTGGTTCCTCCTCTAGGCACCTTTTAAGTGACACACCTTTTATAGGTTCTGATCATTTCTCTGCGTTGGTTCATAAAAGCCAATCTGTGAGACCTCAGCTCTTGCTCTCAACAAATGATTCTCCTGCTAATTCTAAATCTTCAAAAACTGGCTCTAATTACTCTCCTGCTTTGAAATCTTCATCAACTAGCTCATATGATTCTCCTTTAATGGAATCTTCTTCAACTCACAGTCGCCCATGCAATCAGGTTCCTCTCTCTCTCTCTCTCTCTCTCTCTCTCTCTCTTCCTTTCTTTTTCCAATGATTTCATAATAATGTCATTCATAGCAAAACTGGTTTTACAATTAGTTTCTTGCATGCAGCAACTTAAAAATGTGACCCAATGACGTGTCAACCGATAGAGTTCTAATGAAAAAGTTTAATTGTTATAATTACAATAATATTGTTTTAGACCATGTCATTATCATATCATTATGTTAGTAAATTAAATTACTTTTCTAAATCCCAGTAGTATTACTCTTATTCTTAATGAATGTGATTATGCTCTTAATATCATGTGTTCTATTGGGCTTTGGAGGTTGTGGAATTGAGGGTATCTATCCATTGCAAGGGTTGTGAAGGAAAAGTGAGAAAACATATCTCCAGAATGGAAGGCAAGTACTTTAGTTCTGTGTACCATTTTTATTTGGGTTATGATAAAGCTTTTTCTTTTCAAGTAATTTAAGCTACTTTTTTTTATAATCAAAAGCATAAATATTTAGGTGGATTGCCATTTTTTTTTTCAATGGGAATCGTTTAAACCATGCATTTTTTTTTTTTTTGCATAATTCATGATACAAAATCATTCATTAACAAATACATCAGTTATACCTATGTTTTATGTTGCTAATAAGCTTCAAACTCAAAAAATTATAGTTTTACGTCTCATCTCTCGTTCAACAACTGAACTATCAAATGAAACGGACACATTTGGATGTATATGTTTGTGCAGGAGTGATCTCCTTTAGTATAGACTTGGCCACAAAGAAGGTCACAGTGGTTGGGGATGTGACCCCTTTAGGGGTACTCACAAGCGTCTCAAGGGTGAAGAATGCAGAATTTTGGCCATCTCCGACTTCATCATCATGGTCTCCAATGGCTGGCCTGAGACACTAATGGCTTTCAAGAACTTTTTTTTTGAGTTTCTTTTAGCGATGTACTGAATTATTTTGAAATTCCAGTAGGGTGAAGTTTAATGGCTAGTCTTGTATGATGTGTACTGTAAATGTAGAAATACTAATACTCCGTTTGGTACGATGAAAAAAATAGAAGGATGAAAAGTTAAAAGGATGAAAAGTTGAACAAATAAATAAAACATCATGTTTGATAAGAAAAGAAAAAGTAAGATGGATGGAAAAGTAGATGAATTAATTTTTCTTCAAACTCACTAAAATTAATTTCTCCAAAATCAGAAGGAAAGTAGATGGAAAGTTAATTATTTGTGTTGAGATGTATCTTATTTATCTATATATATTATGTATACATTAATTTCATATAAAAATATAATGATAAAATATATATATATATATATATATATATATATATATATATATATATATATATATATATATATATAAATAAAAAATAAAAAATAAAAAATTTAAATTAAAAAAATATAATTTTTCATCTTAACTAGAGGTGAAAATTTTCGACTCAACATGGTGATATGACTCAAACTCGAAATAAATTTTATGACACAAACTTGAAAATGACCTGACAAGCGAATAAAAAATATAAAAGATTCATAATTTTATGACTCAACATGAATCTGACACGACATAACTCGATTGTCAACTATAACTTTAGTCATCACAAAAAAAATTAAAAAAAAATTAGTTATTTTTATTTTTCATTCATCTAACCAAACACAAAAAAGAAAAATGTATCATTTCTACTTTTTATGTTTAAATGAAAAAAAATATATCTCTTCTACTTTTTATCATCTTTTCTATTAAACAGATCATAAGAGATACTATGATAGTCATCTTTCCATATATTATTCAAAAGAATGTAAAGTAAAAGAGATGGTTTGGTTCCCATGTGCTCTTTGGTCATCATTTCTTGGAGCATGCAATGTTGACTTTTGCTTGTTTCCCTTTTAAATTTAACAACTTAGCTTTTGCTATCAAGTATTGATTGAGTCAATTCTTTCGGGTTTTGATGTATTTAGGCTTTACTCGAGTTGGCTCGAACTTGGTTGCCAAATTTGCACTTTTGTTGATCAAGTTTAACTTGTTATTGATTATATACTCATAATATACGATTGTGTTCATCTTGTTTAGTTCTATATATTCAAATTGAATTCAAGTTCGACTTAATCCAAATACTACACATGACCATTAGAGATTGATCATCTGAAGTGAGACGAAACTTTAAAAGGTGAAACTCAACCAAACACAACTGTTCGTTGAGATTCATATAAATAAGATTCAATGGTATCACCTCTTTCAGAGTTGGTCCTTTCAAATGTTAACTTTTGTAAATTTGCAATTCCTTGATTTTCTTATTTCAAAGGTTTAATCAGATGGTTATAATTTTTTTCTCTAATTTCTTACTATATGCAAGATGATACAAGACATCCTGACACAATTGCGGAATCAACTAATCCAATGCACGTAACATCATGATGACCCCGAAGCATTGAGTACCATACATATCTCATGCATTATTGAGTAGTGGACAGGTCATGTTTAAGCAATAATATGACAGCATGCATGTACATCATGATGATATGTGGAGACATATGGGTCTGCATGCGGCTGGCAATGGTCCTCACTCAAGGACATGTTCAGCTTATGGGTTGGGATTGCGATAGAGGCATGACATACTTTTTCCCCTCTGCTTTTTTTTTTTTTTTTTAAAGTTAAAAGTGAAAGTCATCTCAATTATTTATTCTTTGAATTCGTGTTTAGAATGTAAATTCGAGATATATGTTAAATAGCCCTAAATAATGAAAAATATTGAGTCAACCATAATGTCTCTCGGGACCACAATTAACATTTCTCTCTTTGTTTGGTTATGGGGTGTGTGATTATTTGCTTGTTTTTGTTTTTTTTTTGTCATCATTTTATAAATATTTTTTTGTTTGGAAAGGACATACATAGGACTCGTTTAGAATTGACTTTTTTATGTGAAAAGTTACGATAAAAATCTTTGCAAAAAAAAAAATCAAAGTTAAAAAAGTTTAAAAAAATTGTTTGCGGTGTTTTTTAAAAAATTGAAAAAGTTAAAAAAGTCGGTTTGTAGTGGCTTTCTAATTTTTTTTTGGTTTTTTGTGTCAAAATAAAAAATAATAACTACATGTATGTACAGATTATACATAATACTTTCTAAAAGATAAATTTTAATTTTTTTTGTCACTAATAAACTAAAAAGTTATGTGAGACCTACGGAAAAAACTCCAAAAAGTTGGAAGAAAAATTCATAAAATCAATCTTTTGAATCAGTCTAAATAAGATTTTTTTTTGTCCAAAAAATTGTTGCATAAGTTGGTAAAAACCAACATCCAAATGAATAGAGTTTATTTTACTCCAAAACTCTTAAAAGCTATCTATTTAAGCTAACTCCAAATAGACTCATAATCTAGCGAAAAATACCATGGTGTACATACATAAGAGGCAATCACACTAAAAAATAGCACCCGAATATATCAAAGCATCCTTAAATCAATTGGGTCCAAGACACATCCATTGATAGAATTACCATTGTATGGGTGATTTCTCGCACAATAGTAAGATAGCAACACTTTAGTTGATGCTCAATGGTAGCCTTGTGGTGTGAGTGTGACGAAAGACCATAGAATTACAGAAAATGGAGGTCGGAAATGTCTTCGATGATTTTTCTCTGATGCTTAAGTCATTTTTGAGGAGGGAATAAGACAATGTTTAGTATTAGGGTAGAGGATATGTTTTGCACACCTCTTTCATTCGACTAAGAGTGCTATTTATACCTCTTTGAGAGATGAGTGTCTCTATTGAGGAAACTTCATATGATTCCCTTAGCGGGAGGCTTTCTGATTGGTTAATTCCTGGGACAGCAAGGATGTCTGGTTAACTTTGTCAGGTGGCTATTCATCGAGTATGATTTTCTTATAACCTTGATCCCTGACTCTTTTATGCACGTTCACAAGATACGTATTAATGACATTAATCTTTCGACATCTAAGTCTTTGACGATCGTTAATTGCAAGATTTGATATTGAAGAACTTATCTTGCAGTAATAAATGTCTAGCGCTATTTGGCATGCCGAAGGATAGAGTAATGCTACATGAACTTAAAAATTAGACTTGATAATTACAATGAGTAATGCTAGATGGACTTAAAAACTAGACTTAAAAATTAGACTTGATAATCTCAACCATTGAATAGGTAGTGGGTCCTAATAAATACTGGAACCCACAGTTAAATCAATGATTGAGATTATCAAGTCTAATTTTTAAGTCTACCTTTTAAGTCCATATAGCATTACTCAATTACAATTATTGATTTTACTGTGGGTTCTAGTATTTATTAAGATTGACTATCTATTTAATGATTGAGATCATCAAGTATAATTTTTAAATTTATTTTTTAAATTCATTTAACATTATCGGAAGGACAAATGCTTCGAACCCATTCTCCTGTAGGCATTAATTATCCGCTGTGTGCCCATAAGAAGCATTTATTACATGTTATAAACTTTCCCATGATCGGCTATAGTGTGTCCGCATGTCTGATCTGATAGCAGGGATAATGGACTTATGCTTGCTGACAATCGGTACCGGACCTCAATAAAAATTTTAAATAATATATTATCATATTATTTAGACATTAAATTTGATTTTAAAATTTAATCAACATAATATTACTGTTATCGTTATTACTTTTCCACCAAATAACGTTACATGTCCATTTCTGACTGATCTGACACATCATGTGCGGTCAACCATAAAAATGGAGACTTTTTCAGTAGAGGGGAGGTGAACTGATCAACTTGCTATCCATTCATGTTCAAAACCGTTCAATTCTCTAACGACTATGATATTGTTCCTATTCAATTCTATTCTTGTCTTACAAAACATGTAAACTAACTCTCTTTTTTCGGCTACGTTTATTTCATACAAATGTTTCACATTTACCCAACATTCTATTATGCAAGAAAATAACTTAAATGATTAATAGCTATGTTTATAAAACATGCATCTACAGTAAGATCACCTTCTTACCAAGTTCACTATTCTTATAAACCTCAAGCAACATTCCCCCTTATATAACCACCATTCTAATGTCATATCGGGAAACAACTTTGACCATGTTTTTACCTTTCGATACATTCCTTCACTCTACAACTTCCAGACATAGGCCAAACTGATCGATCATAAAATCATAAATTTCACCTCCTCACCAGAAGCCTGAAAAACATGATTATAATGACAGAAACAGTTACATGCACAAATAGGAAGAGCATCGAGGAACAAAGGTGTACAGCGTCTCGTATACAAAAATACTGCTGCCCGTTGGTTTAAGAAAATGACTGGTGTAGAAAAGAAAAAAGAGGGAAATTTAAAGCCATGCATCAAAATTATCAGTCCATACGCTGCAACATCAGAACTATGTCAAAAGGGAAAAATACCATGTAGGGGTGTCGAATAATGGACATATTGCAGATGTTGCTCCCGTGGTCACGGGAGAGCTGAAGTCGTACGTGTGTGGGATGCTCTTCCAGCTCTCTCCAAGTGCTGGCTTGAGAATACCGCGCTCTCCAGCCACCATATGATTAGTCACCTTAAGTACATCATTCACAGTTAGATATTAATTAAGCATCTGCATTGTACAATAAGACATAATTTGTATTTACAAAAAGTAATGCTTGAGTAAGAATTGATCCATGGTATTCCTGTTACGTCTAGAGCATAGTGTACAAAGGAAGAGATCATACTATTCTTTTAGGAAGAAGAGATCATATTATCTATCAGACAAGACAATGCAACTGTAATTTTAAGTGCAAAACCTACCAATACAGCGACGTTATACTGTTGTTATGTGCAAATTACATGGAGCTTTTAAGCAAAAAAAAGAGATAGTCACAAATAGTCAGATAGCTGTTATGTGCACACAAGTAGACGCACTATATGTACCATTGCCTCCAAGAATTGGGCTGATAAGCGATGAAATTGAATCAACAATAAGTAGCCGCAGCTGCGAACCTTTCTGCATTCAAAAAGGCTCTCCAATTTCTAGTAGAATGTAACCAAGAAATCTAACAACACAAAAAATAAAGGATAAAAGGATGACGGAAAGGTCAATGTTCATTCACCTGAGATCTCAAATTAAACTCTAGACAATGGAGCACATTCAACAACGTATAGATGTCAAACACAGCGTGATACACTATACTGTTCATTACTCGCTGAATAACTTTGTTCACCTACAAGAAAGATGAAAGAGGAGAACATTAGAGAAGAACGAGAGGCTTTAATAAAGGAAGCGGACAGACATGCACTAGAAATCTCAAGGCCTCAAGGTATAAGACAATCTCACACACCAGTAACAAGAAAAGTTGCATTTACAAGCCTAAATTTCCACACATTCCCACACATATTAGCCTATTTTTCTTTCTAGGAGGTGCATATATCAAGTTCACAGGCAAGTCAAGAAAGAGTGACTGCTATAGCAGCTATACATGAAGTTACGACACTTTTCCAGACCCAACTGCAGGCAACTGGCCCAATAGTTGGATTAAAAATTGTAAAGTGGAAGGCAAACACAAGCCGCCCCACACAGGAAGTCTACTCTATGCTTCTGGAATATGTTTTTCTGGATTGGGTTGTGGATGAACTAAAAAAGAAACAAATAACAGCCTAGCACGTTGATGCTTACTTCTTTATTGTCAGGATCTGAAATCTGGCCGACAATCTGTGCAATGCGTTTAGGGGAAATGGAGTTGCATGTGTCTAAGAACAGAGCACTATCCAAATAATTCTTCGCAACGCTGGAGGCAGCTCGTAGGCAAACCTGAGTCATACAAGTATTTTGTATAAAAACACAATAGTGGCAATCAAAAGTAAGGTGAAGATTACTGTAATAATTTTATGCCCCAAAGATCACATGAATTCTTATAGAAGCATCTGGAACCTTGGATTATTAGCACAAAATTATCATCTGGAGTAAAATCTTGTGTTTTACCAGAGGATGATGGTCCAACTAATTCTGTAAGATGTCCTTCAGGGAGTCCACCTTGAAGAAACATATCAATCCTACTTAAATGCAATCAGCGATCTAGGTATTTTCATTGACTTATCATAGCCAAAGCAAATTGTGTATATTCAGGCTCAAGCAACCTTTCACACCCCATCGATAGTATACATTTATTCTGTTGAGCATCTTCCAGCAACTCCATACCATCTAGCCATGGTTGATGCAGGCCATCTATGATAGACAGGACCTGGGTAATTCCCTACTTGCCCACAAAAGAGAGAGACATATAGAGTACTCTCATATTTTGAAAATTCATGCTGTACTATAATACTAGGAAAATTTACATAGGTGTGTAGATTTTCCCAAACACCTAACCTGCTTCAATCTCTCCGAGGTAGAGTGGTAAGATATGGGCCAAGTTATGATTTATCGGTAATTAATTTGTTCATTCATATTATATATATATATATATATATATTATTTTTTTTGTAGCCTTAGACATATAGAGGAACTAATATTGCAGTTTTGCATAAGTAGGCAGCACTATTCTAACTTGGCAACTAATCTTGATATCTCAATATAATATTTTCAATACTCACTTGGAAGCAATATTCAACATTAGTCTAACTTTTTAAATACACAGTTGAAACATTTTCATCATTAGTGCTTGATTGGTTGTTAAATTTAATAGAGTTATATGTTTTCATGGGTTTTATGCTTTTGTTGATACTGTGACCGTAAAATTAGGTTTATACATGGTATTGAGGTTGCATTTTGCATTTTGAATTATTACATTTAAGAATTTTCAATTGATTGCTATTTTTTTAATTACCACGTACACAAAGACTGACAGACACAAACTCTCATACACATTGACTCGAAACATTTTTATCATTGGTGCTGGATTGGTGGTTAAATTTGATTGATATTAAGTTGATTTAATGGATTTTTAGGCTTTTATTTTTAAATATTTGTAAATATTTATTATTTTGTTGATACAGTGACTGTAAACTTAGGTTTATATATGGTATTGAAGGCTTAGAAACAACCAATAAAAATTAAGAGGGCATGTTGACATTATGTTCCCATATACTAAGGCAATAATGAGATGTATTATATAGCTACCAAAATTAAATCTTGATCCCTTCTATAAAACTACTACATATTCCTCATGGATCATCCCACGCACATAGACATCCTCATTAGTTTCTCATAGGAAAAGAGATGGCAAAACTAAGTGTAATGTCTTTATTCCTCATTGTGGTGCTTCTATGCACAAGTTTGTTCTTTTTCATTGATTTTTTAATAATGATTGTGGGTCTAAATTAATTTAAGCTAGGGTAACTTAAAAAAAAGGATAAATACACTGTTACTTGAAAATATTTGTATGCTATTGAAAATATTTATATTACGTGATTGATTTTCGATTTTGTGTTGTACAATATTTTTAGGGATGGATTTTGTCCACTTTTTAGAAAAAAATATGGTTTCATGATTTCATATAGTGACTTAATTCTTTGGGATGTTCGATTTTTATATTGTACTGTACATTGGTTGTTACTATTGTGTATACACACAGGAAATTTCTAGATTCCTATTATGAGAGAAAAATAGTCATTTTTTAACAAAAAAAATGGTACTCTTAACAAAAAATTGTAATGTGAACCAAAAAAGTGGTACTCTTACATAACAAATACACACATAGCCACCGCCACAGATTTTTTTGGCATCTTGCATGTTATAATATCATGATAAAGTGTTTTCTCATACAATAATTATTCAATGACTTTCTTTTCTTTTGAAATACGAGATATTTCATGGCTTGGTGTTGATCGAATTTTAACTCTTGGATAGATCTTTATTGTCATCTTGGATTGATTTGATATTTAACGAAGATGATTGTTCTTCTATTGTTGATATTATTATGTTGGTATGGTAGTTGATGAATAGTTTTGTTATGATAGAATCGGGGTGTGATAGTGATTTGATAAATGGTTTGGGTTAGAACTTCTTAAATTTATGTGTTTCTTAATTATAAGCAGGTTTGTTTGTAGTAGAACACCTTCAGAGTGTACAAATATATGCAATATGAGATTTTGAAAGGCATTGTACATTTCACCATTTGTTTTGCTTAAATCATTATATATTATATGAGAACCTAACTTTAATAATCAAACCCAACAAAATTGTATGCAAACATGAGGAATGCCATGCAGGGTTTATAATTTATTTATTAAATAATTATCATTTTATAAAGGGTGGATTGTGTAATTAGTGTTTTATAGATTGTTTGTACAAGTTGATGTATTTTTTTGGGTCCTGTTGTTATGAGAAATTTTGTCTAAACTTTTTAAAAGAATAAAGAATAATTATTTTGATTAGATATAGATGATTTTTAATTTAGCATAACATGAACATTTTTTTAATGACACATGGTTACAAATTCCTGTAAGCTAACTTTTGAATAAATATTTATGGGTGCTATTGTTAGTTGTAATTAAATAAGTAGTTTCAAGGATATGAAATTTATGCATTTTAAATTTAAATTTATGGGCTTTGATTATTAAAGTTAGGTTTCTCCATCTCTTTATTGAAATTTGTTTCCATGAGAATTTTCATATAGGTAATGTTTTGTTGAGTATGCATGCAAAGTACGAGTGTGTTAAGGATATAGTTTAAGCTTTTAGCTTAGTTCATCCCCATGTTCAATCTTTAATTTTTTTGTATTTATGATCAATGTTTGATTTCTTTGAATTATAAAGTGCCTTCAGGCACGTGTTATCGCTAGTTAGGTTTATATATGGTATTGAAGGCATAGAAATAATCAATACAAATTAAGAAGGCATATTGATATTTGTACGCTATTGAAAATATTTGTATTGTATGATTAGTGCTCGATTTTGTGTTGTACAATATTTTCAGAGATGGATTTTGTCCACAATTTTAAAAAAAATTGTTGTCACGATTTCATATACTGACTTAATTCTTCGGGATGTTCGATTGTTATATTGTACGTGCCTGAACACACGGGTTATTACAATCGTGTATACAAGTACGAAATTTCTAGATTCCTATTTTGAGAGAAAACTATCCATTTTTTTTAACCGTTACAAGTGGTACTCTTAAACAAACAAGTTGTTGATGTTAACCAAACAAAGTGGTACTCTTAACCAAACAAGTTGTAATCTTAACCAAACAAGTTGTAATCTTAAACAAAAAAGTGGTACTTTTACTAAAAAATGGTAATGTTAACAAAAAAAGTGGTACTTTTAACAAAAAAATAGTAATGTACACATGATTTCACTTCAAGGTCGCTCTTTTTGGTATGTGTGTAGATTTTGAATATGGTAAATTTTTGTTATGATTTGTCGGTAATTAATTTGTTCATTCATATTATTATTTTTTTGTTCACCAGCTACATTTGCCATGTTTAGTAAATGTTTATGCGTTTGATGAAAACTAACGCATAAACCCACAAAATTTGGCAAGTCATCAAGTTAGTACACAATCAGTTAAACTATTAAAATGTAAGTATCGCTGCATCATATTTTTTTTAAAAATTCATTTATATTTTATTGTTTTAACATTTGTAAGTGCATGTTACATGACAAAGAAGAGGGCAGGAAAAGCTCAAGAAAAGCCAGAGCTTATAAAGCGTCAAAAAACTGAAAAGGTTACTGCCAAGCTTAAACTTTCAACTATTTCAATATTTTTTTTTTCACTAACTTAAACTTGTAAAACATTTTTTAAGATGTTCTTCGAACCTGATGCTCGCCTTCAATATTGGCTAAAACAATTGAAGCACTTGGTGATAGTCAAAAGGAGGTGTTAAGGAAATGAGATTGAGGGGTTTATTAAGTCTGAAAATCCATTGGTTCAAAAGGGATTTATGTGAATGGATATTGAGCAGATTTGACCCCTGATACATGTAGTCTAAACGTGTACAACTAATCTTACATTTTTACTCCAGTGGATGTCGAATGGATCTTGGGGTTACATTATGGAGGGGCTGAATTACAGACGACTGGCTCCCCAGAATTAATTGAGAATCTTAAAAAATTAATTTTTGATGGTAATAATGAGTTGTTGTTGCATGACATAGGATGTATGGTAGATACATTAAAAGAAGATTCTAACGAATTTCAGCATTTGTTTGTTCTATTTGTTGTGGGGAGATTTATGTGCCCCAATATAAAAGGCACAGTCAATGTCTCCCTCCTACACATGCTTTTGGATGTCTCATCTTTAGGGGGTTGGGAATTGGCAAAATTTGTGTTTGACTCCATCATTGTGGGGGTACAAAGTTGAAATAACAAGTTTATGTTAATGGTTGCATTTTTGTTCTCATGGTAACACATTTATATTTGATTAATGTTGGTTACCAAAGTCTTTTATGCACTTTTATTTGTATTAATCGTATGTTGTGTGTCATAGATTTTCTACCTTGAGTGTGCGACACCAATAGGGGAGACTGTGGTCCCATTGGTGTCTCGACCAACCCCACGCATTGGATCATGGGGAGATGAAGATATAAGAAATCGCCTACTTTTACTGAAGAAGTTAGGATGTTTCAAAAATGACAAGGTAAATCAGTGTTATTGCCGCACAACAATATAATTTTTTCTAAGTTTATTCATGAAATGAAATTATATGTTACTTATCACATACGATGTTTGACATGCTTGAATTAGATTAAAGTCGCATTTGCTGAGTTGCGCTCTGATCCACCAGAAGTCAATGAAGCCATCAGAGGTCCAACGCACTTTCAACAACAAGTAGGTGTATTATTCAACAACTACTCCTTACAACTGTATTTACAATGGTGTTTTTTTAGTTAAACAAACATTTTTCATTTGCTTAGAAAATTGAAGCAAGGCTTACGAGATTAAAGGTGGATCAGGCCTCCATTAAGCAAGTTGCACGGGAGGAATTGGAGAAAGTGTATAAGGAGCTTAATGCAATGAAAAATTTTATACAAGAGCTTTCCGACTGATTGGAAAAATTTTGCGACAAGTCGAAAGAAAAGTCCACTTAGTTGACAGTGGAGAGGCGAGTGTACCGGGAGTTTCCTCCATCTACTGTTTCAGGAATTATCTATTGTTTTATACACTTTTAATTTTAATCTTGAAATTTTGTACGCATAACATTGGCAAGACGAAGATGATGTTTACTCTTATTCTCCAACTCCTCAAGGTGGGTACCCTCACATTGCAACACTTCAAGATTTCCACAAGCTAAATTTGTGGGTGTATATAATGAACACAAAGTTGCCTCCAACATAAGTGAATTACAAAATTTGTCAAAACAAGTATATATGTCATAATTTGTACGTGACACATGTGAATTATGATGTGATTTTAATAAACAGGGAGGAGTTGGTGTGGTTCGATGAAAACAACTATTTTCTTAAGCATGCAAATTTGCAATCCTTGGGTGAAAAAGAATGGGTGCGCGATTCTGTAAGTGCATTTCCTCTCATGCCCTTATTTTCTTCAATTATTATGCGGGATTTAAAGCATTCATTAAATGACACTTAACTTCTTGTTCACTTAATAGGTAATAAGTGCACCGCCTTTGATTATGTCGGATGATGAAAAGCTCGACAACATTACAAAAAAGGAGCGATGTTACTTGTCGACATGGTTCTTGATAAAGAATTTTAACTCATCTGTGTTGTGCACTGCTTGTACAGACAAAGCATCTACATTTTCTTATGATTTCTATGTTATGATTGTTTTTTGTAGCAACAAGCTGTTGGTATAGAGTTGTCAAAAGAATGACCTCTTGGATGATAAATTTAGATCCAACTATGGCCATTTCATTCGTGACATTAACAACTGTGATTGGTTTGACATTGCTACTTATATTATATTTGTCCTCCTTATTAATA
Organism: Ilex paraguariensis; assembly: GCA_963454935.2. NCBI lineage: Eukaryota > Viridiplantae > Streptophyta > Magnoliopsida > Aquifoliales > Aquifoliaceae > Ilex > Ilex paraguariensis. The sequence goes on along the minus strand of CAUOFW020003008.1, from coordinate 20,349 downwards.
AATGGATGTTTATGATGTCTCAATGACCATTGTTTTGCATGTTTTGTACTATAGATATATATACCAATGAATGATGGGGACATTCATTGTTACTTAATGGTATTAAATGTATAAAATAAGGAGGTCATTATTCTTGACACATTGCGTCAAGCCCGCACGAAACATAAACGAATTACACAGGCTACGAAAACAGTAAAGTTTATGTACTCCATTTAATTTTTGTGAAAGGTGTAATCCCAATATTTATCATCTACGTACTTCGTACTTCATACTCGTGCATAGGTGAATGTACTATATCGTCTAATTGTTGCATTATCAGAAGAGGTCACCCAAATCGACAAAACCCATCATTATATCAAGATGGGTGCCGATACAAAGTAATGACTACGATTGTGGAATGTACATCATTGAGATGATGCGGGCACCACATTTGGGTCAAAAATTCCCCATAAAAGTATATAGTACACAGTACACAGTACATTATAGTACCTCATATAGTGTTGTTTTAGAACTATTATAGAATGTGGTTTTCTAATATGTCAATGCACATGTTTTCTTTCTTTTGTAGGAACCTAGTATTGAAACGCGCATGAAGTTGACTATCAGTCTTGTAACACACCTTGCCAACAAAAATAGGGACAAGACAATGTTTAAAGTATCATTATTAGGATGATTTTGGGGGTGTGCCTTCTAGTCCGTGTTATCTTATTATCATTTTTTCTGGTCAGTCTAATGTATGTTAATGATTATTGTAGATGGAGTTATACTTATCCCTTTACGAATGAACTTATCCTTGTTGGATTTGGGTGGCTTACATTGATCAGGCTCTCACCATTGAGTGGCGTCTCTTTCCCTCCTTATCTCTCCACCTCTTTCTGCTCCTATCACAAGCACACACACAAACACAACGACACACACAATAGGGATCGATTTCTGTTTTGGGGTTTTCGCAACACACAGGACTCATTGCCGTTGTCTGTTATCGAATTGTTGCTGCTCACAGTACAAATGACTGCTTGATTTGGGTGGAGCATTTCTTGGTGTTTGGGTCATGGTTTGATTGATTTATTGTGTTTTTCATCCTTTTGCATATAATCAATAGCTTGAAATCTAAATCGTTACTTTCACTGTTGCTAGACATCAACAATGAATTTGGCATTGCAACACTTCTATGGGATCCTGGACTGGTAAGGTTTTGAGAAAGACCTCAATCAATGTGTTAGACCTTCTTGGTTAAATGATTGGGTTGGTCATTTGTTTTGCAGATGACTATGTTTGGTGGAGAAACGGTGATGATTTTCTGATCATTTTCTGGTAAATTTTATATATTTGCTGATGACTATGTTTGCAGTAAATTAATATGCTTTGTGTGTCTAGTTATTGTTCATGAGAATATGGTCAATTTTCATGGCGCATTTTTCTTTATTTATAATTACTCTCTCTCCTTCTCTAGAAAAGATACTGATGTTGTGTTCTTTCCTATACTCTAGCTTTGAACGTAATATTTGTCTTTTTAGCGTTATACAAATGCATTGGGATCATCATTATAATGGTAGTTTCTCATAGCCTGTCAAACTAAGTGATTAGTAAAATACAATATTACAAACTACATGTCCAAGCCTTAAGGTGGAAGAAGATTTACATCACTTAAAACAAGTCATTCTCTCATGAGGCTTTTGCCTACACTTTTCAACTAAAGATGTTCTCTGGACTAAAGATATGTGATGGAATGCAAAGGTGGTGGGCTTCACTTGATGCAAAGTTATGTTTGCAGCTTTTATGTATGATATCGATAGCCAATGCAGAAAGGTCTGAAAAATGTATTCTTTTTACTTCCAACGTCACAACAACAATGTAAGTTATACTTACAAGATTTTGTTCGACTCTTGTGCTGAGCTGAACGCACACTAATTCAATTTTTATACATAGGTTTTTATGATTATTTTCTTAATTTATGTGTGTAAAGAATCATTGGTATAAAACAATTTCTCTTATTCACATGAGCTGTCCTTTGCATGGAATTATTGTTCTCACTTCTCAGCCTTACTTACATTAGCTTTATCCTCATAAGGAAAACTGTTCCATTATGTAGAATTATTGTTGTTCTCAGCCTTACTTACATTAGCTTTATCTGCATAAGGAAACCTGTTCCCTTATTGTTTACTTGTTTGCACACAATGATAGCATTCTCTGGTTATTGTGGTATTTTTGCATGCCAATTTGTTGATGGCGCACCCTTGTGCGAGTATCAAATGGTAGTGCTTTAAATTGTTTCCTGGTTTGCAAATACATTGTGTATGCTTTGGTTGACATTTGTGTGCTGAGAAGGAAACCAAATCTTGAGTGTCATCATTCCAGAGAACCGATTCTTGCCACGTACGTTAACAGCTGATGTGAAATTTGTTTCATGCATGTAGATGCCATTGATTTGCAAACAGCTATCTCACTCCTCATTTCTCATGTCACAACGTGTCAAAGAAAATGGCTGGGAGTCTAAGTCCTTTCCAACATCTGTGCAATTTTTGACATAACTTATCTTCTAATATACTTGTACACCGAGCTTGACTTCATTTCTTTGTGCTGGTTACACAAACATTCCATAGATTATTGTGCAATGTATGATATTTGTGGAGCACGTAGTGAAGGAAAAGTTCTGAATTTCCCTTTTGGTTCTTTGTCAGTAAAGATACTTATTTATTCCTCTAATACTGCTGTTAATTGAAGGACGGGACATTCTGTCTTGCTTTCAAATCTTGAAATCAATTTGTGGACTCAACTTTTAGGCTTTTCTCTTTCTATTTTCCTATGCATTTTTTGGTGGATTAACACTATTATGTGTATGTTATATATGTACATAATATATAATATCTAATATCTATATGTATGTATGTATGTACGTATGTAGACATAAATTTCTCAGTGTTCTGTTCTTTTTTCAGTCGGGGTATTATATTGTGATTGTTATACTGGCTACTATATTGCTTTTGGGTTGTGCTAGTTTAAGACCAGTTGGACCTTTAATCTGTACCGAGGATTTTGATTCTCTGGTACATATTTCTTTCAGTGATTCACAGCCAGATGGTCTACTTTCATCAAAGATCCAAAGTTTGTGTCCAACTTTTACTTGCAATGTTTGTTGTACAGAGGCTCAGTTTGACACTTTGTGGACGCAAGTCCAGCAAGTAAGATATTTCATTAAACTCCATACTAATATGTGTTTTGTGATTATTGATCTTTTTTTTTTCATTGCTTGTTTGTTGTATGTGCTGTTTTTTTAGTGTTTCAGGCTTAACTGAATTTCGCATCTTGTTTTTTTTTTTGGGTGGCTAGTTCTTTATATGCTTTTAACTTTCCAGCAGAATCTAGTATCTTTTATGTTGAATATATATTCTTCTTTGCAGGCAATTCCTTTTCTAGTTGGCTGTCCAGCATGCTTGAGAAATTTTTTGAATCTCTTCTGTGAGCTATCATGTTCTCCCAAGTAGAGTCTTTTCATCAATGTGTCTTCTGTTTCCAAGGTCAGGAATGCCTATATATTATCCCTAATGCCATTTTAAATATATGTTCTAAGAGCCCTTGGTTTCCTAACTCTCACTGAAAGCTCTTTTCAGTCTTGTAGTTGCTATCTGTATGATTTCTTCTATTGCGTACTCACCTTTCAAGTTAAGAATAATTTCACGGTTGATGGAATTGACTTTTATATAGCTGACTCTTTTGGTGAGGGGTTATATGAATCCTGGAAGGATTTCAAGTTTGGTACTATGAATACTCGAGCCATAGAATTTATTGGTGCTGGTGCTAAAAGTTTTAGAGGTAAATTCTCTCTCTCTCTCTCTCTCTCTCTCAAACACATACACATGCGCCCTTGTATGATCTTGCTGTAGGGAATAGGGTAAAAGCACAAATTGATGGAGGCAAAGATCATAAGAGCAACACCAAAATGAGACACTTATTAGAATAGAAAATATAATATAGACACTACATAGAAAAATCTTTGAGGAGTGTACACAACCATCCTTGTTCATTAAGTGAGTAAGTAGCTTCATACGACCAATGGAAATACCAGTATATTCAGAAGGATATAAAGAGTGAATTTACTTAGGTGATTGAAATTGGAAGTGGATGCTGAACAATGATCAGGACTTGAATTCATAAATTGTTGCAAATTTATAACATTTAGCATCATATAACAATACACACCACAAATAACTGGTGTATATACCGATATTTTACCCCTGACATTTACAGTGTTTCTCCAACAAGTATTAGCCATAAACAAAAGTATTTTGGGGGCATAATAAATTCTATAGATGGAATCCCCTAGTTTTCAGCTGCTCTAGAGTTCCTTCTCTATTTTTATTTTTGTGATCCCACTTTCTCACGTAGAAGTATAGAGTGGTGGTAAGACACTTTTATTGGGTTCATGGAAATACAAGGTAATTGGGACAATATACTAATGACAGTTGAAAAAAAAATTCAGCCTCCATAAATTTCGTATTTGAGATGTCATTAATTTTTTTTCCTCTTCTTGGGAGTATGTCTGTCGATCACATGAGATGTCTACATAAAGATGATTACATCTGTCACTGCAGAAAAATGAACTTTGTTCATGTATTGTTGACTGTTTTGATTTGCTAATGATTTTAGTAACCTTTTGACATGTCTTGTAATGCTTACAGATATACTTATTATTTTTGGCAAAGTGGTATGCTTTTATTGGTAGACGACTTGGACTTGGTGTGCTAGGTTCACCATATGCAATTAATTTTATGTCAAGTGCTGATGAGTCATCTAGAATGAAACTTATGAACGACACTATATATTCATGTGGTGACACCTCGCTGGGCTGTTCTTGTGGTGATTGCCCTTCATCTTCAGTCTGTTCTAATTTAGCTCCTCCTTTGCCTCGCAAAAAGGGTTCCTGTATAGTGAGGATCAGATCTCTTAAGGTGAGACTTGAGAGAGGAGTATAGAGTGGCACTAATTGTAGCTGGTCGATGGAGTTATTTTTTTGTATGGGATGTGGATATTTGTGGCTGTCAACATGCATTTTTGTTTTGCATCTTCACAACTTGGAGGCATCATGTCTTTACATGATGTTTTTTATGTACCATTTGCTGATTTGATATCACCTTTGTTGACTGCAGGCAAGATGTATTGAATTTGCTCTAGCAATTCTGTATATCATACTGGTTTCTGTGTTTCTTGGATGGAGTTACCTTCATCAGAAGGAAGAACAGAGCCCAGCTTCTAGAACAAAACCCTTGTTGAATGTCACCGATGGTGGTGTAATTCACCATGTTAATAGGCAAAAAGATGAGAATGTTCCGATGCAGGTGCATTTTTTTGTAACGCCCCAAAACTCACCTCGGACGACATTACAATCTAAAAATCATTCACATTATGAGAGCATCCCAATAAATTCATCAATAAAGAAATTCCATTCATCAAATATAACATTTACAATATCATCCCAAAAGAATAGACCAACCATGACCATTACATCCCAAAAGAATCAACTATTTTCTCGAAGCGGAATTTAATAAAAGATTAGTCTTTACATGATCTCCAAAGAAATTTCCTAGTCTAGCACCTAGGAGAGTATAACCCTAAGCATCCACCTCGGGATCCACATGCCCGTCTAGCGGAGCTTCCCAATGTACCTGCTCATCGACTTCGAGCTCCTCATCTAACACGTAATTTGAAAAATATATTGTTTGTAGGGGGGTGAGCACTAAGCTCTGTGGCAACATTCCTCCCAAACTCATACAAAGTTTAGAAAACATGTAAAACAAGTCGGTCTCATTTTGTAAATATCATATATTAATTTTTGAAAGAAAACATGACATTTCAATAGATCTCAAGTTTACGCAATCGTAATAATTTAAATGAATAGTAAAAGGAATTTCTAAAAATAAACCATTTCCAACGATAAATCATTTCCCACAAGTTCTTGTAGAGTCCCATACCTCCACAAGCTCTTGTAGGAAACCAATATACGACTAATAATCTATTCTACCATAAACCGTTTCTCCCAAGTTCTTGCAGAATCCCATATTTCCCAAAATTTTTGTAGAAATTATTTATGGTACAATGAATAATAACCCACCACTGTATTCGTATCTCTGGTCTGAAGTAAGATCTCACATGAATACCATCGAAAATATCCTGACCCACGTACAACCCACACAAATCCTCGCAAGAATATTCCACATTTAGGAAGGGCATATGACAACACCATGACAGTGACGTATCCAACCAAAGAGTAGTATACTAACCATTTTTCCACGATACCCCGTAAGCGATAATGGCTTAGTCCTCGCAAGGCACTAATCCCACTACGAGTGGTAGGAAAAGTTCTAACCCACACGGAGTAAGAAGACGTCTACACATTCCAAGATACCCGGTCAATAGTAGCCCATGTTTATCCAACAACCACACAAGAGATACAATATCAACAATTTTCTCAAATAACGAACAATTTCATAAATCCCCAATTTCACAATTTGTAATACAAGAGAACAATTTAAGAAAAATAAGAAAGAGATCATTACAACATTATTTTATTACTCAACACCAAGCACTAAAGTTTTAAAGTCAAGAACAAAAGAAGAATCAAGAAGAAAGTCCATCTCTTTTGAAGAAAGTTCATGGGTATTCAACCCTAACTTCGTTTAAAACACGCTAATAATTGCAAAAGACCAAGGAAAGATGATTTCATAACATATATATAAGATTTAGAGTCAAAGAATAAATATATACAAGCTCTAGTCTCAATAAACAAGAATGGAAGAAAATCCCCTACCTTTCTCCTTGGCTTTGGTGTGAAGAACAAGAAGATTTGATTTTGAATCACCCTTAGAACACTTGTTTTCCCTTTCTCTCTTCCTCTCTAAGTCTTTCTATTAGGGTTCTAAGAGGTTTGAGGTGATAGTGGTGTGAAAGAATGAGAGCAAATGGAGTGAAAATGGGGTTTTAAAACAGAAAATCCCGATTTTTTTTAACGATCTACCGGTAGTTCGGATCCACTGGCAACTTACTACCTGTTGAGCTACCGGTAGTTCAGATCCACTCACCACTAACTACCTGTTGACTACTGATAGTTTGGATCTACTGGACATTTATTACCTGTTGTCTACCGGTAGTTCGGATCCACTAGCCACTTATTACTTGTTGACTTCCGGTAGTTCGGATCTACTAGACAGCGTACTACTGGTAGGTCCTGTCCAAATTTGCCTACTTCCTCTATTTTTCATTTCAAACCCCTTCCAAAACCAACCCAAATTTATATAACATACATTTGTACATCAAACATAGTTGGTATAAGTTCTATTGCAAATAGTTTCATATATTTACAAGTCAAAACTAAGTTTAAACTAAATATTTACCCGATTCTACACTATTAACATTTTTATCTATACTCTTACAATCTACTTAGTTCATGCATACTCCATTACGTATATTAGCATTTCAAAAACATAATTACATTGCTATATTTGATAATACGAATGTGGGAGTTTACATTTTTCCTTTTCCTTTTCAATTTTTGTGTGTGTGTTGGTTAGTGTTGCTTTGATCCGTGTTTTTATACTTGTGCCTTTCCTTGGCAATTGAGTTTATGTGACTTAAAACATGGAGCTTTGGAAGTTAGCATATTGCACAAACATTTTTTGTTACCGTTCTTCCCCTTGAGTTTTTCTTGTTTCAGTGGGAGGGCTGCTATAGACAGAATTTATTTTGAGAGAGGTCAGTTTGCTGTTTCTTTGTTGTTTAATTTTAGGTTGGACAAGTTGTCCCCCTCAGAGACTTGGTGAAGAGAGATATACATAAAAAAAAGTTAACTTTTGGTCATTTTGTGTGACTTCACCGCATTCCAAATCTGATGTCAGCATTATGTTCTTTGATAGTTAGCCATCAAAGAATTTTTTTACATTATTAGCTTCAAATGCGAGATAGTTCTCCATATATTGACATACAATTCTTTCTTTTCTTTGTTTCTTGAAGAGACTTACTTATTGTTCATCTCCTGTAAGCTAATTCCATCTTACTTTTGTGTTCTTTATGCCTTTATTTTTTCCCCTGACAAGACCCCCATCACAGGTTATTCTTTTCTTGGACTTTTTATTATCAGATGCTCGAGGATGTTCCACAAATTACAAATGGGGTTCAACTTTCGATTGTACAAGGATAAATGACAAAATTTTACAGGTCACTACCTTTGCCATTAATTCTGACCTTATCTTATGAACAATAACTTTTGATACTGTGGGTCAAATCTTCAGGAGGTATGGGACATGGGTTGCTAGAAATCCAATCCTTGTGTTGTGCTCATCAGTAGCTGTTGTTCTTCTACTATGTTTGGGATTAATCCATTTCAAAGTAAAGACACATCCTGAGAAGGTACGTTATGGCATCTTAGCCATTTTTTTCAATAGTATATTAATGGAATTGGTTTATAATATCCTCATTGGTTTTTTCCCCATTAATGTCTTTTGTGATTGCTCTCCCATGGGGTTATGATTGTCCTTTTGGGTTTCTGTGCCTGCTTATAAGAGTGAAGTTTGACTTTGACCATTTGTTCTACTCAAGAGATAATGAGAGTTTTAATTGCTGTAAAAAAATGAGAGTTTTAACATATATGGGACCAGTATACAAAAAAGAGAGTGGAACTCCCCAATGTCTATCTTGTATTTCTTGGATTTTCCTCATTATTTTATAAATGAGGAAAATCCAAAAATAAAAGATGGACACCAAAGAGTTCCTCTCTCTTTTCGGTATATTTCATATAATTCCATCTTAAGACTTGCTCATGTTGTAGATTTGAAGCCGCCACCTGCACAGAATGTTGAGCTCTTCTTTGAGATTGTTGACAATAAGGAAGACTACAATAAGTTCGACAAGGCCTTCTCAAAGAACCTCAAGCTTGGCATCCATGAGGATTCCCAGAAACAAGTCTAAGCTTGCTGAATTGCTTCGGTATCATTCCACCAATAGTGGTGATGAGATGACTAGCTTGAAGGACTATGTGACAAGGATGAAGGAGGGCCAGAGTGACATCTATTATATCACTGGTTGATGCCATTGATGAGTATGCAGTGGGACAGTTGTAGGAGTTTTCAATTATGTGTCATTGTTGAAGTATGCTATTTGTTAGAAATTTTAGGAAGTGGAGCTACGTGTGTGAAACAGAATAGAGCAAGTGCTGGAGTCTATTTAAAGACTTGATGTCAGTCCAAAAAGGATTGTAAACTTACTACTATTAGTCAATTGATTTGGTATTCAATAAAATTCTTTGAGTCCTTGTTGCTGAAATTTCCTTGTGAGTGGTCAATCAGACACAACCACCTTCTCAACCTTGTCGTCCAAAACATCCTTAATCACCTTGCAAAGACTTTCAAACTTCTCCTTCAAAGCTTCATGTTTCTGCTTATCATCTTCACTCTCATCAAGTTTTAGACCTTCCTTGGTAGCAGAAACAAGCTTTTCTAGCAGTGCATGTTATATAGTTACAGTTAGGAGTATGTTATTTGTGTATAAATAGATGATGAAATTTTGTAATTTTGGCAGTGCATATTGTGTATAAATAAAGGTCGTAATTTTTCACATGAATCTAATGAGAGTAGATCTTCTTCTCCCCAAAATTTGCAATCTCTTTTCTCCACTTTTGTATTTTCAATAAAATTTGACAAAAATATTTACTTATTGGAGTAATGTTACTAGAATTGAACGGTATTGCCTTTTTGAGTTAGGATAAGGATGTCATTTTCTTTGGGTAAGACTAACACTTTTCCAGGTTCCCTATCATTTTTTTTTGTAATATTACCTATTTTTTGGAGTAATGATACCAAATTTTTTTGGGTAGTGTTGAATGGTAGGAAAACTGAAATAAAGTTGGGGTAGTGTATTGTTTTTTTTGGGTAAGGATTCCTTTTTTTAGCTGCAGTTGCCAACCCTTCTTTGTCAACACTTTCTGAAGGTGGCTGGAAAATGTCCTGTAATCAATGGAAAATAGGGCAAAGGGTTGTGTAATAATTCTCGCATTGTGCTTTATTGAAATAGCACTGGTACACCATATGACTATAAAATCCGACAACTTGTTCTTACCATGTGAACATATTAATGTGAATGAAGTCATATTATGGAAAAAAATAAAAGAACAATCAATCATAAAACATAGCACATACTTGCAACAAGTATATCTCATTCAACAAGTATATCCCACCAACAACAAACTTTCACCTCTTTAGCATTGATACTATTGTAAATAAAACTATTTATATGTAACCTACATTTGAAAATGGTGTGCACACTACTATTTGTATATGTGTGCATGCCAATTCAGGTGTAGGTTATATATAAGTAACTCTGACATACAGTAGCCTGGAGGCACCTGGATGATGAAAACGAAGAAGATGAAGAGAATTTATCTCAAAAGCAATATAGTTACACTAAGTTATACGTTATGTTATATATAATAGTCCCTACCAAACAAAAAAAAATGCAAATAAAAAAATACCGCTTGTATAACTACTTGTCAAAGTCTTTGGATTCCATTAGAACATGAATGGTTGGTAAGAATGATGGGTAAGAATGGTTTGCTATATAAGGAATGACTCCAGATTGTTCATTATCCTCCTCATCAATGTACTCCTATGTTCTAACCTTCGTCTTTTCTCCATTTTCTTTGATCTTTTCCAAGAAATGATAAGGTAAAGGATGACAAAAGGCAAAGGGATCCATTAAAAAAATGGTCTGCACAAAAAAATAAATGGTATCTACATATTTTCGCACATCAAACATCCCAAATCACCAAAATCACCCAAACAAAACCTCATGGTCAGCAAAACACAGACAAACAAAAAAATTAATTCAGCAAAATACAACCACCACCCCATGGCGAGCAAAACACAGGCAAAAAAGATTGATTAACCAAAACAAGGCAATTAATTCAACAAAAACATTGGCAAAAAAGAATTGATTCCAATTTAGCTATATTTGTTTATATAAAAAAAATCAGTATGTGCACTAAATCAAGGCCATAAATACTATACATGACTTCAACTTTTTTATACAAAAAAAAAAAAAGAATATGCCACACTTATCATCATGTTTTTTTACCACAATTCGTTTGTTGGTGTTGTTATGCCTTGCTTATGATCTTGTTTCTTGATTTGTTTTATATTTAAGTAATAATTTTGAATGCTAGATCCTTCCGCATCGTATTGGATTCATCCTAAAAACAATAACCAATAACCACAGTTAAATTGACAAATGACACATACACAAATTTGATTTAGTAATATTAAATATTAAATAAGGAGAATAATTATCATACCATAATTCTGAATGATTGATCCAAAAATTGAGTATGCATCTCTTTTATGACAAATATTCCACAATCATAGCTATTTGTTTGCCTAGGAGCCCAATCCACTCTATATATGTGCCACTTGGTCAATGTTGGCGTGTAATTAGGTATGACAAGTTGAAGGACTTGATCTAATTGTTTAATCGCATTTGCAATAGCAGAATAACAAATATTGTTGGGATATAATGGTAGAGAATCAAATAATAAAACTTTTTCCTTCACTAAATCCACCACGCATAAATACTAATAGGTGTTATTGTCGTTCATTGGTATATAGATCTACATAAAGAAATACAAGATATTAATTATTGTTTAAATGATCAATTATAAACAAAAAAAAAAAAGACATCTACATACCTTATCACAATACTTGAAATCTGAAACGAAGTACCTTTGAAAATCAAGCAATCTAATTATTTTTTCTTCGTTTCCTTGCCTTACCCTTCCAAGTGCTTTTTGCTAGGTATTGAAGGTAAAATATGGCTACACATTTAACCCACATTATACGTGTTCAAGATTAAGAAATTCAAATAAACAACATTACAAAAGTCAAATAAACCACATTACCGCAAACCATGTGGGTAGATACCACCTTGCCTTTTTTGTAAAAGGATTAAACTTCACATCATCCAGAATAATACAAGATGCCAAATCTATTATCTTCAGGTCAAAATGTACAAAATCAATACTTGGTCAATATAAAAAACACATAAAATAAAGATATCTATTTTTAACTCACAATGTCTAACAACCATTTTCTTGGTTTTAGAGATTCAATAAATGAATATTTGTTGGCCGAACATGTCTCAAATCTCACAAGTGTTTCATTGTTTCATGAAAGAAACTGGATTACTAATTGGTGATGCTCCCACAATATATAAGAATAACATGTGAGAATTGGTATGTAGTATAAATACCTCATGTCAAGTGTGTTGTCAAATATGTAATCCAAGACACACATTTTATCATAATCACTAATTTCATAAGTGTGTGGATAATCCATATCTGATGGGGTCCACAAACTAGTTGAATCTAAAATTTGTTTATTAAATATAATGAAGAATATTTTTAAATGTGGCACAATTGTTTAAATAAAGTTAATATAGAGATTTGTTTAAACAAACATTTAATATGGAGTACAAAATTAAAACTCGTGAACCGCAATATTTGGGGGAATGTGAAAAGTTGTTATTTCTTCAAGAACTTTTTGTATTTTCACTTCGGCCTTCTCATCATCATTTGTTATTTTTTCAACTATATATACATCAACACCAGACTCATGCTTATTTACAACTTCCTCCATCTTTTCCTCTTCATCTTTATTTGCATTCACCTCTTCTTCATCCTTATTTCTAACTTTGTCATCTTCTACATTGTTTCCAACTTCCTCCATCTCCACTTCTTCATCCTTATTTCCAGTTGCCTCTATCTCCTCATGTTCATCCTTATTTTCATTCACCTCATCTTCATCACCCATCTTTACAGCTTCCTCCATCTTCTTTCCAGTTTCCTCCATGTCCTTTCCAGTTTCCTCCATCACCTTGTCAAACAAGGTTCGATTATGGTCCAACTGTGATAACACACATAAAACAGTATTATAATGCATTATTGATTAATCTTCTAATCAAGTAAAACCATAATTAGGTTTGACATGTTATACCGCTGCTATATCTGTCGTGTCCTTCTTCAAGATAGTATTTTCATACTTCTTCAAATAAAGTTGCTGCTTACATAAACAAGATTAGGGATTTGGAATATACATTTTTATTACTAAAAATATGGATTGTATAATGACTATCATACCTTGAAAATATCATATGGTGATTTCAAGTATTTACTTGGCTTCCGCTTAGAGTTTCTTCTCAGCACCTTTGCACTATACTTTTGTTGTCACTTTAGGCTGTAATTTTTTTGGGTGCATGAGTGTGAAGCCGGTTGAAGGTGAGGTGTGTTTACAATGGAATTTGAATGTTGCCGCGGTGTATGTTTCATAGACTTTATATTCGGTGTTTGCACCACTTTAAGCGGAATCCACATCTGATTATCATACTTGGATTCATTTAAGGTTTCTTCATGGATTGTTTCATTGTCTATGTTTTTATTATCGCCATCACATTTATTTATGGATTGTTTCATGGATTCCAATGCATTAACGATTTTCTCCATCATGGTAACCACTGAATCTACTTTTCCAGATAGGTCATCCTTGATTTTGGCCATTGATTTTTTGAGGGATGAAAATCTTTCTTCCCATGACTAAAATGAATAATATCAAATCATCATGTACACATAATTAGAAATAGAAATACTCACTATCACTTATATAAGCCAACATCATTACACATACTTTCAATAGGCCACCACCTGTCTGCCCTATGTTAGGATCCTCCTTAATTTTGCATGAAACTTGTGATTGCACAATTAGTGGAACATGTGGCTGTTCATTGAGGGGGGCTACTCCTACAACTGGAACCTACAACATACATAAATAACTCTCAATCATAACTCTAACACTTTAATAATCAAATTGAAATTGAAATACATACACATCACTTATAAACAAATAATAACAATAGATACCTTTTTCATATTTGTCAACTTCTTAAAGATAACCACACAATTTTTTATTTCCAAATCACCCCATGCTCCAATGCTGAAAATGGATTGACATTTGATTGGCACAAGAGAAACCCTTGTGGGTGTCAGGTGCTACAGATAAAAAATCTATAACAAGCAACTACTTTCGATTAAAATAAACTACAACAACCAACTACTCTCAATTCAAAACAAAAACAACAACACTAAGTACAAGATCTTTCAGGTAATCAATACATTACCTTGAGAACTAGAAGACAACCACTAATTTTGTTTTGTCCATATGTCTTATATTTTTTCACCCCCTCAATCAGGGCATCAAACACCAACTTGGCCCAGTTCTTCGCTCCCAAATAATCAACCTCCACTACAGAATGGAGAAATGAGCTACTAATTGAGGTCTTTGTTGTAGGACACAATAGACATCCAAGTACAAATAAGATAAAGAAACGCCGAAAGTCTTCTGAATCCACCTTCATTTCACCCAATTTTTTATTCAAATAGTTCACTGGAATATCCTTCATTTCAGTGAACATGGAATTACAGATTCCATTTATTCTTTCATAGGAGCCACTCGTCTCCACATCTATCCCCCCATATCTCAACCCCAATATAGATTCTACATCCTCGGGAGAGAACTTTAAGGATTTTTCGTGAATATTCAACACATATGAATTAGGGTCAAAGTGTTCAAACACCCACTCACACAAATCTCTCCTCAATATTTTGTATTTGAGGCTTAACAAACCTCCGAAACCAATCTTTTCAACCCCATTTTTTTGTTCATTGCTAAACTTCTCTATTGCTTTCACCATCAGTCTCGGTGAACATCTGGTTCTCAACTGTACCATCATAACATTTTTCATTATACAACTCACAAAATAAACACATGTTACACAAATAATTTAGTATTATGATTTACCTTTTCTTTTGGTGTAGATTCCTTTTTGCACAACTCTTTTTCTTTTTTTGATGCCTTTGCCATCTCTATATATTTTTTTTTCTCACAATGTTCCATATTCTTCCATTGTAGTCCAAGTTGTTTCATGAACTGAATGAGTGAGTGAAATGACTATACACATATGCAACATATCCCTTTCACAGTGAATAATTACATAATATCCCTTACCCCATGGCCAAGGTTTTTATTTTCCTTTCCTTTCATTGTCTTCAAACAATCTTTGCTACAATGGAGAAATAACATCATCAATGGCATACAAATAAGATCAATAAAATTGGTTTAGCATTTAGATTATACAAATCTCTCACTAATAAAAAAATCATGACCTTGTGGACTGATTAGATGCACTTAAGCTCTTCTTTCCTCTGAATATAAAATCCACCATTAACCATAAAAAGTGTTTCATTTTTTTGTGCTAAACAATAGAACTTATATAGACTAGGATTAAATAGAACTTATAATATAAATATTCTGAGCTAAGATTACAAATAATAGAGAAGAGGAGGAGGTTATCACCACTTTAGAAGACTTGAATGAAGAACCAAAGCAGAGAAGAAATATGATGAACTGAAGCAGAAGAGAAGAAATACGAAAAAAAGTGAACCTACTAAGCTTTTCGAAGAAGCAACATAAATGGATTTAGGCGGGAATTGGGTTAGTATCGTGTCAAAATTTCATTCATCAATCTGTCGGTATATTATTGGCCTAATGCCAATTTTTTTTTTAAATAGTTTTAGATGTTAATTTGATTAATTGATGGTTAATTGGACGAATTTGATTAGTTGACGATTATTTCAGATGTTAATTTGTTGAATTAAGTGTTAATTGTATGGATATGAATGTTAATCTAGTTTGATGAGTTGAATGGTG
This sequence comes from Ilex paraguariensis, assembly GCA_963454935.2. NCBI lineage: Eukaryota > Viridiplantae > Streptophyta > Magnoliopsida > Aquifoliales > Aquifoliaceae > Ilex > Ilex paraguariensis. Next base: position 4,555 of record CAUOFW020003008.1, on the reverse strand, counting down.
GATGGAAGTTAATTTGATAAATTAAATATAAATCGGATGAAATTGAATGTTAGTTTAATAAAGTGAATTTTTATTGGATGTTAATTGAATAAATTAAATGTTAATTGAATGATTATGGATATAAATTAGATGAATTTAATATTAATTAGGTTGAATTTTAATGTTAATTTGATGAATTGAATGTTTTAATGTAATATTAATTTGTTATGTTAATTAAATATATTAATTTTGATTGCTACTGCAATGATCCCTTGATCCCACTCTTGATTGCTATTGCACCGATTGGTATCAAGCTCTTAATCACCACCATCGCTACTCTTGATCGCAATAGTGCACTTGATTCCCTCTTGTTCACTACTCTTGATTGCAAGATTGCACTTGATCCCAATCTTGATCACTTCTTGATCCCACTCTTGATTGCTACCTTGATCGCTACTTGATCACTACTCTTAATTGCAAGAGTGCACTTGATCCCAATCTTGATTGCTGCTTGATCCCACTCTTGATCGCTACTTGATCCCACTCTTGATCGATCCAAAAAAGTAGTAATATTAACCAAAAAAATGGTAATATTAACCAAAAAAAGGGTAATGTTAACCAAAAGTGGTACTTACCTCAAAAAGTGTAATCTTAACAAAAAAAGTGGTAATATTAATCAAAAGTTTGGTAATGTTAACCAAAACAATAGTAATCTTAATCAAAAAAGTGTAATCTTAACCAAAAAAATGGTCTTAACCAAAAGAGTGGTAATATTATCCTAATAAAGTTGTAATGTTAAACAAAAAAGTGGTAATCTTAACCGAAAAAATTGTACTCTTAACCGACAAAATAGTTCTAGTGGTAATCTTAACCAAAAAAATAGTAATCTTAATCGTTAGAATTGTAATGTTAACAAAAAAGTGTAATCTTAACCAAAATAGTGATAATGTTAACCAAAAAAAGATGTAATGTTACCAAAAAGAGGTACTCTTAACCAAAAGAGTGGTAATATTAACTTAATCAATGGTAATGTTAACAAGAAAGTAGTAATGCTAACCAAAAAAGTGGTACTCTTAGCCAAAAAATATGGTAATGTTGACCAAAAAAGTAGTAATTTTAACTTAAACAGTGGTAATCTTAACCAAAAAAATAATACTCTTAACTAAAACAGTTGTAATGTTAATCAAAAAAGTGGTAATATTATCCAAATCAATGGTACTCTTAACCAAAATAGTGGTAATGTTTACCAAAATTGTAGTACTCTTAACCAAAACAGTGGTCATGTTAATAAAAAGAGTGGTATTCTTGACCAAAAAAATGGTAATATAAACCAAAAAAGTAGTACTCTTAATCAAAACAGTTTTAATGTTAACTAAAAATAGTGGTAATGTTAACTAAAAAAGTGATACTCTTAATCAAAAAAGTTGTAATCTTAAACAAAAAAGTGGTTATGTTAACCAAAAGAGTGGTAATCTTAACTTAAACAGTGGTAAAGTTAACCAAAACAATGCTACTCAACCAAAAAAGTGGTAATGTTAAAAAAAAAAGTGGTACTCTTAACCAAAACAGCAGTAATGTTAATGAAAAAAATGGTACTCTTAATCAAAATTGTGGTAATATTATTCAAACAGTGGTATTGTTAACTAAAATAGTGGTAATGTTAACCAAAAAAGTAATACTCTTAATCCAAATAGTGGTAATATTAACAAAAAAAAATGGTATTCTTAACCAAAAAAGTTGTAATCTTAACATAAAAAGTGGTAATATTAATCTAAAAAGTGGTAATCTTAACTTAAATAGTGGTAATGTTAACCATAAAAGTGGTCATCTTAATCAAAACTGTGGTAGTGTTAACAAAAAAAGTGGTATTCTTAACCAAAAAAGTTATAATGTTAACCAAAAAAGCGGTACTCTTAACCAAAATAGAAAAAGTGGTACTTTTAATCAAAACAATGGTAATGTTAACAAAAAAAGTCATAATGTTAACCAAAACAGTGGTAATATTAACAAAAAAGTGGTACTTTTAACCAAAAAAATAGTAATATTAACCAACAAAACTAATACTCTTACCATAATCTCAACATTAGTTTTAATAAATGTTAATGATTTTATAATCTCTTAAAGGGTTCATGGGGATAAAAACAATTTTGCAACTCCATCTTCTTCTTCATCTGAGTTTTTTTTTATAAATTTACTATAATCTCAATCTTTGTTTTAATAAATGATGATGATTTTATAATCTCTTGAAGGGTTCATAGGGATAAAAACAATTCTGCAACTCCATGCTTTGATATTTCTCCTTTTTCTTCCCTGTCTGAGTTTTTTTTTTGTATGAAAAGACTATCACTTAATCTTAGTTTTAATAAATGACGATGATTTTATAATCGCTTGAAACATTCGCAGGGATAAAAACAATTCTGCAACTTCATTTTCTTCTTCATCTGTGATTTTTTTTTTATGAAAGCGTAAGGCTCAGTGGTGGGTAGCCGGTAAAAAAGTGTTAGAGTTGATCAACGGTGGAAGTTTTTCATTATATATCAAATGTTTATTTTATTTTTTTGGTACCATACCGAAAAGTGGGTCTCAATACTGTAGTCAAACCCTTTTCTTATGGGCATTGAATCTGTGGTCTTTTATGACAACTATGATACACATTAAAAGGATGCTGCACTTGTCGTTGGAAGAGCGACCAACGCCATGATAAGATGGTACATATAAAAATTAGGAAAAAATTTATTTTGTACCCTAAAAGATACATCTTTTGTTACTTTGTACCCTAAAAGATTAATTATTACATATTAGACCCTCAATCTAACACACTTGTGGGCTATTTGGTAAGGGGGTATGACAAGATGAGTTTAGGAAAAATAGTTTGAAGGTCCCCCAAATCCCATGTTTGTATGAAAAATTCAGTCCTAGGTTTTTAAACCCAGCCCGTAACTGGCCCAAAAATTAAACCCATGGTCATGAGTTTCATCAAACTTAGGGGGGGAGGTGAGTTTGAGAATATGGGTAAGGGGTTAAAAATCCAAAAGACAATTTTACCCCTTACCATGTATAAGAATTTGATTGATTAAGAATAAAATAGTCATTTATAAGACAAATAGTTGTTAATAATTATAATATATCCGTGGGTCCTATTTTTGTATGTGTTGCATACAAAACATGGGTATGAACCGGATTGAATGTTGAATCTCATCTTGGCAGAAAGGAGTTTTAGTTTGGAAGGATTTGAAAAAGTCAATCCAAACTCCTCCCTAAAATTCATCCAAACAAGCCCTTGGAGGCTATTTGGTAAATGGGTATGGGGCTTGGCAAGATAGGTTTCAGAATGGCTCAAAGATTAATCTCATGATCATGAGTTTCATCATACTTAGGGAGGGGGTGGGTTTTGGAAGATGGGTAAGGGGTTAAGGATCTAAAAGACAATTGTACCCTTAACATGGTTATGAATTGTGATGGATTATGGTAATTAAATGCAATTGATATAAATTGTCATGACGTATGTTGAAATATGTGGTTAAATTAGCCCATATGGAATTCATTATATATGGAGCATGACATTGCATTTGCACGGGGGAGATACATCCATGGACATGAGTATGTGTGTGTGTGTGCATGGTTGGATCAATCATCATACTTGGTGATTGATGAGTGGGCTTGGAAAAGTTGGATCAAAGATCTGACTGAGTCGCATGGTTGCAGGAAAGAAACAACTTGTGTCGGGTATAACAAGCAGGGCTAGACTCTCTCTCGGGTGCAAGACCGGTTACTTGGTTCATACACTCCCCTGTGGTAAAATTCAGAAAAGTGTAATGACGTACGGAGCCGGTGGTGTGATTCCAAAATCCGATACCCAACAAAGACACATGATTTTTTTTTATAAATGGTCATTCGATGTGTATCATCAACAAAATTTGATTTTATAAACACATGACCTTTATTTCAAAATGATCATTGGATGAAATTCATTAATGATAGATTTGCTACACATTAGCATTGCATTGTGTTGCGGGAGTCGGTGAGGACTCGGGTTAAAGTGCATGAGTGAGTTTCATCTCATATCATGACATGACATAGTAGAATTTCAACATTAAATGACATTATCTTGTTGGAATGGAAATTGATGTTTGATTGTTGCATGTGCACATTTCATATGCACCTAGGGGGGAGTAGCCTCTGTAAAAAATACTCTATTAAGCGTAGCTCATCCTATACGGAAAAATATTTTAGATGCGAGGTTCACACCAGCGGAGGACTCTCATTTCGAGCCTCAAAGATGAAGAGAGCCGACTTGTGACTTTTGATAGCTCATTCTGTATAATTTTTGTGAAAATTATATTTTGGGCATGTAATCGTATGGAATTATCTGTAATAGAACTTGTATATAGTAGGTTTTATGTGAAAAACCTTATTAAACATGTTTTGGATGGTTTGGAATAGGTTGGAATGACTTGGAAATGAAAAAACAAGTGAAATAGGCAAAAGTCAGCAAAACATACCGGTACGGTGTACCGGTACGATGTACCGGGTAGGATGAGGTCCAGTGGGTTAACCGTACCAGTATGGAGTTTTT
>CAUOFW020003007.1:0-41001 GCA_963454935.2 Ilex paraguariensis | reverse complement strand
TGAAGCTGCTTTTCATTTCCCCTTTTTTGTACCCCTTTGCTTTCCTTTTGTAGCTTTTGGGGACGCAAAGCCCCTATTTCCTTTGGAAAGAAATAGCATGCTTCCCTTTTCTTTGTGTACAGTATTGTTTTGCTTTTCTTTACTTCTGTGTAGAATAAATCATAAGTGTTCTTTGAACTGTCCTTGGGGCGCGCTGGTCTGTTCCGGAGGCGAGATCTTTGTATCTACTCTGGGAACTTGGGGTCCTTGTGTTTTGTTCTCAGGACCATTTCTTTATGAATGCTCGTTTCCAACATTTTTTGTTTGGGGACAGTAGTCATTGCACTCTGTCCCCAGAGCCATGCCGTTGCAGGAGGCTTGCTCCTGTATGACTTCGGGGGCGAGAGTACTTGACCGTCCCCGGGCCATACCCTTGCAGGAGGCTTGTCCTGTATGTACTTCGGGGACGAGAGTCCTTGAACTCTGTCCCCAGGGCCATACCCTTGCAGGAGGCTTGCTCCTGTATGTACTTCGGGGGACGAGAGTCCTTGAACTCTGTCCCCAGGGCCATACCCTGCAGGAGGCTTGCTCCTGTATGTACTTCGGGGACGAGAGTCCTTGAACTCTGTCCCCGGCCATACCCTTGCAGGAGGCTTGCTCCTGTATGTACTTCGGGGACGAGAGTCCTTGAACTCTGTCCCAGGGCCATACCCTTGCAGGAGGCTGCTCCTGTATGTACTTCGGGGACGAGAGTCCTTGAACTCTGTCCCCAGGGCCATACCCTTGCAGGAGGCTTGCTCCTGTATGTACTTCGGGGACGAGAGTCCTTGAACTCTGTCCCCAGGGCCATACCCTTTGTCTTTTGTTTTGGCGGTTCTTGAGAGAGAGTACTTCAAAAGTAATACTTCTTCAAATTCATAACATTCCATGGTCGTATTACAGGTCTTCCACTCATATCTTCTAGTCCATACGACCCGGCGCCCCCGATTGATATTACTTTGTAAGGCCCTTCCCAGTTAGGTCCCATCTTTCCCTCTGTTGGATCCCGGGTATTGGCCGTTACCCTTCTGAGGACCAGGTCGCCTATCCGGAATTCTCGAGTCTTGACCCTCCTGTTGTATAGCTGGGAGATCTTCTCTTGATACTTGGTTATCTTCAAGGCGGTTTTCCTCCCTTCTTTCTTCCAGTAGGTCCAGATCCAATCCCAGTTGATGATCATTCCCCCCTTCATCGAAAGCTTGGGTCCTTATGGTCGGAAGCCCTACTTCGAGGGGTATGATTGCCTCCATCCCGTACGCCAGGGAGTAGGGGGTTTCGCCCGTTGATGACCGAGGGGTTGTCCTGTATACCCATAAAATGTTTAACAGCTCTGTCGCCCACTTTCCCTTGGCTCTCTCCAGCCTCTTCTTGATCCCGTTGATAATTGTCTTGTTGGTGGCCTCCGCCTGCCCATTGGCTTGTGGGTATGCAGGGGTGGAGTAGAAGTTACGGATCCCGAGATGCTCACAGAAAGACTTAAAGCGCCCGCCAGTGAACTGGGTCCCGTTATCCGATATCAGTGCGCGAGGAATGCCGAACCTGACGACTATGTTCTCCCAGACGAACTTTTTGGCGTCTATGTCTCGGATGTGACTCAACGGCTCCGCTTCTACCCATTTGTGAAGTAATCTGTGGCCACGATGAGGAACTTCTTGTTTCCCGGAGCTTTAGGCAGAGGTCCAACCAAATCAAGCCCCCATTGAGCGAATGGCCAAGGGCTGGTGAGGGGGTGTAAGTCCCCCGCAGGTTGCCTGATCGCAGGGGAGAACCTCTGGCACTGGGCGCATTTTTGGACATATGCCCTTGCGTCCTTTGCATTCGCGGCCACCAATACCCCTGAGACATAATGCGGTGCGCCATTGATCGTCCTCCAGAGTGCCCCCCACATATTCCTTCATGCACTTCGTATAGGAGGTCTTGGACTTGATCTTCTCGGACGCATAGCAAGTAAGGTCCTGAGAAAGACCTCGGTAAAGCTTCTGATCCGAAGAGACCCAAAATCTTGGAGCTTTCATCCTTATTTCCTAGCTTCCCTTGGACACTCCGGGAGATCTCCCGTCGTTAGGAATTTGACAAAGGGATCGATCCAACTGAGCTGCTGGGGCGCGTCCTGGATGACCATCGCCTCAAGAGTATGATCAATGCAGGATGTGGGAAGATACTCAATGGTGATCCTGCGCGACTGGGAGGAGTCCACTGCCGAGGCTAGACAAGCCAGGGCGTCGGCATGTGTGTTCTTGTCGCGGGACACCTGCTTGATTTCAAATCGGTCGAACCTTTGGATAACGGTCGTTGCCTGGTGATGGTACGCCTTCATCCTAGGGTCCCTCGTTTCGAATTCCCCATTGACTTGATTGACCACCAGCATGGAATCGCAATGCACGATCAAATTGGTAACTCCAGTCGCCTCAGCTAACCGAAGTCCCGAGATGAGTGCCTCATATTCCGCTTCATTGTTCGATGCTTTGAACCCCAACCGGATGGCCTGCTCTGCAATAATCCCTTCTGGAGAGGTCAGCAAGACACCGATTCCGGACCCCTTGCTGTTCGATGAACCATCCACACATAAAAGCCATGGCGATCCTTCAACATTTGTTGGAGATGCTAAGTTGGGAGGAGGCGATCCTTCTAGAACAGGATTCTCCCCCGAAAACTCGGCTATGAAGTCCGCCAGTATTTGTCCCTTTATTGCAGTTCGGGGTTTGAAATGAATGTCGTGCTCCCCCAACTCTACAGCCCATTTGGAGATCCTTCCGGAGAGTTCAGCTTTCCTCAAAATTGCCTTCAAGGGCTGATCAGTTAGGACAGTGATTGGGTGCGCCTGGAAGTAATGGCGCAGTTTCCTCGCAGTGGTGACCAAGGACAGGGCCAGTTTTTCTAGGGGCAGATATCTTGTCTCTGCATCCAGGAGCGCCTTGCTGATGTAGTAAATCGGCTTCTGTCGGTGCTCATGCTCACGGATAAGTACTCCGCTTACTGCAAATTCTGAAACTGCCAGGTATAGGAACAGCATCTCCCCCTGGATGGGGACGGATAGGGTTGGAAGAGTCCTCAGGTATTCTTTGATCCCAGCCAGGGCGTCCTCGCACCCCTGGCTCCACATACTCTTCCCAGCACATTTGATTGCTCCAAAGAAGGGTTTGCATTTATCCGAGGAGCGTGAGACGAATCGGTTAAGTGCAGCCAGCATCCCTGTGAGTTTCTGGACCTCTCGGACAGTGCGAGGGCTTCGGATATCCAGGATTGCTTTAATCTGATCTGGGTTGGCTTCGATTCCTCGCTGACTAACCAGATACCCGAGGAATTTTCCCGACTCCACTCCGAAGACGCACTTTGCTGCATTCAGCTTCAACCCATACTCCCTGAGAGTGGAGAAGGTATCCGCCAAGTCTGTAAGATGATCACCACTCCGTTTGCTTTTTACCAGCATGTCGTCTATGTAGACCTCCATGGTGTTGCCGATCTGCCTCTTGAACATCCGATTCATCAATCTTTGGTATGTTGCCCCGGCGTTCTTCAATCCAAATGGCATCACTTTATAACAATAAACTCCCTTCGGAGTGATAAACGCCGTTTTTTCTTGGTCCGGGGCATAAAGAGGGATCTGATGATATCCCGCTCGAGCATCCAGGAAGTCCATTCGTTCATATCCGGCTGTGGCATCTACCAGCTGGTCCACCTTCGGCAGGGGGTAGTCGTCCTTGGGACATGCCTTGTTAAGATCTGTGAAATCCACGCAGACACGCCATTTCCCCCCTTTCTTTTTTGCACATACTGTATTGGACAGCCATTCTGGGAACTGTATCTCTCGAATGGCGCCAGCTCTCAGGAGTTTGTCTATTTCCTCATTGACCGCGTTGGTGTGATGCGGGGCCATACGTCGTGGCCTTTGCTTTACTGGCTTGTGAGATGGGTCAACATGCAGCCTGTGAGTAATTATTTCGGGGTCTACTCCTGTCATTTCCATTTCGTTCCAGGCGAACACGTCTGTATTCCCTCTTAAGAACCTGATCATCTCCTCCTGTTCGGCTGCGGGCATCGAGGTCCCAACTAGGAAATACTTCTCTTCTTCTCCTTCTATCAAGGGCACCTTCCGGAGGTCTTCAACCGACCGTTCCGCTGGGTCTACCCGGGGGTCATCCATCCCCGGACGCCCGGACTGTAATTGCTATTTTTCTATGATCTCTTCCGGTGCTCGCCCCTTCTCCTGGCCGGACGCTCCGGCTCGGACGGCCGAATAAAAACAGTTCTTCGCAGACGCTTGATCTCCCCGGATCTCCATGACGCCCTCTGGCGTGGCGAACTTCAACTTTTGATGGAGAGTGGAGTGTACCGCTCCCAAAGCGTGTAGCCATGTTCGACCCATAATCACGTTGTAAGGGGAGTCCGTGTCGATCACCACAAACTCTGTGTCGATGACGAAGGGACCAGTGGCGACCGGTAATGTAATTTTCCCCACGGGCAAGGCGAAAGAGCCGTTGAACCCGATGAGGGGTGTCCTGATTTTGGTCAAGTCTTTGGGGCCAAAGCCCATCCGCTTCAAAGTCTCGAAGTACATCACCTCCGAGGAACTCCCTGAATCTATCAAGATTCTCTTGACATCGAATTTCCCTATCTTCAGGGTTAAGACAAGGGCGTCGTTATGAGGAATCACCACGCCCGTCAAATCCGCGTCAGAGAACATAATGCCAAGCTCACCCATCCTGGCCCTTTTGCTTGATGGGCCCACACCTCCTTCGGCTACCTTTCTGGTAAAAGCTACCCTCTTGAGGTCGGATTCGAGCTCTTTGGACGTGGGGCGCTCCAGTGGACACACATGGATGACGTCTATGACGTTGTTTGGTTCCTCGGTCGGGGCAGGGGCTCGTTTTTCTTCTGGCCTAGGCTCTATGTATTCTTTCAGGTATCCATCTCGGACTAAGTTCTCCAAGAATGACTTGAACACCCTGCAGCTCTCGGTGCGATGCCCGACCTCCCGGTGATAAGAACACCTTACTGTTTGATCACGGGTGGAGGGGTCGCTTTGCATCCTGGGCGGCCATTTGAAGAACGGCTCGCGTTTGATTTTATGGAGCAACCTGAAAATGGGTTCCTTGAAGACGGTGTGAACTCCTCTGGACGAACCCCCTGGACGGGGTAGCAATCCCTTCCGGGGAATATCTTCGTGCTCTCTTTCCTTTCTCTTGGGTTGGAGGGCTCGGCCTTTGTTGCTCCCCATCTCGTCCTCGACCCTTGAGTACTTGTTGATCCGGGCCATCAGTTCCCCCATATCCGAGGGAGTCTTTTTGGTCAGGGATCGGTACAGGTCCGTGTCCCTTGCCAAGCCGAGCCGGAATGATGCTGCTGCCATGACCTCCGAGCATCCCTCGACCTCATTGACTTCTTCCCAGTATCGGATGGCGTACTGGCGAAGAGTCTCGGATTCCCTCCTCCTGAGGGTCAGCAGTGATCCAATGTCCTTTGGGCGCTTACTCCCCGTGATGAATCGGGTTAGGAACTGCCTTGTCAATTCTTTCCAGGACCCAATACTGTTTGGGGGAAGCGCCTCGAACCACCTCATCGCGGAGTCCCCCAAGCTCATAGGGAACACCCGGCATAGAAACCGTTGGTCCGAATGATAGAGGGACATCATCTGCTTATACTGTCTGATATGGGCATCGGGATCAGATCGCCCATCATAGGTCTTGAACCGTGGCACGACGAACTTTCTTGAGACGTCCATCTCACTGATTTCCCTCGTGAAGGGTGTTTGCATGACTTCATCCTCGGCCTCGTCCTGGATCGTCTTGCCCTTTCTCCTGGAGTCCAATCGGGCTCTGAGATCTACTTCTTCCCTTACGGGATGCCTCCTGAAGTCTCTGGGTTCGTCGGTAAGCCCCTCGTTTCCTGGGCGTCGTGTAGATTGGGTTGAGTCCTCCTCGGATTCATCTCCCTTCCTCCGTCTGGATAAACCTCGCCGGAGGTCGTCCAGGGCCAAGGGCCTTGCTTTCCTGGAATGGTTGTCAAGATGGCATTCGCCGGCTTTGGGTCGCTTCGGGGCCCTGGAGCTTTCTGCTTTGTGATCCAGGTGGTTCCTTAGATCCTTCGTCTCCGCCTCATGGACGGGGAGTCCTCGGGAGAGGAATGAATCCCTCGACCCTCCGCCTGAGGCAGCAAACTCGTCGAGCCGGCTAAGGACGTTTACATTGTCCTTCTCCAGCTGACGTAATCTATCGCCAAATTTCTCTTCAATCACCTCTGCCAGCTGACGGGCCAAGGGGGCTGATCCTCCTGACCTGATACCCATACTGGTTTGAGGGGTTACCCCCCTTGACCGAGTAGAGGCACTTTTAATCGTACTGGTGCGATCCCTCCCTCCGTGATGGCAGGGAGCTTGCAACTCATGACTCCGTTGATGGGGTCCTTTCCCTTTCTGTCTGGTGTTCACCATGGTCACTGTTCTTTTTAGAGAAAAGATTAGGAAAACTACTCGTTTCCCACAGACGGCGCCAGATTGTGCGGGCTCGATCCTGCACGATATATAAAATATTGGGAACAGATCTCTCCCCTGGTGAACTTTGGGTGAGCCGGTTGAGTAGCCAAACAAGCTGCTTGAAACAGCCTACAAGGTACGGTGGCAACCGGAAACGGCAAAGGGTGATCCTGGGAAAGGAGGAACGATCCTGTACGTGTGAAAGGTATTTCCTGGAACAAAGAGAACAAGTTAGAAGGGCGCCGGAGTGTTTTCCGGCGTATCCCCTCCGACGGTCTAGTCAGTCTTTGAATGAGAGAGAGGAAGGAGAAAACACTGAGAAGGATATTTTGTAGTTTAGAGTTTTTGATTGCATACCCGCTTTGTCTTTTGGGAGGGGTATTTATACCTTAGAAGATCATGATTGCTGTCAGTGTGGTCAGTAGGTAATCATCAGGCACAGGTAGCGTGTGTAATCATTTGATGAGGAATGTCTTCTCTAATTGATTGCTCGGGGTCCCGAACAATCAATGCTGAGTCTGTCGGGACGCCGACGGTACAATATGCTCCTGTCAGGAAGGATGCAATAAATGCTCTGTAATAGGAGCATTTATTGCCTTTCATATCCGAACCTTACCGCATTGAATGCGGTCTCGTCAACAGAAGGGTGCAATTAATTGTTTGCTTTCCCAAGTCGCGTGTCAGCAGCGGCATGCGGTTTGTCTGCTTCGGATGTGACATTATTTGCCACGCGTCCATCCCTTATTGGCTGTTACGCCGGTATTCCAGCACGTTCTGACATTACTTGTGTAAGAGGAGGTCATGATGAATAATCCATACTGGCATAGGCTGATGTCCAGTATGTCAGTAGCTTTATCCGGGAGTAGAGGAAGCGTCCAGGATGGAGTGACCCTCGGCGCCGAGGATAAAGCTCACCTCGGGGACCAAGGGTGTGTGTCCCCGAGGTACACGTCTGACCGAGGGCACGTGTTTGTTTGTATAATATACCGAATGTGTGATCCTATGAGAGGTACCTCGGGGTAAAGGGCGCTCTTCGCCGATGGTGCTTACATCCGGGCAACCCTGTTCCAAAATATCCCGAGGGCACGTGTCATCATCTTAGGGCTTCTCAGAAGAGTCCCATCAGTAATGTTTTATTTTGGGCAAGTCATACTAATGTTAATAAAACTTAATTTATAATTTTTAAGAATTATAGAAAAATAAAACTTAATTTATAATTTTTAAGAATTATAGAAAAATAAAAGTGTGTATACATAGTTTAATTAATATTTTTTAAAAATATATATTATTTAAAAAAATTGTCAATTTAATAAGTTAAGTTTTAATAATTACATTAGTAGATATTTAGAAATACATGGTCTCGGTTAGATTAGATAAGTTTGATTAATAGTTTAATTAATAATTCTAAAAATATATATTATTTAAAAAATTGTCAATTTAATAAGTTAAAGTTATAATACTTAGATTAGTAGATATTTAGAAATAGGTGGTCTTAATTTGTACACGTTGACTATTTAAGAGAGAGAGAGAGAGGGGGGGGGATTACTTTGGGAAAGAAGATGTCAAAACAAAACCAAACAAAAAAAAAAGAAAGAAAGGCGTGGAGCGGAGTCTCTGAGACTCTAGCACTAGTCGACGACGAGAAACGCCAGCGACCGCGAGAGAGAGGGGGAAAGAGTCTGGATCTAGTCTCTAGAGGGTTGTTACAGTGTTCGGTAGTAGTGCTTGCCGCTACTGCTACTCCTACTCCGTCTCCTAGGGCTTCTGCGATGAAGATGAAGATGAAGAGAAAGTGAAAGAACAACAACTACAAGGGTTTTGGTCTGGATGTTGTACTGGTACGTGTCTAAGTTCTAATTCTTCATCTGTTTACATCATGGAGAAAAGGGCTGATTTAGGGTTAATTTTCTATCACATCTCCCATGCTTGTTTTTGGCATTTTTTTCTTTGTGATATGTGCTTTGAAAGCTTGTTTGTACGTAGTAGATTTTGTTGGAATGAATTAGTTAAAATCGGTGACAAATTGATTCAAATGAGTGACGAATCGGTGCTTCGCCCGAGTTGTACCCATTTTGGTCGAGACGGAACCGATTTTGGTTTGATTTGAGATTTTTTCGTTGCTAATATTGTTATCGTATCAGCCATGGCCGAGACGGATACGACTCGACCAAGTCATTTCGGTCTCGGCCAATATCTTGAACCATGAGATAAATGGTCCCTTTGGCATTTTGCCATTCTTGAATTTATTGGTTCATGGATCAAACTAGCGAAATAGAAGTGTAGTTGTGATTCTCAGCCCGCATAAGAAACATACATTACACTTTTGATGTAACAGAATTATGAGTTTTATCTATTTTTCTGGTATTGATGAATATAGGTGATTATTTGTCTAAGCTTGTAATTCATTTATGTAGCATTTGATTAGTACCAGTGAGGACTAATGAACTGGGATACAAGATCTGATTGAAGGAAGTATGCTTCCAGAGTGATGAGTTGCACTTTTTTTTTTTTAATTGAAAAAGCAGCCATTGTTTGATTTAGGAAGTGAGCTAGTTTATTTTTATCAGTGCTGAGGAATGGTGCCTTATTTTTTTTGTGTTAATGTCCTGTTAAATAAACTAAATTTTGCCGTAGCTGCAAGTTTCAACAATGTATGGTGTGTTGGACCAATGTTACCAGGATTGTGGGTCACTTTTTGTACATGATATGAGTATAGATACGTGGTATGACACTTTCTTAAGTACGCGGTACGATGATGGTAGGTTTAACTAGTACAATATTTTGAGTTACAATTAGTTTTGGAACTCTTATTTGAATCATTTTTACCACTATACAATATTATATATCATACAATATTCATAAACACTAAATCAGTTACCATTCATCTTATATTTGTGCTCGATTTTTATTATCTAAAATAATATATAATTATAAATCTATATACACGTAGTTAATTAATATGTATTTTATATTTGTGCTACGTGTACAATTTGGGATTGTACATTTTCGTGATTTGGATTGCGAACTCACCTTGTTTGGGATCGATCTATTCAGATCGTAGGTCGTTAGGGATTTAGTGAATTCTGGTAATTATGGCATAGTTATCAAATCGTGTATCGGAAGGCGTATCGTAAGATACAAATATTGTATCGTATCGTGTATCGTATCGTGTATCGTAAGATACGATGCAATTTTAAATAAATAATAAAAAAATATATATACCTTTGAAAAAAGTCATACACTCATAAAAAATATAGCATTTCATTAATACTCCACCAACTATTCAAGTTATCAACATAATCCACTACTATTATAATGCAAAGTTCACAACCATAGTTCACTAATTCAAACTTTAAACACCAAAGAGACTTCTAATCCAAATTTCTAACATCCATTTTGAACTCAATCTTCAATTTCAATTGAAAATGCATCATCATCATCATCATTGTGATCGGATGCCAACAAGTCTTCACTTCCTTTATCATCTTCAACTTCTTGTATTTGTTCATCCTCATCCTCATCCTCATCTTCAAGTTGAACTATTTGCTTTCCTTTTTTCTTGCTTAAAGTAAGATTTCTAGGCCCTACAAAGCAACCAATACAAAATATAAAAAAAATAAAATTCAAAGTAATGGAGAAGAAGAAAAAACAACCACTACATTTTAATTACCTCTCTTTCTCTTTTTGCTAGTCCCTTCTTGAACCTCAAAACATTCACCAACATTCATCCAAGTAGTGTCCTCAGGAAGGAGTGCATCTTCTTTTTCAGTGATCCACTCATCATCAGATTCCATATCTGAGAGAGAAATAGGATCATAGGAATCACCCTCTAGTATTCTCTTTTGGTGTCTTGCCTCCAATCGAAGATTGTACTTCACAAACACAAGTGCACTTAATCTTTGTTGCTCTAATCGATTTCTCCTCTTAGAGTGCACCTGGTCAAATGTACTCCAATTCCTCTCACATCCAGTGGCACTACAAGTCAAGCTAAGGACGCGGATAGCAAGTTGTTGCAACTCTGGACAACATCCTCCAAATGATTCCCACCACAAGGCTATAAAAAATTACAATAGAATACTCTATTAACTAACTTAAGCAGTTGCATTCAAATAACCAACTTAAGTTAAGTTACCACTAACCAGGTTGTTTCTTCTTCCTCATTTGGATTGCCATGTCCATTCCAAACATCAAATCAGCATTATGAAAGATATCTAATTGTTTATCAACTTTTTCTCTCATAATAGGACTTGGGCACATTCTCTGAATAGTCTGATATAGTCCCATCTTTATCTCATAGTCCGCACTACCGGTGTAATGAAACCTGAAATAATTATTTTGATTTACAATGATCATTGATTAGCATACAATATATAGATATAAAATGATATAAAAATTGAGAAAATTAAGTCTTACGCGGGATTGAGATAATAGGCAGCTGCATGAAGAGGTCTGTGTAATTGCATGTTCCATCTAGTGTCAACAATAGTCCATATGGGCTCATAGTGCTTCTTCACATTACGAAAATTCTTTTGGATTTGTTCCTTTGCCTTGTCCATTGCCTCATAAATATACCCCATGGCAGGCTTTAGATCCCCATCTACAAGCCTCAACACCTTCACCAATGGCAACACACACTTCAAGCAATACTTGATTGATCCCCAAAAATTTTGGTCAGCTAGTATAATATCCATCACTTTTACACCATCTCCCTTCTTACAATATTGACTTCTCTGCCATTCCTCAGAAGCAAACATTGCTCTAAGCCCAATTTTATTTTCAAATAAACTCCTTAAAGTTAAATATGAGGTGGCAAATCTGGTCACACAAGCTCTCACCAAATCCCTTTTCTTTGTATACTTTCTCATAAGATTTAACACCCAAGAATGTCTATAAATGTAAACTGTGATTTTCCTTGCCTTTGACATTATATCCTTGTGCAGAGGAAGGTCCCCAATATCCGTCAAAATGAGATCTAGACAATGTGCACCGCAAGGAGACCAAAACAACTTTTTCCTCTTTTCCATTAACAACTCCCCAGCTTTTACATAAGCCGATGCACTATCAGTTACAACCTGAACAACATTATCCTCACCAATCTCTTCTACCATTGAATCTAAAAGCTCAAAAAGATTATCCGCATTCTTACAAATACCTGAAGTATCAATACTTTTAAGAAACACACTTCCTCTAGGACTATTCACTAAAAAATTAGTGATAGAGCGATGTTTCCCATCAGTCCATCCATCAGACATAAGAGTACAACCCGTCCTTCTCCACTCTGCTTTATAATTTTCCATCAACCCACCATTAATCAAATTTGTTTCTTTTTTCAAAAAAGAACATCTCACCTCATGATACGATGGAGGTTTCAATCCCTTACCAAACGATGCAACAGATTCTAACATTCTTACAAAATATGGATCCTTTACCAAATTAAAAGGAAGGGCATTAGCATAAAAACATCTACAAATATCCAAGCATACATCTTCCCTACCCTTTTTCTTCAACATAGTATTCAAAGTAATTGTGGTGGTTGGCTGTATTTTATCAGCAGTAGTACTACCCACACTGCCACTACTTTTCGAATCCACAAGACTCATATCTTTGCTAATTGCCCTATCATCCAATAATTGCTTAAAAAATTCAGTTACTTCCTCAGGGCAATGCTTACACGCTGCTACATCTTTGCGATTACTTGCCAAATGATTTTTCATTCTTGAAATGCCTCCCCAATAGACATTTGCACAATGAATGCATTTCAATTTCAACCTTGATCCTTCTACTTTGTCACAATGTTCCCATGTGGGATCATTAGCAAGTTTTTTAGTCATTTCTATATGAAAATTGGATGCAGGTGATGCCACTGTTGCACAAAATTAAAATTAATCAAGATTCAGAAATTTTTATACAAAAAAATTTATATACATTTGGCTTTGTAAATAAATTAATATCATTACATACTGCACAGGACCAACGATCAATGGAGACTGGGAAGAAGAAGAAAAAGGAGTACCTGGAGAAGGAAGAAGGCAGCGATCAACACCCACAGTCGGAGACAAGCAATCACCCACAGCGAGCAATCACCCACAGCAATCACCCACAGCGAGCAATCACCCACAAGCAATCACCCACAGACCGGCAATCACCCACAGACCGGCAATCACCCACCGACAGTTGGAGACCACCCACAATCGATCACCACCCAGACTCGAAGACCACCCACAGTCGAAGACCACCCACCCAGTCGGAGACCAGTCGAACACAGTCGAAGACCACCCACCCAGTCGGAGACCAGTCGAACACAGTCGAAGACCACCCACAGTCGAAGACCACCCACCCAGTCGGAGACCAGTCGAAGACCACCCACAGTCGAAGACCACCCACCCAGTCGGAGACCAGTCGAACACAGTCGAAGACCAGTCGGAGACCAGTCGAAGACCACCCACAGCGATCACCACCTACAAGTCGAAGACTTCCCACAGTCGATCATCACCCACCCACACACGTCGGTCGACGGCTGAAGAGAAACGACAGTCATCGGTCGATGGCTGAGAGAAACCAGACGTCGATGGCTGAAATGTGTGATATATGTGAGAAATGTGTGAATTTTTTTTTTGTAACCCTAACCACTGAAACGACGTCGTTTCAGTGGTTATAGGGAAACAAAAAAAAAAATCAACACACTTCAAACGACGTCGTTTTAAAAAAAAAAAAAAAAAAAAATTTGCACGTATCGTGCGTTTCGTACCGATACGTATCGTATCGTAAAAACGTATCGTGTATCGGACGATACAACGCAAAAACGATACATAACACCGATACGTATCGTTTTAGGGCTGTATCGTAACGTATCGTACGATACGTATCGTGTATCGTACGATACTAACAACTTTGATTATGTGCTGGACAAGGTTTTCAAGAGCCTTCTTAATGGTTGTTCATATCACTACTATACGGCTCATCACATATCATCGTGCTTGTATACATGAAATGTCTAGTCTTTGAAACTCTACTTTTGACAAATTTTGCTAAAATGACATAAAAAAAAAGTGTCATTTTAATGAGAAGAAATATTACATCAAATTTTGGTTCATTAGAATTGCTAAATAGACAAAACTAAAGAAGAGGAAGACAAAAGAAATCCATTGCTACTCATTGTATGCAATAATATGAAATAGGGAACAAGAGACCATTTATGTAAACACTACAATTAAGAAAGAGACTAGTCTACCCCTAATAGCAAACACATATAAATACGATCTTAATACCCTCCCTCAAATTCATGAAGTGACGTAGGAAGTATCGAGAGGTTGTCAAGAATGACACAAATGCTGTGCAGTGTGAGACTTCGTAAATAAGTCAGCTCATTGCATAGCTGAAGAAGAAAAAGGTAAGGAAAGAGTCCCAAGTTGAAGATGGTGCCGTACAAAATGACAGTTAATCCCAATATGGTTGGTTTGCTCATGGAAAACATAGTCATGTGCAGTTTGAATGACACTCTTGTTGTCATAATAAATTGGAGTAGGAACAAAAAATGAAACGCCTAGATTGGCAAGCGACCATATCAACTAAATTATATTTGATGCAACATTAACCATAACACGATATTTGGCCTCAACAATGGAATGTGCGTCAACGGTCCGCTTCTTAGTTCTTGCTCTTATAGCAAATCATAGAAACCTATGGTGGACTTCGATCTTTTGCATCACGTGTCCAATCTGCATCAAAGAAAGCACTAAGATCTAAGGAAGAGGTGGAAAAAAACAACAAACTTTGATGTAAAGTGCCTCAAATATTGCCAAAATGTGCAGACTTGCAGCCTAGCGCACTGTAGTCAGAGAAGAGACAAACTGATTCACAACTTGAACAACATATGCAATATTAGGCCGTGTAATCGAAAGATAGACCAGATTACCTGCAAGAATTGGATGCAAAGTAGGATGAGCCAAGGGGATACCACATTAAGCTCAAGAGGAGTCTCAACAGTCGGAGAATGTGTTAATCGAGCCCTATAAATAACATACTTTAATTAAGAAATGAGAGAAACCTTAAAAATATCGAAGGCGATCAAGATCCTTTATCTCAAATTGTTGCTGCAACTACCCCTTCAAGACTACAATGCCATCAAATCATCCCCAATAATACCCATATCATCAACATATAAAAAGAGAACAATCTTGTTGTAATGGTGACAGATTATGAACCTTGGATGTACTTATTATGGTTGAAATAAACGTTTGTGGACTATTGTTGGCATTTACATGACAAACCATCTAGGGTTTGCCAGCCTAGGATATTTATAAGGATGATGTTACTCATTTGCTAGCACTGTTATTTGGTTGGGTCAACCTTCGAGCTCAAACTTGATTGCTAGTACTTTTATCTAGTCAGTTAGTGTTGTCTTCCACATAGGGCTCTTTGAAAATTTATTATAAGTGTATATAACAACACTATGCTATTGTTTAAAAAATATATTTCTTGATCATGTCATGCAAAGAATAAGGATACGGTACCTCAATTTTTTTTAAGTGTATCAAATTGAAATTGATTAGTAGTTGTA
Organism: Ilex paraguariensis; assembly: GCA_963454935.2. Taxonomy (NCBI): domain Eukaryota; kingdom Viridiplantae; phylum Streptophyta; class Magnoliopsida; order Aquifoliales; family Aquifoliaceae; genus Ilex; species Ilex paraguariensis. The sequence goes on along the minus strand of CAUOFW020003007.1, from coordinate 25,951 downwards.
AACTTAATTTAATACAATCTAAAAACTTTATAAGGGTCACTTTTTATTGAACAAAAAAATAAAAGCATGGTAGCAAAAAATTACTTTTTTGTACCATATTTGGACTCAAAGCTCAATACCTTTTTTAAAATTCACTATGCACTGATACATAGAAAAAAAATTTGTCACTATAGGGTACTCCAAAATTAAGCATTAATTAAGATAAGTTTACGGTACCCAAAAAATTTCGACATCATTGGAAAGTTGATGTGGTGCATACATTTTGACTTGATTAATTTTAACCATTGATTGTAAAACTAACAAATTAATCTATGGTAATAAAATAAAAATTTTACACAACAATTTTGTTAGTTAAAAAAGATTTAATACTAAAAATTATTATTTGGTACCATAATCAAATGCGACGAATTATGGGGGAGAGTGGAGATGGCAGGCCAGATTGTGGGGTTTATTTTAGTTAGTAACTTGTAGGTGTCCTCTTTTTTATATGTAGAAACTTAAAATCCGGGTCAAATTTTTGAGGGGGAGAGAGAGAGAGAGAGGTCTTAGGGTTTATTTAAGAATTAGATGTGTAGGTATGAATATTTTATGTTCTTTGACATTTCTAGAGTTAGTTGACAGTAATGAAGAGAGAACTAATTTTTTATGTGATTGATGTGACGTGGGCAGATGAAAAAGAATAAAGAGTGATGATTTAGGTCCGTCAAAGATTTGTCTTTATTTGGGCCTTTTTGTTACAAATGTTTTTGGGCCTAATTTGGTAAATACTATAAGGATCATTATATAATTTGTGGCCCCTCTTTTTTGAGGCTCCAAAACATAGGTTTTTCTTGCTTGTTGGGCCGATTTTGCCCCCTCAACCACTCTACTCTCTTTTCTTTCTTTCTTCTCCCATTGTTTTGTATTGTGAGACACTCTTCTTCTGGCTCTCTCTTGTTGTCGCATTTGAGATTTTTCCCACAACCGCCACCATTCCCCAATCCAATCACTTGGGCCCTATTTCGACTCAACACCCACCTAACCCTAAGAGCTGGAATCCCAAACAAATGTTTAATTTATGTGGTATACTAAATTTGTTCGTTATGTCGAGATTTAGAGTTTTGTTATGTTAGGGGTTTCTATTTGGATTGGAATTAGGGGTATCAACATATGATACGACTCGATAACGCGACACAAATGTGACATGAAATTAAAGGATTTGAGTCTTCTTTAAGCTACTTATTTCGTAAATGAGTGGATCCAACATGACACAATTAATAAACAAATCGGGTATAGATGAAGCCAATCAAAAGAAATACACGACACGAACCTGATATGACACAACTCGTTAGACACAAATTAATAAACGAATCGGGTATGAGTGGAGTGCTTTTTGATACGATCCTGTCAAGATCCTACACGAACCCGTTTCATCTGAAACGATTGACATGCCTAACTGGAATATATGATTTTATGTGAAATTTTTGATTCGAGATTGAGATATCAGATTTGGGGGTTGTGGATTTTGGATTTATACTAAGAGCTTGGTTTTGGCTCGAGCTCGGCTCGAACTTGGCTAGTGCTGAGCTTGAGCATCCCTTCAATAACTTGAGCCAATCTTGAGCATACCCAAGCTCGAAAGGCTTGGCTCAATCAATACTCGTACTCAAATTTGATTTAGTAGAAAAGAAAGAGATAAAAAAGAACAGGTTTTGTGATTTTGCCATCATATGTTTTTGTATATGAAAGGAAGTATGTTGTTGTAACGATGAACAAATGGTTTTGTCACTCCCTTTCCTTTTGCAGATGGCGTGGAAAGATAACCTTAGGTCCACGGGGTAGACTCCTAACATATAACGGATGTCTATCTTCCCTCTCTATTTCTTCATCCTTCCCTTCTATCAAATAGACTATCTGTGGAACCTGTTGTCTGAGAGTTTAACGGATGTCTATCTTCCCCTCTCTATTTCTTCATCCTTCCCTTCTATCAAATAGACTATCTGTGGAACCTGTTGTCTGAGAGTTTGTGATTTCAGTGTTTACGAAATAGCTTCATGCACAGCTCACAGGTTTTATACTTGAGGCTAATGATAAATATTTCTAGTTGGTCTTGTCAAAAATGGTACGTTGTATATACACTTCATTATGTCTAATGGTAGAAAACTAAAAAATGGAAACGTAAATCATTAATGCTGTGTGCATGAGTTGGTTGTAAGCCTATGGGACTACATGTGATCGACACTGCTATAGGTGCAGATTTCATGTGCACAATTGAGTCATTTCAAGTATGATTCTGAAGCATGGAAATGACTGGTTCAACATTTGGACACAGGAAAATTAAGAATTTGGCCTCCCAAACTCAAATGTAAAGAATGAATAGCTGATGGCGTTTAATTTAACAGCATAATGGGGAAACTGATTCTGTAGGCATACTGTAATGTGTTTGACAGCAATCTGCCAGAAAGCTTTCATAAAAGGGGTTTTAGACCTGCTTGGCCATGTTTTGTCGGCATCCTTTTGGATTCTTGACTTATATGGGCAGCTCTTAAGGTTGACTTCGTATGCTGAGACATTATATAATATTGATTTTGGTTGTTCCCCAGGTGGCCATACTTTTACCATCATGTGGTGGAATTTAAGGAAACAAGAACGCTGATGTACCATGGCCTTTATAGCCTAACGATTTGTGGTCCCCGTCCTAAATAAAACCCGAGGTTGAAGCCTTACCCACAAATATGTTCTCAGTATCGACAAGAAAAACTAAAGACGACACTGATGTGTTGGTGTCTGGCACATATATTTCTCACAGATCAGGTTCAGATTCTGTTGTTGTTTCCAAAGAATTTTTCCTGACTTGTGGTGAGTCCTGAAAATTTTGTAGGCAGTTTTTTATAATAGGGATTCTGCCACCTGTAGCGTTTTAAGTGTAGAGAGAATAATTAGGAGTTGGTGCTTAAGATGTTGAGTACATTAACCCCTCTTGTGAGAATCTGTGCATTGATGCTAAAAGTTGGAAGCTTGATAATCAATGATTTCTTGCCCTGATGGTTTAATATTGTTTCACAGGTCGAGTCGAAGTTGAGAGAGACCACATACAGGCTTGAACAGCAACTGGCAGAAGAGCAAGCTGCTCGATTGAAGGCTGAAGAGTTTGCTCAAGAAGCTCAAAGGAAGTCAAATGATGAAATTCGTAAGCTGAGAGAGAACCTAGAGAGAGCTCAGAGAGAGACCGAGGAGATTCGAAAGCGAGCCGAAAGTGGTAGGTGTGCTATTTTATGATGGAATCAAAGACATCATGATATACTTCTAGAGAAGTGCACATTAATTTTAAGGTCTCTCTCTCTGCACTACAATTTGTAACTCTTAACTGATTGTTGTGACTACATTATACACTATGCATATGTTCATGAAATTGTTTAGATACACTATGTTTTATATTAAGATATACTCCATTCCATGGAATTGTTTAGACAAATAGTCAACATGAGTGCATTGCAATAGATACATTACGTTTTTTTATTAAAATCCACTTCACTCCATTGTCCAATAGAGATGACTTATTCCCTTGTACCTTTCTGATCAATTCCCTCGATCTCTGTGCTATTCGTGTTGCTACGGAAAGGCCTCTTTGTGATTGGGGAAGGGTGACCACGAACCATTTCACTCTCTGTCCAGTCAAACACTTACACGCAGGATTCACTCAGTAAACACTATCCAATCAAACTCTCCTCGCCGATTCACTCAGGAAACAAAACCCTTGGAACCCTGCAATACATGCTTTGGGAAGGGCCAAGGAATATACAACTGTATCTACTATGTGGTTCTGGTCGGAGTTGGATGGTTCTATTAAGAACACAAGGTTTTTCTCGGAGTTTTTACTTGAGAGACTCGAAAAACTAAGTTGTGGTTGCTTAGGTCTTTCTTTGGAACTTTTATGTTGTATAATGTGCGCTCAGCTTCCAGGCCTCTTCACACAGGTTGGATAAATGGCTATATAGCTTTCAATACGACCCTAATTTGTTAAACGAGTTGGATGGATTTTGCATAGTTCTTTCGAATATGATTCAAAATACCATGCCAACGTTTAAATGTGCTTTGGACGTCCATCGAATAGTGTTGGAATTCAAAATTGAAAGCAATCGAAGCATGGGCGTTCTAGCTTTATTTTATCACTGGAAATTAACACAAACACAAACACGAGATTATTCAATGGTGTTTGCATGAAATTGAAAAGGTTGACATCAGTCCATGCAAATGGGTTCGAAACCTTATGTGTATTTGGTGTCAAATAGTGTTACCGCACTATCCACTTACATAGTAGCACTTTTGTTCTAGGGATCACATTTTCTCCTCAAATTTCTAAAATCCCTCACATTAATCACAATTAGGATGAAATAGGGTCAAAAACATTGACCAGGGGCCAATTTTCACACATTTCGACCCCAAATCCTTAAAACTGCAATTATGGCATTCCATACATTTTGTATTGAATATCATATTCATTTGCATTCAAAATTCACATTATTACATCAAGAATTATTTAAAAATACTGCATGCAAAATTTCAGGTCAATTGGATTAAAATTTGCACATGTGATAATAACATTTAGAAATTAGGGTTTCGGCGTTACCGACACCCTTTCCCAACCTCTATCGCTCTTTTATTTTAAAACCGCTACACTTAAATTCACATACAAATTTAATCAATGAAAAATAGCCCATAATTGAGCCTTTAAACCACCCATTTCATTCCCATTATTTTTGTTTTCAACCTAACCCACTAAATGCTTCCCGAATATCTCAAATGGTCATTTTCACACTTTTCGTACACTCTGTTGAGTACCCATTTAATACCCATTCTTAACAGCCCCTAAATTTTGTTGAACACCCTTAATAAAATCTATTTTGAACTTAAAATAAAATAGCCCATTATTTTAACACAAAACAACCCACCAAATTAAACTAAAACAACCCATTAAAATTAACCAAAACAGTCCATGAATTAAATTAAAATAGCCATTAATTTAAAACATGTTAAACAAGTCCACATATATACTAAAATTAATCGCAACACATGCTTAAATTGTGTCCCACATAGCTTCCTTGCTCACAGTTCAAATGGACACACACACGTATTTTTTTCTTGGTGTCTTCTTCTCTCTTTCTTTTTTTTTTTTGTTCCTTTTTCTCTCTTGCTCTCCTCACTCTCAACTTCAGTAGTCAACCAGACACACACATACTAAATTATATATTAAACACAGACACACACACACACCCCTTTATACTTACTTTACACCCTCACACCCACACATGGCTTGTATACACACACACACACACAACATGCATACACACACCCACCTAACCGTAAGATGACTCGCCTTTTCTTTCTTTTCTTTCTTTCTTTTTTAAATTATGTTGGCCTCCCCCCAAGTTTTTAAGTGATTTTGAAATCAACCCACTAGTATTTTCACATATGAAATTCTATAAATAGGTCTCACTAATATATCACTAACGGGGTTCACATACCCAATGCATACTCACATACATCATGCCTATGAAAGATTAATTTAATTAACCCTTTAATAATTATACATAATTGTAATTTAGCCCACAAATTTATGCTAATATGCATGCAATACCTGATCGGGTCTCACAAATATAGTCATAAGATTCGGGATCCCCCGTTCACTTGTATCAAACAATGGGACTCAATTTAACAGCGAACCCTTCAAATCCTTTTGTGAGCATCTCGGAATCCAAAATTACTACTCTACGCCTTCGTACCTACAAGCCAACAGACAAGCAGAATCTTTAAACAAAACTATTTTCATTAGAATCAAGAAGAGGTTGGAGAAAGCTAAGAGAAAATGGGTGGATGAGCTCCTAAATATCCTATGGGCTTACAGGACAACTTTGCATACCTCAACGGGCGAAACATCTAATACCCTCGCATATGAAATATAGGCAATTATCCTGTTGAAGGTAGGCTTCCTTACTATAAGAACACAAGCTTTTGACACTAGAGAGAACAATCAGCAACTCAGCGTGGACTTGGACCTCACAGAGGAAAGAAGGGAAATGGCTTCTTTAAGGCTGGCTAAGTACCAAAAAGGGGTCTCCAAACGCTACAGTAAAAGAGTAAAACCCCGAAGATTTCAAGTAGGTGACCTGGTGCTCAAAAGAGTAGCCAAAAACACTAGTGACCCGTCGATGAAAAAATGGGACCTAATTGGGAAGGACCATACAAAGTTATGTCAGTGAGAGGCTTTGAATTGTACAAATTAAAGGATATGGAAGGAAATGCTATACTTCGGCCTTGTAATGTAATGAATTTAAAAAAGAACTATTTTTGAGAAACAAAGGCTTATTTTTGTTAAGTGTGCTGTCTTGGAAGGGGCATGGCCTCAAAGGCATAGTCTTAAGACTCTTGCAGCTAAAGAAATAAAGGAGCAAAGCCTCTTGGAGGGGGCACGACCCTGGAGGCAGAGTCTTAAGACTCTTGCCCCTAAAGAAATAAAGGAGCAGAGCCTCCTAGAGGGCCTTCTAGGAGACATGGCCTTGGAGGCAAAGTATAAAAAATTTTGCCCCCAAAGAGACAAAAGGAACGAAACCTCTTGGATGGGGCACGGTCCCGAGGGTGAGGCGAGGCTTTAGAAAAAGACTCATCCCAAAAAGACCCAGGGAGCCAGGTCTCCTGGATGGGGTATAGTCCCAAGGGTGAGGCGTTAGAAAAAGACTTACTCCAAAAAGACCCAAGGAGCGAAGTCTCCTGGATGGGGCATAGCCCCTAAGGGAGAACACTTAGAAATTTCTCCATAAAAGAAGTTGAGGTTGAGGGAGACCATTACCCCCGAGGAGAAGGAACATCTTGGCCTCGAGGCTTGGAACCTCAGTCCTGAGGAATTACACTTCAAAAAAAAAAAGACAAAGAATAAGAGAAGATGTAAACGCTTGGAAAAGAAAGGCACTCTTGTATTACAAAAGAGGTGGGCTTTGCATCCCTCAAGCTACAAAGGTGAAAGAAAAACTAAGTTACAAGAAAAGGGGGGGGGGGAGTTGCTCCATGGGGGCCTGGTAACCTCCCACTGATGTTCGATGTCGCCAAAAAGCTCATCAATACTAGTAGAGAAAGAATCGGCACTACGAGAAGGAAGTGCTGCATCGGTATGGACAGTAGAAGTATAGCCCTGAGGGGCAGGCTCAACATCGATAGGCGCAGGAGCTGGAGCAGTGGCAGCCTCCAACAATAGGGCTGTGTCACTCCAAGGGGCAAGAGTTGGATCCATGTTCTCAGTTGGCAGAGTCTGATTTGGAACTTGAAGTGTTTTGCAACCTCGGCGGTGGCTTGCGCTATCTCCTCAGAAGGAATGTACTCATGCTCCTTTTCTGACTTCTTGTTGGCCTCCAGCTCGGCCCTTAAATTGTCTAACTCTTGGGTGAGGGAAGCACAAGTTTACTCTGACTCAAATACCCTCACCTCAGCCAGAGATACTTGCTTCGCCGCTTTGGTGATCTTCTTCTCGGCGTCGGCGAGTGAAGCCTTGACCTTGTCATGATCCCCCTTGGTAGTTTGGCTCTCTTTGAAGAGCTTGGCAATTTGGTCCCCCTGAGTGGATAGGGTCTTGTCCCAAGTAGCCACCTCATCCTTAGCCATGGAAAGGGCCTTCTCAAGGTCAGCTTGGACTTTCTCACACTCCTAGACCTTGTCTCGATGGGTAAGGAAGCGCTCGGCAAGGACAGACACCTGTTGAGCCATCTGGAAGGCAAAATAAAAAAAGTCATGCTGAGAGAGATACTAAAGCAAAAAAGAATGAGAAAATTTGCAAGTGTGGGAGCCTTACCACTAACGAGCTCTGGATAATGGAACGGAGCAAGTGGTTGCTCCCACACCCCCGGTGGACCATCATGTCAGCGTCAAAGTGGATTGCTTCACTCACAGTGTAGGCAGTGTGAGGAGAGGCAACGATGGAGTTAATCACCTGGATGAGATGATTATCGCAATCTTGGGCAGCACCATGCCACTTTGGAGCAGTTGGTGTGGACCGTGGTGAGGTTGGAGTGTTTGTTGGCGTTGAAGGGGTTGGAGTCGGTGTAGGAGTGCCCTTACCATGGCCAGCACCATCATGCCTTTACTTTATTCTTCTCTCCAATTGGAGGATCCCTATCATGGACTTGGTTCCGTCTTGGTGGAGTTAGGGCAACTCGGATGTCGATAGCTGGGGGCGTTGGAGGCGGCGCCCTTGGGATCAATATCCCAGAAGGATGAGTTTATTCCTAGTTAGGAGGAGTGGTCCTAGAGCCCGAGCCGCGTCCCCATCTAGCAGTAAGGGCGACTATCTTTGATCAGGATGAGGGAAAGATGAGGTGGATGGGACATAGCTACTTCCAAGGCGTCTTATTCGTTAAGGTTTTGAAGGATATTGAAGTCTATCCAAACGTCCCTGCTTGAAGTGCTTTCCACGGCATGTATGGTGGTGGATGGATCCCTCACTTCCTCAGTGTCGACGACGATGTCTTGAGCAGCCTCTACCTCGACTTCTGTGGCTTTGTTGGGGTCCTCTTCTAAGTTATCAATGGATAACGCCGACCACTTAGCTGGATCAAATGGTTGAGGTGTCTGAGAGAAATTTTTGTACCCCAGTGTGTAATCTAGCAACACGTGCACTGCTTAACCGAATCCATTACCCAGATATCCCTAGATGGTGATAAGGATGGCAAGGTTGATAAGGTGCCAAGGAGGTAGAGCAAACTCGGCGTCGGTGACTCCTGCAAAGGGTAAAAAAGGATGGTTAGAAACATCTGCCGAGGTGATGTAAGTAGAGAAGAGAGAGAGAGAACCTGACGTACTCACAGTTCGCCATTGCATGGGGTACTACAAATTGGCATACTCGGGGCTGAGTCCTTTCTCCCATTGACCGCTAAAGAAGAGCAAGTCGTCCTTGTACCCCTTGTCTAAGTCTGGAAGCAGTGTTACGAGGTAAATGGAAGGGTCTCGGGCCTTGAGGTAGAACTTCTGTTGAGGCATCACCCTCACCAAGGTGTAGCAGAAAATGACGTCTTCCAAGCCAAGATTGACTTGAAGACGCTCGTTTAGGGCCACCACTCCCATGATAATCCTAAAGGTATTCAGGGAACATTGCCTTGGAAAAAGACGAAATTGGGACAAGCAGCAAAAGAGAATAGGGTGGAGGGAAAATCTGACACCACCCTGCATAATGGCTTTAGTATAAAAGGGCATGGCTGCTTCAATGCTGACGTCGGTGCTGTGGAGTCCAGAAACGAACTCATTAATAGTGACCCCGATAGGGATGGAGTAGTGAGTCTTAAAGTTGGTTATTTGTTGACGACCCTTAATCGTATATTTCCTCGGCTTCGAGGAACTAGCCTCGTCGGCCCCAACGTTTGTATTCTGACGACGTCTCAGCATGGTGCAACCAAGGAAGGAACTCAAAACAGAGGGGTTCCTAAAAACGAGGGGCCTCAGGGTCACTATTGAGGGAAAAAAAGAAGAATAAGGCTAGAGGTGCAGAAATGACACTGCTAGGACAGAAAGGAGAAGGAACAAAGGAAAAATGGTCACAAAGAAAGAAAATAAAGAAAGAGAACATTTACTCACCAATGAGCACGACTCTGATATAGAGCAGAGGTTGCTGGCTTCTTTCTCCAGTGGATTTTGAGGAATTTATGGCTTTCAGACGAACTATGGATTCTTCGATGCAACTCCGATGAAGATCTTTGGTTTGATGAAGATTTTAAAAATGCGGAAGAGGGGAAATGGCTCTGTTTAAATAGGGCCAAAGGCTATGATTACACACGATGGATGAGGAGGGGGTACATTAAATGATGCACGAATCCCAAGGAAGGGAAAATGGCTGGACATGGAAGCAAGGATCAAGCCCTTTCATCTTCTCACTCCACGTCACCCTTGCCGTACAAAGATCAAGGGCTGGGGGCAATTGGTGGGGCATTTATGAGAATTAATAGGGAATCGACATGTGTCCTCGGCTTAATTGACGTGGGTGCACCATAGACTGACATGCGTCCTTGGCATTAGTCCCCTCGGGTCCCCTTGTGAGTGACTTGTGTCCTAGGCACAACAACCCAGACACCCCTTGCAATAACACGTGTCCTCGACATATGTCTCCCTCAGAGCTCTCTACGTCTGACATGTGTCGTCAGTGTCAGGAACCTTCGGAGCCCCAATTGGTCAACATGTGTCCTTGGCATATGTGATGCCTCGAGGGGCCTCTACCAGACATGTCACCTTGGTGCGAAGTCCTCCACACCAATGAGGTATGAATAGCAATTTTGACGGTTATTGTGACTTGGAAGTAGAAATGGTCAATAGTCATTGATTCCCTTTCCTAAGGCAATCAAAATGATAGAAAGGGCAGTTTACTGACCAATAATAGTGATGTATGAGGCGTAAAGCATAGAATTGGGAGGTAATGGACAAAAGTGCCCTTGCGCATGTGTAGCCACTATGAGGAAACATTAAATGACCCTTCAGAAGGATAGGACACATTTATTACTCATCGAACCTCGAAAAGTGAGCATTAAATATAGAAACTTCTTTCCATGTGATGAGGAAAATACTTTGCCGTAGGACTATGCGCCACAAGTCACTTTCCATATGGGCCAATAAGGAGTCTTCCTTCCATGGGACCCACTTGTCCGCAATGATTAGTTCTGATGATGCACAAAAATGGTTTTGCACACCACCTGTCAAGTATAGATAATAAATGCAATGAAATCAACGAAAAAATTAGAGAAGACACAATTTATAGTGGTTCGGTCAATTCGACCTACGTCCACTCTTCAATGGCTTCAGTCGCCGGGTATTTTATTAATTCAAAGGTATGGAGAATGGAGATACAAGCTTTGAGAGGGAGAATGGAGAATCAAAGAAAATAGTAATCTCTGGTAGTCGGTTCGTCTTCTGTAAGTCTCTGATGGAGCATGTCTCTTCCTCTCCCAGATTAGAGCCATTTTATAGTAGATAAGAGATCATTCTTGTGGAGATCATGACATATCCTCAAGGCTTCTTTATCGCAGCTTAGAGATTATCTATGGTGGAGATCACGACTTATCCTCAACGGAAGGAAGAGGTTGGGGAGCTCTTCGTGAAACGTGGTCAAAGATTGGACCGTTTCCTTCCTTAAGGCGATGCAGATAAGCTTCCCGTGCTCTCCTCTTGGTGACCTGCTAAGCAAGAAGTCTAACCGGCCTCAAGCTTCCCGTGCTTCCTCTTGGTGACGTGCTAAGCAAGAAGTCTAACCGGCCTCAAGCTTCCCGTGCTTCCTCTTGGTGACGTGCTAAGCAAGAAGTCTAACCGGCCTTATGCTTCCCGTGCTTCCTCTTGGTGACGTGCTAAGCAAGAAGTCTAACTGGTCTTGGACTGTCTTGGGCTTGGTGGAATCAAAATGAGGTTGGGCTCCTCAACTGGGGTTGGACTTTAACAAATAAATTGGACTATTTGGGCTTAACCCATCATTTGCCCCCCAATGCCCCATGTCCAAGGAGACTTGGAGAAGGAGGCATTGATTACATTTTTTTTTTTTTTTTTTAAACTTCAAATCTTTCCCATTTTATTTTGAAAAGGGAGTGGTGGAGGTTGAAGAAAGGGAGACGGCTGGGCGGCGCAGGCGCGCTGGGCGTGCGGCTGGACAGCGCAGGCAGGCAGGCGCGCTGGTCAGCGCAACGCAGGCTGCGCAGGAGCGCTGGGCTGGGCAGCGCAGGCTGCGCAGGTGCGCTGGGCAGCGCAGGCTGCGCAGGAGCGCTGGGCTGGGCAGCGCAGGCAGGCGCGCAGCTGGGCAGCGCAGGCGCGCTAGGCAGCGCAGGCTGCGGAGGCGCGCTGGGCAGCGCAGGCTGCGCAGGAGCGCTGGGCTGGGCAGCGCAGGCTGCACAGCGTAGGCGCAGCGCGCGCGCGCTGGGGGCTTAGGCGCTGGGGGCCTGGGCAGCTGCCTAGGCTCTGCTCCTCGCATCCTGGACAGCCCAGCCGCGCTGGGCAGCTGCCTGGGCGCTGGCCTTGCTGTCCTGGACAGCCCAGGTGCGCTGGGCAGCAGCCTAGCTGCTGCTTCTGCTGTCCCGGACAGCTTCAGATCTGCTGCGCTGGGCGGCTTTGGAACGCTGGGCAGCAGCATTTTTTCATCAAGGGGAGCTGAAAATCAGTCCAAGGTTCGTCAGGGAGAGCTAGGCAGTGGCCTGGGAGCATGGGCTGATCCGATTCCCACTCGAGGTGTTGATTTGGGCGTCTTAGGTGCTGATTTTTACGCCGAAAATTCTGCTTTGCGCAATTTTGAAGGGCCAGACAGCCTTCAAGCTACTGGGCAACTTTGTTTTGACGAGCAACAGCAGTCAGGCACACTTCTAGGCATTGGGCTAGACATTGCAAGTAGTAAGGAACCTTTGGGTGCTGCTCTTGATGATTAAGCCCTTCTCCAGGTGCTGGGCGCCTTGGGTGAGCCTCGGGCTGCCTCGGGAGAACCTACTTGTGATGACAAAAATAATGTTATTCCAAACATTAAAATATCTCACATAATTACCTGGAGAGAGAGAGAAGTAGGCTGCTTGCGCGAGAGCAAAGACAGAGTTGGAGAACTGCTCGTGAGAGAGCTACACTTTTTGAGACCTAGCTTTTGGCGACCCATGAGGGAGTCTTTAAGCTTGAGGTATAAGCTTTCTGTTTGAGAACAGTGCAGAGGCCAAGCTTTTTTGGTGACCCGTGAGAGAGCCGCTAAGCTGGAGATAGGCTGCCTGTTTGAGAACAGTGCAGAGGCCAAGTTTTATTTGTTTTTTTTTTTTTTTTTTTGCCGATCCGTGAGAGAAACGCTAAACTGGAGATAGGCTGCCTGTTTGAAAACAATGCAGAGGCCAAGTTTTTTGGCGATCCGTGAGAGAACCGCTAAACTGGAGATAGGCTGCCTGTTTGAAAACAGTGCAGAGGCCAAGTTTTTTGGCGACCCGTGAGAGAGCCGCTAAACTGGAGATAGGCTGCCTGTTTGAGAACAGTGCAGAGGCAAGTCAAGTTTCTGGTGATCTGTGAGATGATTCACCTTGCCTAAACTTGTTGATTTCCTCAGCATTCATATATCTTTGAGCTTTTGTGAATAGTTCTGGCATGCTCTTCGGTGGGCGCTTCAGAACTGAGAAAAGGAAACTTGATGAACGGAGGCCACCCAAGAAGGCGGTCATCGTCACCTTGTCGTCGGGTTCATCAACTTGGAGTACCTCCTCGTTAAAACGAGTGAGGTAACTCCTCAGGCTCTCCTCGCGGTCCTGCTTTATACTAAGCAGGTGCGTAACTGGCTTCTGGTGGCGACGCCCTCCTATGAAGTGTGAGACGAATGATCTGCTAAGCTCGGCAAAAGAGGTAATAGAGGCGGGGGAGAGCTTAGCAAACCACTGTCGGGCAGACCCCTTTAATGTGGTTGGGAATGCCCTGCACATGATTTCGTCTGGTACGTTGTGCAATTGCATCAAGGTCTTGTAAGTGTCGAGGTGGTCCAGTGGATCCTTTGTTCCATCAAAGGTCTCCACAGATGGCATTTTGAACTTCTGAGGGAGGGGGTAGTTTGCTACATCAGATTTGAAAGGGGTATCAGTACGCCTTACCAGGTGGTCAACAGTCTCGGGTCCCTGTGCCTTCATGGCGTTGAAGACATCACCGAGTTGATTTTGTACCTCCTTTATCTTCTCGTCCCAATGATTGGGGGCTCCTCTGGAATGATCATGGAAGTGGCTTCCATGCCCCATGCTTTGGTTTTCACCCTCATCCTCCTGGAGATAAGGGTCATCTCCCTGGAAAGCAAGGGGAGGGGGAGGTGCAGCTCCCTCATGTTGGGCTTCCTGAAGTGGGGTGCCCAATGGGGCACCTGGGCGTGGAGCAACAGGGCGTGGTGCTCCTTGATGTCAGGATGTGGAGCTCCTTGGGGTGCTCTATGTTGTGCACCTCTGTGGGGCCCTCCATGTTGTGCACCTCCGTGTGGTGCTCCACGTTGTGCACCTCCGTGTGGTGCTCCACCTTGGGGTCCTCCATGTTGTGCACCTCCGTGTGGTGCTCCTCCTTGTCCAGCAAGTATGAGTTGCAGTAACTGTTGGTTTTGAGCAACCAGTTGCTGCATGGTCTCCAATATTTGTTGGGGATTCGGGGCTAAAGTATCCGGAACAGGGTTGATAGGCGGGGGAGCAACCTCCTCCTCTCGTGGAGGATTGTCTTCGTGTTGGTTCATGGATCGAGTTGTGATCGCCATTAGTTAATGGACGTAATGTTCAGGAGTGAGAATTTTGTCGTTTCCCACAGACGGCGCCAAACTGATGATGCACAAAAATGGTTTTGCACACCACCTGTCAAGTATAGATAATAAATGCAATGAAATCAACGAAAAAATTAGAGAAGACACAATTTATAGTGGTTCGGTCAATTCGACCTACGTCCACTCTTCAATGGCTTCAGTCGCCGGGTATTTTATTAATTCAAAGGTATGGAGAATGGAGATACAAGCTTTGAGAGGGAGAATGGAGAATCAAAGAAAATAGTAATCTCTGGTAGTCGGTTCGTCTTCTGTAAGTCTCTGATGGAGCATGTCTCTTCCTCTCCCAGATTAGAGCCATTTTATAGTAGATAAGAGATCATTCTTGTGGAGATCATGACATATCCTCAAGGCTTCTTTATCGCAGCTTAGAGATTATCTTTGGTGGAGATCACGACTTATCCTCAACGGAAGGAAGAGGTTGGGGAGCTCTTCGTGAAACGTGGTCAAAGATTGGACCGTTTCCTTCCTTAAGGCGGTGCAGATAAGCTTCCCGTGCTCTCCTCTTGGTGACTGCTAAGCAAGAAGTCTAACCGGCCTCAAGCTTCCCGTGCTTCCTCTTGGTGACGTGCTAAGCAAGAAGTCTAACGGCCTCAAGCTTCCTGTGCTTCCTCTTGGTGACGTGCTAAGCAAGAAGTCTAACCGGTCTTAAGCTTCCCGTGCTTCCTCTTGGTGACGTGCTAAGCAAGAAGTCTAACTGGTCTTGGACTGTCTTGGGCTTGGTGGAATCAAAATGAGGTTGGGCTCCTCAACTGGGGTTGGACTTTAACAAATAAATTGGACTATTTGGGCTTAACCCATCAAGTTCCATGGAGGTATAAATAGAACAGTGATTTCCCACCCCTCTCTGATGTACTGACTTGATCATCGGAGAGGTCACGTCGAAAAACACTTCGGCGCCATTCTAACCTTTCTTTTTGAATGATAAGGGTTCATCTCGATAAGTCAAGAGCGACGAGACAGCCAAAAAAGAAATTCATCACCACTCATACAATTTTCTCAATATCCATTTACTACGGGACCTTCGACTTTCTAGGCGAACTCAAGTTCACCAAGGGAGAGATCTGTCAATTTATCTATTGTGTGGAAACCATTGCACACACCAACATTCTTTATGACCATACGTTCTTGGTTCACTAGATTTCAGATTTCATAACTAAGAAAATTTGTAAAACTTAAACTAAAGCTTATCGTAAATTGCTTTCCAAATTGCAACCACCTCCGTAATCATCAAACGACAATCAAAAGGATAAGCAACTATGAAATTGACACCAAATTACTACAATTAATCCTTTTCAAACACTTCTTAACAAGTTAGTGGAACTAAATCTTGAATCCCCCTCGAAGTGAAACCCTTACTCTCCCTTTTTCTTTCTTTGACTCTCGATTTTTAGAACTTCTGTTTCTTTCCTTATGTTTATGTCTGCTTGCTCCCCCTAGACACATAGAATTCTAATGTGTATGATACCTCCCTTTGGACTGCCACCCGTCCATCCACCAGCTTCCTCTATCATGCTTTACATTGATAGAAAATTCTAGCACACACCACTTTGAACCACCTACCCACCTTTTGTTTTCCTTTCTATCTAATACCACCACCTCCTCTCCCTTGCTTTGCCAATATTCTTTACATTTTAAACTAGAAATGTACACGTTGTAGCACAACCTTGTAACACCAGCCATGTAATACTTTATTAAACATTGAGTAGATTTTTTCATGGCAATCACAAAGCACACCTACAATCAATGAACATGTGTCCACTCATGCACTATTTTATTCCATATCACTTCCTAGTCTCCTACACACATCCATTTTCACTTATCTCGTATATCTCCACATACACACACACACACGCACACACACACATACCTATATAATAAAGTAGCTAGAAAAGTTTGTCTTGAATTTTTGCGGCTCAGATCACTTGGCAATTATTGATCCAACGATCAAAACTCCTCCTCCTTTCAATAATTCTATCATTGTAGGACTCTAAAGACTTAACTTAAAGTGGCTTAGATCACTTGACAATTATTGATCCAACGATCAAAACTCCTCCTCCTTTCAACAATTCTATCATTGCAGGACTCTAAAGACTTAACTTAAAAAATGTATCTTTCAGTCTCTCACTTTATCTAGCCTTTTTTATAGTCCCACCCCAAATACAATATTTTTCTCTCTCTCTCTCTCTCATAATGCTGATAGCCATCATCATCTCACAAACCCCCACCATGCGTCTTTCTCTCACTGTCGCTGCCAGTCATCCTCACTAACAATAACAAGTTCAATTTTCTCTCTTTGTGTGTATTTGATCTTCTTTCTTTCTCTATTTCTTTATTTCTCTATTTCTCTCTCAACCTAACTAGAATCCTTTGAAAACCCTAACCTAAAAAACCCCTTTCGTTCCCCTTTCTCTGTATGATTAGAAAAAAAAAAATTCCAACACAATCGCAGCACCACATCTCCTCCCTATATCTCTCATGTCTCCCAGTATCTCCTTTCCCTCATCGTAGCACCTATGCCACCTAGCCCAGCCCCCTGTGAATCAGAAGCCCCTCCAACAGCTGCGGCAACAAAGGTAGCGACTGTCAACAACTGCCACGCTAGTAACACCCCCTTGTAATTCTTTCTTCCTCACTATCTGCTCATCTCCTTGCTTCTCTATCTCACACGCTTTTACTCCTGTCATATCCACAACCCCTTTCCCCCTCTTTTTCCTTTCCTTAGCCCCAAACCCGTCATAACCCTAATCTACCAATGATCTCTCTCTCTCTCTCTCTCTCTATCGGAGCAACACCCCTCTGCCAACCACTGCCTCAACCCCCTTCCTTATCTACCCCCAACTGCGAACAACCAACACTTACCCACCCCACTGTAAACTTGCGTCTACAACACACACAAGTAGTTCTTTTTGTAACACACATACTAAAAGGAGGCCAGACCAGGTGTCTCCCTTCTCTCTTCTCCTTTCTTGCCCTCTCGGTATATATCTCCCTCTACTTCTTATTCCCTTATCTATCTCCCTACCCTACCTTCGTCAGCCATCAACCTATCCAACCTACCCCCAAATTAGGGTTCCAATTACTCATTTGAACTTGAAATCACTCAATTGATTAATAATTGTCTTCCATTTGAATTTGAAATCCCCTACCTATACTTTAATTTATTAAGCTTCCAGTTCCAATTATTCAATTGAATCTAAAATCATGAAATTGATCAAGTTGTGGCTATATTTTTGGTATAATCAGTGGCTAGGGATGAATTTGAATGGGAAAAAAATAAGTGTTTTGAATTGTTCAATTTATATTGATTCGTACATGGTTCCTCGTTCCTAATTAGGTTCGATCTAACCCATTTTTTTTATGGTGAGTTCCTTAATTGATTTGGTTAATGTGTTGATTTTTTTCATAGATGAGTACAAAATTTGGGAAAATCCACCTTTGGAGTAGGTGTTTCACAATGGTGCAGTTGGTGGCTAGTTTTATTGTTCACGACCAATTCCCTCTTTCCTTATTGTTGTAGAAGGTGCTTGAAAATCTCATTTTTGGCCCTTTTTCAGTTTTTGTCAGTTGTGCTTTGTTAGGGTTTTCAAAAAGAGAATGTAGTTCCTAAATGTGGCATTGTTCTTTTTGTTTAGATTGAAGTTCTTAAATGTGCTTTGTTAGGCTTTTTGCATTGTGTAATTGAATTTAATTATGGTGTTGATCTTAAAATTGTCTATGAGTGTGTGTTTGGATGGCTAAGCTTGGTAAGAACTTGATATTGTAATTACTCATGCCATAATTATCTTTTAATGATTGTTTCTTTTCTTTGTTGATGAAATGTTCATGGAAGAGAGTAAGTTCAATAAATTGTTGTTACTATAAAAGCTTAGGAATGTAACTGATTTTTGGTGGCTTCCAGATTTTGTGGTGGGATTTTTTTGCGCTTTCTCTTTTGCGAGTCTATATTTTGATGCATTGTAGTCTATTTCGATGAGTTTTGCTACAAAAAATAATTTTTTAGATCACATTGTTTGGTGGTATTGATTAAATGGTTCACTAATCTGTTCATTTACTGCATGGATTGTTCACATTGTTTGAGAAGTTGATAGTGTTAGTATCCAATTTGATATGGATTAGGTCGATAAATCTACTGGGCACAACAAAAATCAATGTTAGAAGCTTCAAGCACTCACAATGATTGAATTTAGGTATATTTAGTTATTAATGCTGATGTTAAACAATTAATTAGGTCAAATTTTTGTGTTAATTAGATTTCCTAATATTATACATTAATCTATTTTTAGTGTAGAGCATGGCCACTAAGTTACTTGAATGTTAAACCATTGTCTGTTGTTCATATGAACTATAACATTGGTAGGTTTTAACTCACCCAACCCTAATTGTGTATACACCGAGTGTGGCATTAAATTGACACTAGCTCCAAGATCAAGCAGAGCTTGTTCAATTCAAAAATTTTCAATGATACATGAGACTGTAGGACTTCCATGATCTTTGTACTTAAGAAGAGTGTTATGCTGTTTGATAGCTTAAATACTTAAGAAGACTTCCACGATCTTTGTACTTAAATACTTTATTTTGTACATTGATTTTTCTTTTTATCGTGCAAAGATCTTTCAAAAACTTGGCGTAAGTTGTAACTTGTTTAATTGCATCCAACAAATGAATATTAATCTTTACTTATTTAAGCAACTCAAAATTTTCAAAATAATCTTTTGCAGATGAGGACTTCTTGACTGTTTGAGGAAAAGATAATGAAATAGGAGACGGATGTTCTTTCTCATTTTGTGGTTCTGGTTGCTTTTCAGCTGAAGGTTCAGGTTCAAGTAGTTCATTTACAGGAATTGACTTACGTATCCTTTTAGAAATCTTGGGTTTAATGGTCTTGTCAATCACTTTGCCACTTCTCAGTGTTGTGATTGCTTTTACTTGACTTGGAGGAGGTTCAGAGGACACAATATTGGCCTGATTTTGTGGAGGTTTAGGTTAAGATGAGAATTTTTCCTTCTCTGGTGTACTCAGGGACTGAGTTAACTTGGCTAGATGACTCTTGATGTCTTCAATACTCTGTAAAGTTTGAGCCTTAAAATCATTGAATGCTTGGGTTGTTTGAGTATTAAAACTCATGTGAATTTGAGTATATTGATTCATAGTATCTTTTAGAGTCCTTTTATGTGGGGGTTGATAAGGTTGATATTGTTGTTGAGTCTGTGGCTGTGGTGGACCTTGTGATTGATTTATAAGTTGTGTATTTTTTCAACTAAAATTTGGATGATTTCTCCATCCTGGATTGTAAGTATCAGAATATGAGTTTGAATAAGGCTTAGTATAAGTTGGAATGGAGTTAGATTGTTCCATTAAAACTTCTTTAAATGCAGGTATAGTTGGATATTCCCCTATAGGATGTACTGACAACGCATAAATTTCACATATTTGGTTAGTGGAAGACACAACATACACTTGCTTATTGTTTTTCATCTCTAAGGCTTCTAGCTTTGGGATAAATTAGCATTTTAGCTCTTAAGTCATCATCTTCCTTTAACACATATTTTCCTATTTCAGATGTAGATGGCTTAGGTTCAACAATATTTGAAGAAGTCAAGTCCCACATCTGGGAACTCTCAGAAATGGTATCAAAAAACTGGAATGCCTCCTTAGGGTTTTTACTCATATATTTCCCCTGAGCCATCATTTCAACAAATTGTCATAATGTAGATGGAAGTGCATCATAAAAGAAACTAACTAAAGTCCAATTTTCAAATGCATGATGTGGACAAGCTTGGAGAAGATCCATAAATCTCTCCCAACATTGATAAAAAGTCTCCCTTCTTTTACAGAAAAATTCATTATTTAACCTCTTAATGTATTAGTAAGATGCACAGAAAAAAACTTTTTGAAAAACTCAGTTTGCAAAGCTTGCCAACTTGAGATAGAATTAGCTTTAAAGAATTAAGCCATTGTTTAGCTTTATCTTTCAGAGAAAAAGGAAAAAGTTTTAATTGGGCCATCTCAAAGTTATCCTTTAAAGTTCCACAGACTTCTTCAAATTCTTTCATATGCACATAGGGGTTTTCAGATTCCAAACCATGGAACTGCGGTAGTACTTCTATTATTCCTGCCTTAATATTAAGATTTGGAGCGTCTGTTGGAAAAGCAAAACAAGACGGGACATTAGTACATGTGGGATGCAAATATTCTCTTAAAGGTCAGACATTCTGAACTACTTCTTGCTCCCTAGGAACATTTTGAGCCATACTTAAATCAAATGATGCTTGTGAAGATGAAGATGAAGGAGATGACTGATTTACAGAACCTACTGATGAATTAATAGACATAAACTATTAAAAGAAAACAAACAATATATAAACATATCATACAACTAAACAACTTCCCTATTTAAATTAAAATTACCGTAACTCCCCGACAACGGCACTAAAAACTTGATTCGACCTGTTTTGTGACCTGCTTTATATAATACACCCAAGTATAAGTGGTCAAACTGTAATTTTCTCGGTTTAAGTCTAAGATCAATCCCATGAAGAGTTTTAATAATTGGAATTTAAAATGAGAATAGTGAAGTTATTATAAAAGCAGTGTAACATAAGACAACTTGTGGTGTGAGTATTAAACTGGTAAATAAATTGCATAAATAAAATGTATAGGTAAATTGGTAAAAGACAATAATATGAAAGATACCCTTCAGTTTAAGAATCTTATATGCTTTACATTGGTTAAGTACTAGAAATGCCACCTTACAACAATTAACTTCCAAGTCACTAGAAAGTCAACCGGTAGGTCATTTGTATATTAAACCATAACACAACAACTGTTTAAGTTAGCTAATAGGTTTATGCAACAATCGACTAATCCAAGTAAACTAGAAGGTCAAAAATCCATTTAGGAAAAATACTTGAATTACTATTGATAGTTTTGTACCATGTATCATTTAAACATTTTAGTGAACCAGAAGGTCAAGCCATTTAGTTAGATCACTTTAGTTATTCAACCGACAGTTTTGTACCATGCATCAGTTAAAAATCTTTAGTGAACCAGAAGGCCAAGCCATTCAGTTGGATCACTTTAGTTATTCAACCGACGATTGATGATCCACTGATGACGCAATTCTAGGTTACACATTGAATCAAAAGTATTGGCTATGCTGAGACTTAACCCGTCTATAACCAATCAATCGACTTTTACGTAACACCTAATTATGTATATCACTGTATCATGCATGAAGTACATATTAGTAGATAGAATGGTATAAAATATCAAGCACTGCTCAGTGTTCATAACCATGAACATATTATAAATATAACCATCCATCAATTAAGGGAGGTGTATATATCAATAAAGCATAATTAAACATCGACATTTCCATAATTCAACCAATAATTTACATATGTTCATCTCTCACTGAAGGGTATAAGTAAACTACTCACACCCCATTACTAAAAACAAGCAAGAAGTGAGAGAAAATTTCATTACAATACTAAATAAAATACTGACACTCCTTTCCCAAGGAATAGTTGAAATACAACCACCCTTAATATCAATTAAGACACAAAGGTGGCAGAAGTTCAACTCTCCAAGTAGAAAGGTATAACAAAAATGTAGAAATAACAGAAATTCTGGCTGGAGAATAGGTTAGACAACATCTTCCTCTGGATTCTCTCTTATTCTTTTGAATCTCTCTTGGAATTATGCCTTAGTTCCCCTCCAAAGCTCTCTTGGAAAACTCTTGGTTATGAATGCTGGCTAGGCCTATTTATAGGCCAAGGAATCTGCTGGAAGAAGGGATAAGAAGTAAACCACCTTTGGCCACCGCCTGGACACCATCACCACCATCCGGATGGTGCTAAAGCACTGTATTACTGTGGTGATCTTCCACACTATTCTAGGAAGTTATTTCTTGATGTAATTACACTATCATCCTTGCTAATTCAAGATTTGGATTGATCCCTATAATTTTTGCACAAAACCCTAAATATAACAACTTTCCACACATTAACCCTAATTTACGCACTAACCCTAATTTGTAGATTTTAACTGTTTTAACCTACATAATTAACTTATTAATCTATTTTAATTTACACACTAATTAGGGTTATTCAGGAGTTCCACCGGGGATCGGCTCTCCCAGGAAGGTGTGTTGAAAAATCCTAGTCATCATCAATGAAAGACCATACATAGTCCCTTCCAAGGCATCTAAGCATTGTGCAACTGTGTGGGGAGGGGCAAAGGTGGAAGGCTTAGCAGTAGATGGCACGGTAGTAGATGACTCAGGTCTATGGGCTCTAGCTCTCTCACCCCTACTCATCGTTGTCCTCTTATTGCTGCTTGATTTCCCGATGGCTCCAAATTCAGGAGGTTGTAGCACATTAGAGATATAGGCGTTGACCTTACTGTGATAGCACATCCTCGTGACTAGATTAGCGAATGGGAGATTTGCCTTCTGCTTTCTAGCCTAAGCGAATTCCTTCATGAAATCCCAGATCAATAAAGCCACATCCATTCTATTCCCAGTCATAAATGCATGGAGGAGGGTGAGCTTCTCCACATTCGGGTTCTTTTCCACACCCTAGGGGATCACATTGTAGTGCAAGATCTTGTCCATGATCCTATATGAATGCTTGAGGCCTCCGACTTGAATTGTCCCTTTGAATTGGGTTGGGTCCTTATATGTCAGCTACACATACTCAGAGAATGATTTTCTCCCTTGAACATTGTGTGGATACACTGGAGTGTTGGGAGGAGGCCTCTGGTACTTCATCAACGTCGCAATCAAGTCAAGGGTAATCTCAATGACTTTCCCTCTCACATTAGTCTTGAGTATGCAAAGGTCCTCATCTACCACATTCAACCTCTTATAAAACTCCCTACATATCGCCAGGTTATACCCATTAACTGGCTCAAACCAAATTCGAATACCATGCCCCTCAATAACCCTCACCACCTTGTCATTCGCCCGAGGGTGGGCATGTCTACGTGATGCTCACAAGTGATAGTTTTCTCATCGATGCTCTTGTTGTGAGCATCATTTTTTTGCTTCTTTCTTTCCTCCCCACTCTCTCTACTAGGGCCCTCTTATGTCCTCTTTTGGGAACTTGTGCCGCGGGTTATGGGGAACCCTACCTCATTCATTTCGTACGGGCCATGAGAATCAACAATGCCCTAAATGCCATGAAGGCCAAAAACCACAAAAAAATTGCTCCACGGGGGTCAAAAGTGACAAGAGATAGCTTACCTATGCGGGCCTGTTGCAAAGGATTCCAAGGTTTTAAAGAAAACCTAAGTAAAATGGATTAGGGGGAAAACTAGGGTTTTGTCAGAAATTCAACAAATTTCGGTAAAATCCAAATAGAATTGACTTTTAGGGATGAAATGTTGGAGATTGGGTGGATGGGTGTGGGGTCTTTGAAGTTTGGGGGAGATTAGAGGGAGAGGAGAGAGCTTAAGAGATCAAGAGCTGAGGGAAAAGTGAAAGGTTTCTCGAAAAATCAGACTTAAAACCCTCATTTTTTTGCTTTCTGGACAAAACCTAATGGTAGAACATTCAAAACATACCAGTAGATTTTGTGCACTAGAAAATTCCTACCAGTAGTTTTTGATAGAAACCTATCGGTAGGTATTATTTCAACTTCTACACATTCTAACAACCTATTTATGACCTCTACTCTACAAAAACCTGAACCATGACTGAGTGACTATGCTCAAAGTCATTTACAAAATTGCAACATGATTTGAAAATTTGATGTTTTCATAAACATAAGACATGGATTTGTAAATCTAACTGCCAAAATGAATACCTAACTTGTAAGGCACAAATTAAAATAGTAAAGGCATTCCTTAATTCCTCCCAAATATCAAAAGTTTGAGCGATATTCCTCCATCCCACAAGCATAGGGCTTCATGATGACATTGTGCAAATACCCGAACCACTCACACATGAGCATCACCATGGCTTTAAATGCCATTCTAGAGTATGCACCTACACATTCATTTTCAAACTCGCGTGTGTGTGGAATGAACATGTAATTTAAACATTTACCCACCGAAATTCACATTCACTTAGCTATCCAAATTCAGCTTTGATGAAAACCCACCAAGGGTTTCTCTCAAAAATGAATAACACTATGATTATCCTAGCATGCTCTCCATGTGTATATGTGAGATAGAATCTTATGCACAAACCAAATTATGCCCACATATAATCCAAAAATGAAGTACATGCACAAAAATGAAACAACCTTGGCATAATCTCATGAAAGGAATGTTAGGGCACTAGATATCAAAACCAACTTCTTTTTTCATTAAAGGTATGTTGTCCCCATGCTTTCTCTAGATCAGTTAGGACTTTCAAGGGTTGTAATGAGGCCTTGGGGGTGACATTGAGGTAAGTGAAACAAAGGATAGAGGATAACAAAGGGGGCTATTCGGAGGGGATGACCTTTATTGTCAAAAACTTCCTTTTTTGTGGAATTTTTAGTTAACACTTTCACTTCACTCTTTGTTTCTTTTTCTTTCTTTTCCTTAACATTTTCCTTTTTCTTTTCTCATTTTTTTTCTTCGTTCACCCCTTTTCATCACCCTTTTCTTGGTTTTTTCATTCTTTTCCATTCAACATTTTGAAATTCTCGTCCTTTATCCCTTTTGTTGGGTTTCTGCACCACTACTCCTTCTCCGTATGATCTCTCATGGTCAGTCTCGGAGCAACCAAGCTGTGGTAAATTTTTATCATTTTGCACTGGCTTGGCAAATTATATGGCATGGAACGATTTTTCAGCAACACTCAATCACATCACTAGGGATAGTATTTTCACAAGAAAAAGGCTAAGGCTTAAAATAAGTCAAAGATGACCCAAGATCATTTCTAAATAAGCATGGGAGAACATATTGCATTTCGAGAGAAAGTCAATCAATCACCCAAATGTACTCTAACCAAAACAAGCATAATGAGATTCTTGAACAAATTTGGGATTTGAAATTGTTTCTTGAGTAAATGTAAATTCCCTCCAACAAGGATTGATACTAAAGCTCTCATGGGTACTTATTCATCTCCACTATTCATGTCAAGCTCTAAAATGTGGACTCAATCCATAAATTATCGAAATTACACATTCAAGATGCACTTATGGGTGAGTTCAAAAGCAAACACATATGTTATACTCTTAGCAAGAGGATAAACTTCTATGATGCTCTCATGTATTCAAAGTTCAAGCAAATATCAACATATCAATAAACCCACAACACTCTAAATCTGGGAATATGGTTCAACATTCAGATATTTTCACAAAAATTTTCAAAATTTTCACATTTTTCTCAACTATTGTAAACAAAAATCTATAGAACATGTGAATGGTGAATTTTTACCACAAAATGGTATTATCAACAAAAAAATGTTCGCAAAAATTTGGTGTATCATACAAATGGTGCACCTCACCCCCTACTTGAATCATGCATTGTCCTCAATGCAATAAAAAAAATATGATATGCAATGATGGACTTAAACAGATAAGTAGGGTTAGAGAACACCTTGCATGTAGCTTTGAAAAAAACACCGTAATATGCACATTTAAAGAAAGAAAACTACACAAAGATAAAAAGTAAGTAAACAAAATAACTTGTAAAGTAAATGCTAAAAGAAAGTGACTGTACAAT
>CAUOFW020003006.1:0-41023 GCA_963454935.2 Ilex paraguariensis | reverse complement strand
TTTGTCTCTTATTGAGTCTTGGTTTTGTTGTAAATCTTTTGGTTCTACTTTTGTAAATCAAGGTTGGCACTTTCTTTAGAGTTCTTGACTCTCTCTTTTTTTCCATTACATTGAGTTGGACAACCTCTTGTGCATGGTAGTTTTGTTTTGATTGAGTTTTTTCTCCAAATGTTTTTCAGTTTATTTTTCCTGCTTTTTATGTGTCTTGGGGTGGAACAACTTGTCCACCCTTGGCATGTCTTTTGTAACTCCCTTTTTGATTTTAATAATAGTTTTGTTTCCTATTAAAAAAAGAAATGTGGTATAACCCAACAATAATTTGATCAGAACCATCCTATGCAAACATCAAATAATATAATTTCCTACAAAATTCAGATTGTTCCCTCATTTACACTTAACGCCATATAGCAAATCTACGTCGCTATACTTAACCACACTGCAATTAAAAAATTTAAAGGCATAAACCCTAATTTCATTAAGAGTAAGCATAGTCAATTTTTCAACTCCGATGTACTAGGGGCCATGATCTGCCTCAAAATAGGCTCATCCTGTCTACTCTCAGCCCTTGAGAAATACATATGGCGCAAAGCCTAATATAGTTTGTTAAGTCATAAAAATATACACAAGCCTTTTCTTTTAAACATGAGGTTGTTATATCAAACAAAAAAGGAAAGAAAAAAAATCAAAAAATGAAACTACCTGAGCCGAATCAATACTGTCATGATGAAAATGATATATTTTCCCCAAAGCAGAAACGGTGTTACCATATGCCATAACACATTATCAGGTTGTAGTGCATTAGACTGTCCTATCACAACATTTAGTCTTGAAAGAGCCTCTGAACAAGGGCACAAAAATTGTCAACTCCAACACACACACAAACATATAATGAAAGAAAGAACTCCATTCCATTATGTGCAAGCAGATTGTACCTCCAACAAGAGGTTTGAACATAGAACCACCATATTCGTCACAAACACCAAGTCCGTACACAGCTGCCTGAAAATAACAATTATACCATTTGAATGGATCAATATCCTGATCAGTTAGAGTCAAAAAATTTAGCGTTGCATATCTATTCTGACTTGTCAGACGTCTGGGTTTTCATCATACCTGCATACACACAGAGGACAATAGAATTTGCTTAGGGAGGAAAATGAGCAAGAAGGAGAAGTTTTGACCAAGTTCGCAATCAGATACCTCTTTTGAGTTTTCACACAAAGTGTCACTTTCTTTATTTAACGGTGTAGAACATTAGATTTATTTATTGCTTCACATATTAATTTCTGGTTCAGGTTGGTGAAATCTTGGGAACTTTGATAAAAACATTCAAGGCATCTTTCTTACCTTTTTTTGATGAGCTGTCATCATATTTGTTGCCTATGTGGGTACGTTTTGCCACAAGTCACCCTTTTTTCCAACTTCAGAGATTTGTTTTATTTTTTAATGCTTGGTTTATTCTGTAGATGAATTTTGTGCATGCAGCTATCTGTATCATGTTTCTTATTTATGAATTGCTGATATTTAATGCAGGGCAAGGACAAAACAACTGAAGTTAACTAAGAAACAGAGCACATGCAAACACCATAACAGAGCTATTATTATTATTCTAATTACAAACAATGACATTATTGAAAAACATACTAGACTATTGTCTGCCCTAATCTAAATGGAACCACATAACCTGCTAGTCTATGTCTTTGAAACACACCTTCAAGTAAAAGAATTCAAAATGACGTTTTTGATAACAAAACATAGAAAAACTGAATGATTGAACTTTTTTTAATCTTAGGGACAACTTAACAAACATAACCCACTGAAACAATTACAAATACAAAACAATTCAATATATAGGCTTATCACATATAATCGATCCGAAAAACAAAGTGATTTTGCTGAAAATCAATATCATTTTGGTTGAATTGGGTAGTCAGATGATGTATATTTTGCCTAAACCCATCAAGAAATTGAGAGGAATCAGAAAATCAATACGAAGCATGCATGCCACAAACAAGGGCCTTCTCTGCATCAAAAAGAGAAACAAGAAGGGGATTGCAAAGCTCCTGTTGTTCAACTTTATTGTCATTGCCTTCACAATTAATAAATTCCATAAAACAAATCATGAATATAAATAAACTACGTTTTCTTTTTTTTTTTTAATACTTTGACCTTATTTCAGTAAATGAAATTACTGGGTTTGGGACTGTTGATTTAAGAGCTCGAATTTTGGGATGATAAATCTAAGTGGTTAACCTAAATAAATAAGTCAAAATTTTATCAATAGTAATGAAATAACTCGAATCAAACATTATTGCCATAAGCAAAATTTTGGCTAAACCATGCAAATCTCATGTGTATTTATATATGCATATTTTTAAAGAATGAAGAACAAAACCTACCCGGAGTGACTGCTTTGACTTAGAGTTCTTGGGCTTGCTCGATTTGAGAGAGACAAAGGGAGAGAGAACCATAGGGAGTGAAAGACAGTGGAGAGTTGTAGCTAGAGAAAAAGAAGGAGACGTGCGAAGAGAGAAGAGGCATGGGACTAATAATCGGATGAAAAAGAAAGCAGTTTTTCATTGGGTAAATTACATCAAGACCCCTTAATTTTTTCACTAAAATACACAGACCCCCCTGGTATGACATCTTACATTGAAACCCTCTGTCAATAATAGCCAGACTAACCCACCTGACAGAATTAAGTGGGTTGGTTTTAATTATTTCTATAAGGGTATTTTGGAAATTAAATTCTTAAAATACGGTAACATAATTAAAGTTTGACAGTGTTTCAAATGGTTTTTAATGGTAGGTATCTATGTATTACACGCATACAAACTTTGGGAAGTGTCAGGGTAATGTGTTTTAGTGACAAAGTTTAAGGGAAGTTAATATAATTTACCCTTATTTAATAATCAACTGTTTAAAGATTAATTATCATTTTGGTAATTAGAACTAATAAAACATCGTTTTGGTTTAGGCATTTACAATAGGAAAAAAACCAACGCAAAAAGAGAAATTTTTTTTTAAACAAATTTACTTTTTGCCACGGCAACGATTTCCTATTGCAAAAAAATTTTAATTTTTGCCATGGCAACAATTTCCTATGAGAAAACAATTTTACTTTTTGCCACGGCAATGATTTCCTATTGCAAATATGCCATTTTAAACATCAGCATCAAGAACAGTTGCAAAAAAAATATTTTTGCTGTTGTAAATATTCTGTTGCAAAAAAAAGTGACGCAAAAATCCTAAATTCTTGTAGTGGTAGGAGGTGGAACACGGAGAAGAGAGTAGGGAGAGAGAGAGGGAGAGAGAGAGAGAGATCTTAGAGAGGTTTGTTGTCGTGGGAGGCACTAACAATTTACTTAAATGGGCTGAGGTGGTGGTGGCTAGACAGCGATGTGAGAGACATGGAATACTCTATTCTTCCCAGTAATGAGTGGTACACCTTTGTTATGAGTGTTACACCTATGTTAATTACTTTAAGTGCTCTTCACATTCATCGTACTCCATAAGAATCATGTCAGCTAATTAAAAATATTGGCATTAGACAAAATAAGTTAATCACAACAATAGCACAAGCAAGTGATTAAATCCATATTGTACAAAGGATAATTCAAAACAATAAATAGTATCGCCATTGACTTGCTTTTCTTTGTGAAAATTCGCTTCATTCATGATACCTTATTTGCACCATTCGTATTATATATAGATAGATTACAATATGGAAACTTGAAAGAAATCCAATAAAATGGAAAAATAAGTATCCATCATGTACAAAGGATAATTCAAATCAATAAATAATATCGCCATTGACTTACTTTTCTCTGTGAAAATTTACTTCATTCATGATACCTATTCTACACCACGCCTACCATGCACCAAAGAAATCCATTCTTGGCCAATCAATCCACTTCCTGAAAATTCCCAAACAATAAAAATCACAGACTCTTCAAATTCACCTTATTGCAAGAGTTGTGTTGTATGTGTGAGTGTGCATGAGACAGAGAGGGATAGGAAGACAAAGAGCGAGACGAAGTAAGAGAGGGATTAAATAAATCAGTAAGAGATTTTTCTAGATCATAATTCATCTGTAAGAACATTAATGCAAAAAAATCTAAATAAAATATGTGATGAAACAAATCAATAAGAGATGTTGTTAGAGGTAGTAAATAAATAATAGACTTAGATTGCCAAAAATAGTCATGCCATTCATTTTTATGTGGTTGTGTGGTTGCAACGGTGGTGGCTAAATTGTAAAGTTCATAAACAAAATATAATTAACACCAATTTCTATAAAATTTTGTTTATTATCCAACAGATTCCTTAGTCCTCAAAACACAAGCCAACCAAAGAATGGTAATTATATTTAGCAAAACAAATGATTAGCACATTTTGCTTAAAAATAATTTCAAACCATGCTTCCTAAGAATACCAAACTAACAATATAATTTAAATTGACAATATCTGTCAAGAACACCAAATAATATTTGTATTATGTAGAGTACATTAATTTAATGAGCTCATGCAAAGTTCTATGAATACTTTACCTGCGGTAGTTTGGACCAAGAAATAGAGTTGAATAGAAAGAGTTGATCTGAGAACCTGAAATGATTCAACAACGAAAAAGACAAAAAAATAGCAAAAATACATCAAGATAATACAATTGAAAACAACAAAAACTAAATAGTGAACCGAGCATAGTACTTTGTCCTGTCCATATAGAGCCCACAATAGATTTTGCAACGGAAGGGACTTAAAGACACTTTCATATAAAAAAAAATTCATTCCAAATAATTTGGCCAGCAGCAATCAAGTAACATTGTTTGTCATAGCACCAAATAACTCTAAAATTCATTGTTCTATCTACATGATCAATTGTTGGTTTAATAATATATTTTTAGAAAATCAATTTTTTTCTCCCTCAGAATCTCCTCTCCAATCATCTTTCTCAAAGGTTGAAATCCAATTCTCAAAACCCTTAATAAAATCACAACATAGAAAAGGAATTACACAACGAAGAGTTAACAGATGTAGCGGAAATCTATAATAGTACATCAACAACATTTTTACAAAGAAAACATGACCCAAACCAAATTACCTTTGTACTTTCTATCTTGCTTATTTAAAGAGCACATTTTTACAACAAGAAAAAATAATAAAAGCACATCAACAACCCATAAAAGGATGCGACACATTGTGCAAATTATGCACCTTTCACATTGCCTTATTGCAGCAAGCCATAACTAGGGGGTAACTGAAATATGAATAATATCCATACTCAGGAATTTGGATTTTTAATTTTATAGAAAAAATCTTACTAGCAGAACTCCATTGAGCGTGAATTAGGGGGTAATTGTTTCCCTATTAGGGAACTGATTTAACGTTGAAGACTACTCTTACCGTCATCAGAAGGGCAACTTGGACTTATTAAAATTTTTTAGACTTAACTACTTACTAAATAGATAATAATAAAAATTAACACCAAATATATTTAAGTGATGAACTTAACTCAATATAAGTTAGGAAATTTGAAAGTCGGTACAAAAATTTGGACTTAATTGAGCTAAATTATATTAAGAAAATTTATTTGGTCCTAAGTACATTTAAAAAAAAAAAGATTAAAAGGCTATTCATTACTCTATTATTTTCTCTCTCTCTCTCCCACTCTCTCCATTACTCTCTCACTCTCTCTTCCCTATTTCTCTCTATCTCTCTCTCTCTCTCTCTCCCATTGATGATTTTATTTTCTTTTTAAGATTTGATTTGATTTTTCATCTCTGTCTCTCACTCTTCTATTTTCTCTCACCGTTACTATTTCTCTCCTTATTCTCTCTCTCTCTCTCTGTGTATCTCCTTATATCAACGTTACAACAACATAATTATACTAATAAGTTATATCAATTAGTTACAATTATCCTATACACCCAATTTGGTGTATATAATTGGTGTAGTCATGTCGTGATACTAAATGATGTAAATTTTTGATTTATGTAAACAATTGAATGACAAATTGAGTTGATGTTGTAATTTTATGTAATTGTTTGGTATAACCGTTTGATTTATCAGAATACATGAGATAACTGTTTGGTGTATTATATAGTAATTGTAACTGAATGATGTAATTGTTTTAATGTCACATTGATATAAAGAGAGAGAGAGAATAGGGAGAGAGAGTAATGGTGAGAGAAAATAGGGGAGAGAGAGATAACAAAATTAAATTAAATTTTTATATATTTTAAAAAAAAATTATCAATGGGAGGGAGAGAAAAATAAGAGAGAGATAGAGAGAGTAAGAGAGAGAGAGAGTAACGATGTGAGAAATATGGGAGAGAGAGAAGTGAAAGAATAAAAATTATGCATAATTTAAAGAAGGGTAAGTAAGTAATATTAATAAAAGGTTATTTGACACAAAATGCTTTAATTAAAGTGAACTTAATAGAGTAAAAAACTTATCCATAGACTTCCTTTCACATAAGTCTAAAAAAATATACCTACACCCAAAAAACCCTTATAAGTTCCCTAAAGAGGATTGACCCCTAATTATCACAAAAGTATGACCCCACTCCACTTAAAACAAGCATGGCCCATTCCTTTTCTCCCCCAAAAGCCTTCATCGCTACACCTAAGCTTCAGCCACTACACCATTTGAAGTGTCCAACCACAACCTTCTCCACTTTAGTCAACGAGACAAAGAAAGGCCGGACAGCGACGATTGAGATTCTTTGGTGTGTGCAAGTTTCAAATTAAACCTATTACTTTTATTTTCATATAAGATTTTAATAGGCATGGATTTATTGTAAATCGGTGGATGACTTTGACGCAACCACCTAGCTATCCTCTTTATTTCCTAACCATTTCATTTAACCCATTGTCTCCCTCATTACATCTTTGACCCCTCATTAGGCTTTGCCTATAAAAGGAAGCCTTTGAGGCATGTATCGGTGCACACACTGAAAACCGGGGAATGAAATAAGAAAGAAAAAGAAAAGTGTAATCTTGAAAATCAACACATTGAATTCCTGAATAACTTATTTTAAATATATTTTTGTGCATTACTCTCTTTATATTTTTTTTAATATTCTATAGATTTCACAATACGTTTTTAGCACGAGTACCTAATTAGTTAAGGATTGTTTTTTCGAAAGAATTTCGAATTAAGTTAAAAAAAGGTAAGGCTTGAATATTATATAATGATTGTGAAAGATTTTTTTACAATTTAACATTTGTAATTTGTTTTGTAAGTTTATTAGAAAAAATGTGAAGACTTCAGAAGTCTTGAAGATTTTGTATCAGCTTTATAAATTATAAAAATCTTGCTGATTTTAGATGTCCTGATGACTTTGGATTAATATTTATAATTCATAAAAATCATAAAGACTTTGCTATAAAGTTCAATTAAATTAATTTTACGCATTGAATTTGATGATACAACAAACAATTCCCAAAGCATGAGCTCAGTCGTGGAGGTCAGACAATGAGGTCGGGCAAGACATGCAGAGCTCAATGGATCGAAGCCCGAACTCCCCCTCAAACGAGACAATAATGGGAGTGATAAGGGAACAGCTGGAACCCTATAGGCACTTGAGAATCGTATCCAAAACAAAAAGCCTTCAACCAACCAAGATATTCTCCAACAATCAAGGAGGAATCCACGGGTGAAAGGCAAGGATCTCGGCAGAGATCCCACAGATCGAGGAACAGCTCTATAAATACTGTATAATACCCCTAATAAGACAGAGAGGTTTTTAGTAGCGCAAGAGACTGATTGTAAAGGGGATTCCCCCATTATAGAAACGGAACGAGCAAGAGTCTCCATTGAAGAGTGGATTAACCGAGTTCCCAAACTGGCGAACCACTATACTTTTATTGTGCACAACTTCCTCAATTCTCTAGTAATCTTTACACAAATCTCAAGAACCTCCTAGCTCAGGTCTGAGTTGTTAAGCATAGTCCATTCCCTCTGCTTATCCACATCAATTTATACCATCAGTTTAGCGCCGTCTGTGGGAACGATAGTTCTCGTTACAAGTACCCTGATCTTTCAGTAACTGATGGTCTCAACCCACAACATGAGCAGAAGCCAAATGAATCCCCCATAAATGCAGAACCAGCAGGAGAACACAAGTAGACGTCACGAGGATCCACAAGATTTCTTCCCAACCACAGATGTCAATCCTTCTATGACAGATCCTCCCACGAACAACGAGTTGGAGGCCCTCCGCTTGGTAAATCAACGCCTGATAAAGCAAAATGAGGAACTTTTGAAGCTTTTACAACAACCACAGGAGAAACAACCAGCCCAAGGAGGCCAGAATGATTCCCCTCACAAGGAACCGCAACCCTTTGATCCATTCTGGGAGGCCGACGAAGTAGGAAAAAATAGCCAGGTTCCCCAACCCCCTCTAAGGAACGGGAACAATGAAGAGGTGCAAAGTAGAAGTAATGAGATTGGGAGGAATAACCTCTGCCCAGTCCAACAGAAACGGAAAGACCAATATTGGGAGTAGCGTTTCAAAGATATTCAACAGGAGCTTAACCACATGAAGAAGGCCATAAGGGGTAAGACCCCAGTACCATGGACGCCTTGGTGCAGCAAACCGAGTCCCTATTCACTCCTGGGGTATTGCATTTCCCTTTCTTACCGAAATTCAGAATGCCGTAAGTAGAAGCTTTTGATGGAACTAGAGACCCCATGAATCATTTGAACACCTATAAAAACCAGATGGAGTTGAATGGATATCAAGACCCTGTTCGCTGTCACGCCTTTGCTATAACCCTGAAAGGGTCAGCCTTAGCATGGTTTAACCGGATTCCCCCGGCCTCCATCTCTTCGTTCAAAGAGCTCTCAATATCCTTTGTGTCTCACTTCATTGGAGCTTGGACATACAGAAACTTGAGCTACCATTTGCTAAATGTGAAGCAGGGACCTCAGGAAAACCTAAGGTCCTATGTCCAAATATTTAATTTGGAATCCCTAAAGGTAGATGTCCTGGACGAAAAATTTGCAATTACTACTTTCATAGTAGGATTGGGAATACAGTCTAAGGACTTGATGTTTTCCATATCCAAGAATCCTCAGGCAAGCATGGCCGAGGTTTTGGCCAAAGTAGAGAAGTATATCAATGGTGAGGAAGCTCTCCTTTCAAAGGTAGGGAGCTCATCTTCCCAGAAAGGCAAGGAAAAGGAGAAAAAAAAATCAGAGTCCCAAGAAAGAAAGAGAAAGAAACAGGTCTCCAAAAAGAGACAGATCTCCTAGGAGAGATAGAGAACGTTCTCCAAACAGGAGGGAAAATGTCAGAGAACATCTAGGCCCCCCACAGCCCGAGTTACAACCAAGGTATGCACCTCAGCAGTACACCCCATTCACTGTCATAGTATCCCAGATCTTGTATGAGGTGTAAAATGAAAAGTTCTTAAGATGACCTCCTCGAATGAAAGCAGATCCAGCAAAGAGGGATCCTACGAAGTATTACGAATATCACAGGGATCATGGTCACCATACCAATGAATGCATCCAGCTCAAGAAAGAGATTGAGTTCTTGATCCAAAGGGGGCAGTTACGCCATTTTATTGCCCATGATGCTCAGAACAGAGCTCCACTGCCCCCAGCACCTCAGCAGCAAACCTCGTGCAGCATCAGCAACCCCTAGGGGAAATCAGAGTAATATTAGGGGGATTTGTAGGAGGATGGGAATCCAACTCGGCTAGGAAAACTCACTTACGTAGGGTCAAAGCTGATGAAGCGCTGGAGGTACATATTGTCTCCAATAGTCCGCGTCTGGATATGCCAATCACCTTCTCAGACTTAGATCTGGAAGGCTACCAATATCCCCATGATGATCCTTTAGTAGTAAGAACGGTCGTCGCCAACAGAACTGTTAATTGAGTTCTGATTGACAACGGGAGCGCTGTAGAAATCATCTTTACACCAGCGTTTGATAAGATGGGAATAGGTAGAGAAAAGATCAAGCCAGTAACCACCCACTTGTTGGGATTCTTAGGAGAAAGGGTACTTCCACTAGGGTCGATTCAGCTCTTGCTCACAATTGGGGACCCCCCTGTCAGGCTTCCATGTATGTAAGATTTCTGGTAGTTGACGCCCTTTTTGCGTATAACCTGTTGCTAGGAAGCCCTTCCCTCAATGCAATGAGGGCTATACCTTCAGCTTACCACCTGGTGATGAAGTTTCCTATGAAAAATAGGGTGGGTACTATCCGAGGAGATCAACGTGTGACACGAGAATGATATATGGCGTCTGTCAATAGAAAGGAGGTCAAAAACATTCAACTGAACGAGCTCGATATGAGAGATGAACTAGACACTAGGCCAACGCCATCAGTGGAGCTAGAGCCTGTCCAACTTGATGAAAAGCTAGAACACCTTGTTTACGTCGGGTCTAAACTAAGCAGAGAAATAAAGGACATTCTCATTCAATTCTTGAAGGAGAACATGGAAGTATTCACCTGGAAGCAAGAAGATATAGAAGGAATTGACCCCTCAATTATCACACACAAGTTAAGTATAAATCCCATCTGTATGCCTATAAAGCAGAAATGAAGAAGTTTTACCCAGAGCGCCAGAAGGCAATCAATGAGGAGGTTAGTAAACTTTTCCACGCCAAAGCCATTAGAGAAGTGGTTTACCCTACATGGTTAGCCAAAGTGATCCTTGTCAAGAAGACCAATGACAAGTAGCGACTTTGTATTGACTTCACCGATCTTAACTGAGCATGCCCAAAGGATAGCTTTCCCTTACCTCGGATTGACTTAATAGTAGATGCCACCGCTGGACACGAGCTCTTCAGCTTCATGAACGCTTTCTCAAGCTATAATCAGATCAGGATGGACCCCACCGACCAGGAGAAGACCTCCTTTGTGATTGAGCAGGGAAGATACTGTTATCAGGTTATGCCTTTTGGGTTAAAGAACGCAGGAGCCACCTACCAGCGTCTAGTGAATCAAATTTTCCAAAGGCAAATTGAAACATCCATGGAGGTCTATATCGATGATATGTTGGTAAAATCATTGAAGGCAGAACTCCATATTGCGCATCTAGTAGAATCGTTCCAGGTCCTTAAGGAATACAAGATAAAACTTAACTTAGCGAAATGTGCCTTTCGAGTGTCTGTAGGGAGGTTTTTGGGCTTTATAGTCAACAATAGAGAAATTGAGGCTAACCCAAAAAAGGTTAAGGTAATTCTAGATATGTAACCACCATCTAATGTAAGGGAGATACAAAGCTTGACTGGGAGAATAGCTGCCTTGAGTCATTTTGTGTCCAGATCAAGCGATAAGTGTCAACCCTTCTTTCAAATCCTAAAAAAGGCGTTTCAGTGGGATGCCCGGTGTGAAGAAGCATTCAAAGCTTTGAAGGTCTACCTGAGCTCCCCTCTTGTTCTAGTAAGCCCCTTGGAGGGGGAAATACCTACTCTATATCTAGCTGTCTCAGATTTCTCATCTAGTGCAGCACTGGTGAGGGAGCGAGATAAGTTTCAGCAACTAGTCTACTATTGTAGCAACGCTCTGAGGGGGCGGGGGCAGTAGAGAGATACCCAAAAATAAAGAAACTTGCTTTAGCATTAATGACTACAGTCAGGAGACTTAGACTATATTTTTAGGCCCATACCATCGAGGTCCCAACAGAGCAGCCGATGAAGAAAGTGCTGCACAAACTAGAGTCTTCAGGAAGGCTGATAAAGTGGGCCATAGAGCTTAGTGAATTTGACATCAGATTCAAGCCTAGAACTGCGATCAAAGGGCAAATTCTGGTAGATTTCATCGTGGAGTTCACAACTCCAGCACCTATGGAAGCAACGCAGTTAGTGCCTAACCTCTTCACATGGAAGCTTTTTATAGATGGAGTTGCCAATGCCCAAGGAAGTGGTGCAGACTTGATATTGACATCTCTAGATGGTATAGACGTCGAATACGCCCTCAGGTTTAGGTTTAAGGCCTCAAACAATGAGACAGAATATGAAGCTGTCATTGTTGGACTCAATCTTACTCACTTAATGGAGGCTGAGCAGTTGAAGATCTGCAATGATTCCCAGCTGGTAGTAAAACAGATAGAGGAGACTTATGAAGCTAAAGGCGAGAAGATGGTCCTTTACCTTCGAAAGGTACAGGAGTTGATCAAGATGTTTATGCAAGTTAAGATTAGACATATCCCAAGAACTAAGAACTCACGAGCAGATGCCTTGGCGAGGTTGGCAACAGCTTCGCAAGAAAGTTTGGACAGATTAATTCCAGTGGAGAACCTCGTAGAACCGTCTGTGTGCATTAGGGATGAAGAAGTGCTACCTATACAAACCCCACCAAGCTGGATGGACCCCATCCTAGGGTATTTTCAGCATGGAATTTTGCCAGAAGATCCCAAAGAAGCTGCAAAGCTAAGAACCAGGTCAACCAAATTTTCTATCTTGTAGGAAAACTTATACAAACGAGATTTTTCAACACTTTTCTTAAATGCGTGGGGGACAAAGATGCCAATTACATACTCAAAGAAATTCATGAGGGAGTCTACGACAACCACATCAGAGCTTGGGCTTTGGCAGGGAAGACGTTAAGGCAGGGGTATTATTGGCCCACGATGTTCAAGGATGCAACAGATCTGGTCAAAAGATGCAAGGTCTGTCAAGTGCACGCCAACATCCCCCATTGCCCACCAGAGCTCTTAACCTCGGTGGTTAGCCCATAAACTTTCCAGCAATGGGGTCTAGATATATTTGGGCCCCTTCCCACCAGCGTGGGACAGTGTAAATTTTCCATCATTGGGCTAAACTACTTCACCAAGTGGGCAAAAGTAGAACCCTTATCAACGATTACAGAACAAAAAGTCCAGAACTTCATGTGGAAATAAATAATCTGCAGGTTTACAGAACAAAAAGTCCATCAGTGTAAATTTTCCATCATTGGGCTAAACTACTTCACCAAGTGGGCAAAAGTAGAACCCTTATCAACGATTACAGAACAAAAAGTCCAGAACTTCATGTGGAAATAAATAATCTGCAGGTTTGGTATTCCCAAGGCAATCGTCTCCGACAACGGGAAGCAGTTTGACAATCTAAAGTTCAAAAATTTATGTGCCGAGCTCAGGATAAAGAACTACTTTTCAGTCCCAGCCCATCCTCAGTCTAACGGGCAAGCGGAGGTCACCATAAGAACCATAAAAGCAGCCCTGAAAACCAAGCTGGAAGATCTAAAGGGTAAATGGGTGGAAAACCTTCTAGAAGTACTTTGGGAATACAGAACAACAGCCAGGTCAACAACTCAAGGAACACTGTTTGCCTTGACCTTCGGAACCGAAACGGTGGCATCTGTCGAGGTTGGGCTCCCACCCCCAGGATTGAGTTCGCAAACAATGGACACAATGATGAGTCCCTTTTGTTGAGCCTGGATCTCTTGGAAGAAAAGAGAGAAATAACTCTATGTCGTATCAGGAATTACTAGAGGAAGATAGCCAGGTACTACGACAAGAAGGTCAGACACAGGAGTTTCAAGGTAGGAGACCTGGTACTTCGAAAACTTTTGTTAGCAAAAAAAGGATCCCACTCATGAAAAGCTGGGTCCTAATTGGGAAGACCCTTATATTATAACAAGGGTAGTTAGACCTGGAAACTATGAGTTGCAGACTGAGGAAGGAAAAATCTTGCCTCATTCGTGGAACGCAGAACACCTTAAGAAATTCTTTCAGTAAGATCCTTCTATAATAAGGATATTTTCAATAAAATAGCAAGTTTTTTGTTCATCCTTGTGTAAATTTTTGAAATGACGAAAAATAAAAGATGAGCTCTTCAACTCATAAATTAAATATGAGCTCTTCAACTCATAAATCGAAGATGAGCTCTTTAGCTCATAAATTAAAGATGAGCTCACATGCCCATAAATTATAGATGAGCTTTTTAGCTCATAAATTAAAGATGAGCTCACAGGCTCATAAATTACAGATGAGCTCTTCAGTTCATAAATTAAAGATGAGCTCACATGCTTATAAATTGCAGATAAGCTTTTCAGCTCATAAATTAAAGATGAGTTCACAGGCTCATAAATGAAAGATGAGTTCTTCAGCTCATAAATTAAGATGAGCTCACAGGCTCGTAAATTGCAGATGAGCTCACAGGCTTATAAATTAAAAATGAGCTCATAAAAGAGCTTATAGACGAAAGATGGGTTTCTCAGCTCATAAATCAGAAGCGAGTCATTAAGCATACACACAAGTAGTAAGATCTTCTATTCGTAGGATTTAAGACAGGTTCCTTAGATCAAAAGTATGCGAAGAGATATAAAGCAAAATTACAAGCACAGTAAGTGGTGAAGGAAGAGCTTAACCATTAAGTAGAGAAAAGATGCGAAATCTCTATAACAATACAAGCGGAAAAAATAGGAGAAAAATAAGGAAAAGTTCTCAATCCCCTTGAAGGCGTTTCTTAAGCTTGGACACCTCCCCCTCAGATGGTTGTTTTCGTCCTTCAACTTATCTTTCTCTTTATTTGCTTCTGAAAGAAGATTCGTAAGCTTCCGCCCAGCCGAAGAAAAAATAACAGTTCCCAGTGAACTTGAGGAGGAAGAAGAGCTCTCAGAAGAACCACCCCTCTTACATTTCCTGAAAGAGGTGCTGGCACCTTCACCTTCTTCAGTTTCGGAAGGGGAAAAATCAGAGTCTAGATAGGAAAAAAAATCCATTGCAGCTCTTGCGGGGCTAAACAGGAAGAGATTGTCTGACATCATTATCTCAGGGAAAGACATAGGCTTAGCATCAATTATTTGTTCAACCCTCATCACCTCCATTAGATCTAGGTCAGGGGCACCTGCAAAATAGAACGAATTTTTTAAAGGCTCACCATTATCAGACCTAGCCAGTAGAGGCAATCCAGACTTTAACCTCTGTAAGAATAGCTTTTCCAAGACCAAGGAACTCAACAATCTATATAGTGCAGCTCAATGGACCTCCAAGAGTCCCCAGTAACAAAGAAGAAACGCTGAGCCCATCCTTCAAGAGGGGAGGGGAGGTCAAGCACCAGGTGTCGTAGTTTAAAACGTCTCCATTGAAAGCAAATGAAGCTTGGGACCTCAGCCTCCTCTCGGTCAAAAAAATAAAGGAACCCCGCTACAGTTGGAAATCCGTCATTCCCCCACAGACGCCAAAAGAGAAAAAAGCTAGTCAAGGTAGCCCAACCCTTGGGAGAGAGGCGAGAAGGACACAAACCACAATAAGCCAAGATATACCCAATAGAAGAGTGAATGGGAAGACTCAGGCCCATCTCTAAAACCCCCCTCAAAGAAGTACGTCTCCCCTAGAGGAGATAATTGCAGGGCCCATCAGAAGATGGAACCCGTAGAGGCAACTCTTAGTCTAGGAAAAACTTCCTCTTTACCCTCTCCAAATCTGAAGTTGATATGGTAAAAGGAACTAAATAACGAGAATGCCATTCCCATTCAATCCCAAAGGAACTACGCTCCTTGAATAAAGGTGAAATAGGAGCAGCCATTAAACCCTCAAAGAAAAAGAAGACAAGGAGAAGGAAAAAACATAGAACCTTAGGAACATAGGAGAAGACTCCAGAGATGAATGAAAGTTTAAAGAAATTATAGCAAATCTGAAAAGACACCAAGTCTTTAATTGAATAAAGATGCGCACAAAACCCTAAGTCGGCGGACCTTTGGTTTTCCTCATCAAGAAGACAGTTATCCCTTTAAGAGGTAGTTGAGCGCCAAAGAATAGTGGCCTCAATATTTTCTTGGCATGCCTCATCCACCTCAAGCTCTTTTAACGCCTAACGACCCAGGAGAAAAACAAAATCGTAAGTTGACTTCATAGTTGAATTCTGTCAATTCGATTCGACCAATTTGAAAAGCCAAGGCCAGATTAGAAGAGGTTCTCCGCAAATTTCAAACAGTTCTACAGATTTGCTCTCAACTACGCAACTTCTAACCTTGGAGGTCAGACTTTCTCTTATGCTTCAAGGAGGTCTAAATGACCCCTTGAAGCAAGGGGCAGGGAGTAACATAATATGTGCTTAACAACACTGGACA
Source organism: Ilex paraguariensis (assembly GCA_963454935.2). Lineage (NCBI taxonomy): Eukaryota > Viridiplantae > Streptophyta > Magnoliopsida > Aquifoliales > Aquifoliaceae > Ilex > Ilex paraguariensis. The sequence goes on along the minus strand of CAUOFW020003006.1, from coordinate 24,989 downwards.
TGGGAATCAATATCACAACCTTAGTGCAAAAAAAAAAAAAAACAAATTATTAATTAAGAGTCAGGTGTGCATTTTAAAACGGAAGTTACAGAAGCCACAGTTCAAAATGCAAGCTCATAGTCACCAACAGAAGTTACAAAAGTTATAATTCAAACTCAGGGTTACAAAAAATACATATCCTAAGTTTCTGAAGAAAGAGTGAGTAAAGGGTTCTGCAGTTCAGTAGTGGTAGCTCCAACTGTAGCAAAAGGAAAAGGACTTGAAAGATTGGCAGTTGATGCTCCTGAAAGCTCAGCAAGTGAAGTATCTGGCAAACCAACTATCGAAGTCTCTGGGAGAGAAGGGGCTAGAAGCTCAGTAGAAAAAGTAACCACAATCCCTGAAGCAGGAGCCTCGATTTCAACTGATGGCGAATTCAGGGCCAGAGCTTTGGAGACAAGATCAATAGAGAAAGGGACAACCTCATGAACGACCAAAGAAGTATCAGCAGTGGGAGAGGGCATGACGCAAGCCTCAGAGTCAATTGCCTCAATCTCTTCCTCCGTAGGGACTTCAAAATTGAAATTCAATTTGGGATAGGTCTCTTCAACTTTGTCTTGAAAGGCAAGCCACCCGGAAGCCCACTTGGTAGTAACATCATCCCTCAGCTTAGCAATAACTTCATGTTTCTCTTATGCGGCAACTCTTAGCTCTTCAAGTTCTTTGCAAAGGTCACCATTCGCCTTGGACAGGGTGACATACTCCTTTCTCAGGTTCTCAAGGGAGCTCTGAACAGTAAAGGTTTTCTAGCTGGCTTTGACCCAAGCATCAAATTTAAGTTTTAGTTCCTCCCTGGCCGTTCTCAGCTCCTCTCTAGTTTTCTTCTCTCCTTCCTCAGCCCTATCCTTCGCAGCCTATAAGCTCTTGAAGTTAGAAGCTTGCCCTTCCATTTTCTCTTGAAGGTCCTGCACCTGGGCTCGAAGGTCATCTTTGTCGAAGGACAGCTCGGCGACCTTAATCTCATATGCCTTCATAGCTTTGACAGAGCTCTCCGAAGAGTGGACCCTGTTCATCAAGCTCTTTACTTGGATAGCCGATTGGGAACAGAAAGAAAAACAAGAAATGGTAAGCCCGAAGATACAACAGAAGAATTAATGAGAGCCCAAGAGTACAAGGACTCACAGTAGCTACTCCTTGAATAACTGAGCTTATGGACACTTCGAGAGACATGGAAGAGGCCCTCAGAATGTCAGAGTCTGGAAGAACAGAAGAAATGACCCCAGCAGCAAGTTTGACATTATCAAAAAATGAACCTTCGCCCTTCTTCACTTTAGGATGCTCTTCTTTCTCTACTTTGGAGCCCCCAGAAAGGGGCAGAGGGAGATTCCTTTGGAGGATTGAGCGAGGTTAAAACTCGGGCAGTCATTTCCAAAGCCCTTTCGACCTCAAAAGAGGAAGGGGAGGTTTGACCTCGCCTGAGAGCATCTGCAAAGACAGGCAAAACACCTCAGGAGGGAAGGTCGCCTATAGTTGGAAAGGAAGAGGAAGACTGGACAACTGTAGGATAAGTGGAAGTAGAAGGAGCCTTGGACGTGCTCGACTTCGACACTTTGGTGGGGGGAGTGGACCCACTGCCAGGGCCGAGCTTAGCCTTACGCTTGCTACCACTCCTAGTCTTCCTTAATTGGGAAACTTTGACTTGAAGCTCTGCTGAGGTGGGATCCATCGAGAAAGAACCTGAGAGACTTTAAATAAGTCAAAAGAAAAAGAAAGAAGAAAAGGGAAAAACTAAATAAGGAATTTGATGGAGGAAACATCACCTGTTACTTCCTCAGCTCTAATGATGGAGATTGGGATCGGGACCTCTAGAAGCCTGAAACCCTGCTCAACCAGAACCCAAGGCTTTATGAGCTTGGAATACTTTTCTGAGTCACATTTCTCCAGTCTCAGCAGTACCCACTCGTCCTCAACACTGAGCTTAGGGTGAATACCTGCGAAACGATGATAGGAAGAGCAAAATCAGTGAGGATCACCAAATCCAACTTAAGTCAGCTAGGGCAAGGACTTACCCAGGCCATCAGGGGCAAACCAAGCTCTGGGGATTGGGAGAGTATCTGCCTTATCTGTCGAATTGTACTCCCACTGTTCGCCTCCCACATAGAAGAAAAGTTTCTTCCAACCTTTGTGTGAGCTTGGGAGATCAGAGATAATCTATTTGGCCTTTGTCCGTTTGGAGATGTAAACCCTCAGAGGAAGTGTGTTTAACATTGAAAAGATCCATTAGTAAAGAAACAGCAGGAACCCCAAGCTTATGACTCTCAAAGAAGACGAGGAAACCCACCAGCACACCCCAGAAGTTAGGAGAAAGCTGGGCAGGGCAGATGTTGAAATGTTGCAGAACACTCTTGATGAAGGGATGTAGGGGAAAGCGCAGACCATTATCGAAGGTAGACATAAAAAAGCAGACCTTTTTGTGAACCTGGGAAACATATGGGGTGAACTTGTCTGGACACCAGTACTGGACCCCTAGAGGGAAGTGAAAAGGAGCACTGAGAACCTTCATAAGAGAAGGAGTGACCTCGCTAAGGCCCACGAGCTCTGCATTTCTATAAGTAGCCCCAACACCCTCGGCCAAGACTCCCACGCCACTCACCTTGTTTTTACCTTTGTTAGGATTCGTGGGCACAAGAGAGGATGTTGGAAGAGGTTCCATAGTATTTGCCTCAACATTGATGGAGTCAACGCCAGGGAAACTATCAATTTCCTCACCCACGTCACCTAAATCGACGTCTTCCTCAGCAGATTTCTTCCCTAGGAGGGAGACCGAGAAGGGAGTGGCTCCGAAAGAAGCGGACATGGTTGGACAAGAAAAAAGGAGTTTAAAGGTACGATACATGGTATGAATGTTTGCAAATCACTCTCTAAGAGTCTGGGGAGCAACACAAAAACTTCCAATAAGGAAAACCCTAGAGGTAGAATAAGGATCTAGGAAGAGGGGAATGCGAGACAAAAATCGACCTCGGTTCCTAAAATAACAGAATCGAAAAGTCCAAAAATGTAGAAACCACCTCAGGCTTGAGGGATCCAGAACCAGAAAATGAATTAAAGGCAAGAAGTGTACCTAAGTAAGGATGAACAGTGGGCCAAAGCTCAAATTGGAGGCGAGGAGCAAACTTCGTTGAAGCCACGAGCTGATTCAAGAGAAATCGATTTTTGTGAAACCCTAAAAACGACAGCAAATTGGAGAAGATGAGTGAAGAAGTGGAGAAGAAGAGTCAAAAAGAATTTGAAAAGAGAACCGTTGATTCAAAGGCATTTAAAGTTAACGGTGTTAGCGGTTTTTGATGTGGGCAACGTTCGCGAGAAACGAGGAATGACATAATTACTGGTAATCGTCAAAAATATTGTTCATGCGCAAATCGAGGTCCGCATGTGGAGGTCTACCTTAGGCGAGCTCCAGTTCAACCCTTGCTCAAGCTACCTTGATCAAGAGTTGGGGGGCAACTGATGATACAACAAACAATTCCCAAAGCATCTCAGTCGTGGAGGTTGGACAAGTAGGTCGGGCAAGACATGCATAGCTCAATGGATTGAAGCCCGAACTCCCCCTCAAACGAGACAATAACGGAAGTGATAAGGGAACAGTTGGATGCTAGCTAGAACCCTATAAGCACTCGAGAATTGTATCCAAAACAAAAAGCCTTCAACCAACCAAGATATTCTCCAACAATCAAGGAGGAATCCACAGGTGAAAGGCAAGGATCTCGGCAGAGATCCCATAGATAGAGGAACAGCTCTATAAATACTGTATAATACCCCCAATAAGGGAGACAGGTTTTTAGTAGCACAAGAGATTGATTGTAAAGGGGATTCCCTCATTATAGAAATGGAAGGAGTAAGAGTCTTCATTGAAGAGTGGATTAACCGAGTTCCCAAGCTGACGAACCACTATAATTTTATTGTGCACAACTCCCCAAATTCCCCAGTAATCTTTACACAAATCTCACAAACCTCGTAGCTTAGGTCCGAGTTGTCAAGTGTAGTTCATTCCCTCTGCTCATCCACATCAATTTACACTATCAGAATTTTTGTTGACTTTTGCTACAAGTCATTTATTTACATTTTAAAATTATTTGTTAGTAGCTATTGATAAAATATTATCATAATCCATCCATGAATTTAATTGATGCTCATAATTCATGAATATTTGAGCAGGTTTCATTAATAGTTTCATACAATTTATTGTCATGCTTATTAATTTATTATTTATTAAATTCTAAATGTGTTAGTACAATCTATCATTAATAATAATGTTGAACCTCTCAAAATTTGAATACACTACTCTCGAGATTATTGGAAATAATTATTTGGCATGGGTCCTTGATGCTGAGACCCACCTGACTACCATAAAACTTGAGGACACACGCGTAGCAGAGAATACCGCATCCATGCAGGATTGTGTGAAAGCTTTAATTTTCCTTCATCAGCATATTGACGAAGGATTGAAAAACGAATATCTTAATGAAAAAGATACACTAAATCTCTGGGACAGTTTGAAAGAAATGTATGACTATTAAAAGATTGTTATTTTTTTATATGCTCACAGTGAATGACAACACCTGAGGTTTTAGGATTTTAAAAGTGTAAAAGAGTATAATTTGACATTATTTAGAATCACTTTAGAACTAAAATTACGTGGGCAAACTATTTCTGAAAATGAAAAGTTAGAGAAGACATTCACAACATTCCATGCCACTAATTTGCTCTTGCAGCAACAATATAGAGAGCATAGGTTTGAAAAATATTCTAATCTGATAGCATGTCTTCTTGTTACCCAGAAAAACAATAAGCTTCTGATGAAAAACCACAATGTTTGTGCCTTCTGGATCAAAAATATTCCCTAAAGTGAATGCCACATTCCTTGACGTGAACGCCACCTCGCATTATGGTCATGATTCGAGTCGGAGTCGAGGTCATGGTTACAAGAAAAACACTTGTCATCCTGATGATCAAACAAACCCACTTTACCGCCAAAAGGGGACAAACAAAGAAATAAGGCCAGACAAGGGGAAGAGTTTACAGAATAAACTTCCCAAAGTCCACGAGGAAGTTTACTATAGGTGTGGGATGAAAGGACAATGATCAGGTACATGTCGTACGACTAGACATTTAGTGGATCTCTACCAGTCATCAATAAACAATAAGGGCAAGAGAATAGAAACAAATTTTATTGATCATCAAAATGAACCAACAGATATAACTCATTTTGATATTTCAAATTTCCTTGTTGATCCTGGTAATAGCACTGATTGTTGTATTGATGATGGGAATGCCCATCTTGATTGATGCTATGTTGTTTATCCTATAATTAGTAATTTATTGAAAACATGTTTATTTATTTTTGTTTGTTGAATCTTTGTAGACCTACGGGTATAACCGAGATAGTCAACCTCAGCTCAAGGGAGTAGAGGTCACCGGTTCGAATCTCTTATCTTGCTGTTGTACTGATATTTATAAAGGATTTTTTTTTCCATGAGTATACTAGGAAATTACCATAACAAAAATCTACTACATATTACAATCGGTTCTTTGATAAATATTACATTAAATAATTTTGTAAGAATTATGATTGCAATGATAAAGTAATACATAAAGGAAAATAAAAATTGTAATTACATAAATAATAAGAATACACAAGAGATAACAAAAAAGAAGTTGCAAGACATTTGTTTCAAGAGCCATAGAAAATTTAAATCTTGCTTTATATGGTTTGTATGCTATAACATATATATACTTGATCAAAGAGACAAATATCTTTACATAATCTAATATTTGCTTGAGCAATTAAATAAAGGTATTGATAATTTGGTTCACGCATGGTAAGCCACTACTAATGGGTGGCGAACCTTGCAGATGCATATTTATTAGATAGTGGTACAACACATAAAATCCTTCGAGATAAAAGAATTTTCTCAGAATTGATGTTAGCTGAAGCTAATGTAAATAAATACAATATCAGATTCTACAAAAATAATTGGAGGCACTAGAAGAGCAGAATTTATGTTACCAAATGAAACAATGTCTAAAATCAATGACGCTTTATATTCCATCAAATCTAGAAGAAATTTGCTGAGTTTTAAAGATATATGTCGTAATGAATTTCATATTAAGACTATGGATAACAATAATACAAAATATCTTTGTATTACTAGTATGAATTCCAATCAGGAGCTAATACTAGAGAAACTTCATACTTTTTCTTTTGGGTTGTATCATACAACAATATGAACAGTTGAACCAATTAATGTGATGAACCCGAAGCTCACGGATTCAAAAACTTTTATACTTTGGCATGACCAACTAGGTCATCCAAGGTCAATAATTAGGGATGGCAGTGGAACGGAAAAAAATGGGGATTTGTCTAAACCCGTCCCGTTTGGACCGGGGATGGACTATACGTATTGGATGGTAGACGTATACGGGGATATATATATATATATATATATATATATATATATATATATATATATATATATATATATATGCCCAGTTAAAAAACCTAAGACCTAACTTCTCTTCTTCTCTTCTCCTATTAGTGATCGAGCACCTCCCCCCTCTCAAGACACACATGAACATCGAGACCTTCCTCAAAATCCCAAGTTGTGACTATCAACGCATCCCCCCCTCTCTCTCTGCTTCTCTCAGTCTCAGTTGATCGATCTCAGAGATCTTCATGAGGGTTTTAGTAGTTTATCGATTTTGCGATCTTGAGGTGCTTGAGCTTCGTGGAAATCTTTTGACTAGCCAAATTCTAGATAATCTTTCACATCTTTCACTGGCACAAGCATCACTGGTTATCTCTCTCTCCTCGCAGGTTCAGGCATGACTGGCTTATAATTTCATTAACCCAATGAACCATAGAGGATTTGAAGATGATGGGATTTTGGGATTTTTGGATTTAAAACCCTTTTGTGATTTTGTGATTTTGGGATTTTCGGTTCCAATAGGAGCAAAATACAGAAAATCATCTCCCTGAGTTTTTATTATTTTGTTGCAGTATGCATGAAATCATCTACTAAATTTGGGTAGTAATATGAATTGAAGTAATGAAAAAGGTTATAACCAAACAGTGCTTTGATTATAATTGTTAAATTCTTTTTCTGTAAACTGTTCAGGCACAACTTGAAAACCAGTGATCTCGTACAGAACATAGGGCCATATTCTTAGTCATACACTTTTGTCTGGACCTCCTTGACTTTGGAATCCAAGAAGTGATAGAACAGGTAAAACAAATTGATCTTTCTAGTCTATCATTTGATTTGAATGATATCTGTTGGAGTATAGATAGTCTAGGTTTATTAGGATTTCTTTTCTCTTTTTTACCCTTACTAAGATTTTTATATTTGCCTAAACTACAAGGATGTTTAAGTCACTCTGTATTATTTTTGGATATATATACGGGACTCTACTCTTAATTTGAGTATCCCTTTTCACTTACGTTTATTCCAAGTTGGTATCAGAGCCATACACTAACCCTACCTCAAACCCTAACCTTCTCCCTAACCTAACCTCCACCGACTCCATACCGCTGAACCAAAACCAGCAAAACCAGCAACCCGCCTGTCTCCACCGACTGAAATCAAAATCTGCTTCATACCAGCGAAACCAGCAACCCGTGACAGCCACCGACTCCATACCGCTGAACCAAAACCAGCAAAACCAGCAACCCGCCTGTCTCCACTGACTGAAATCAAAATCTGCTTCATACCAGCGAAACCAGCAACCCGTGACAGCCACCGACTCCATACCGCTGAACCAAAACCAGCCGTGACTGTCCATCCACCGACTGAAACCAAACCCACCGACTGCCTCTATCAAACCAAACCACTTTCTAATTCGGCATATATTCACGAATTCAAAATTTTTGTCAAGGTCAAGAGCCCAGACCTTTACACTGCGCTAGCTCAATTAGCTAAAAGATTGTTTACCTTTTGCTTTTCAGCTAAGGAGGCCCACGTGTACAGCCAACAAACCAATATTATTTGCTTTTCAGCTAAGCACTCGTGACAGCCAACAAACCCACCAACCAATATTATTAGCCGTCACAAACCAACAAACCAAGTAAGATTGGGTCACTGTTCATCAGCCCACTGCTGGGTTGCTTTTTTGTTGTAGCTTGGTCCTTCGCACACTTCGTCATAGTGCTGCCAGATTGCAGTATCTAGGTCCTTTTTTAGGAGGGAGCGGATCCTCTTCTCCTTTTATCTGTTTTTGATGCAGTAGATCATTTATATTTATTGGATTTCTGGGCACCGTGACTTGATTATTTGGGAGCTTTTTGGACCTTCCTTATTTGTCGCTACTGTTCGACTGAAGGTATATTGTTCTCCCTTATTTTATTCCTCTATTTATCTTAGAGTTATTTTCCTGTCACGGGTGCCCTAGTATTGTTGTTGATATGACTACTACTGAGGGACTTGAGAACCCTACTGTTGACACCTCTACCGTTGAGACATCTATGAGTACTTCCACTTTTATGTTTGACCAGTATACAGTGCCTACTAGCACAGTTGCATTACCAGCATTACCGGGCATGATCTCTCAAAAAGTTACGGCATAATTGTTGAATGGTCGTAACTTCGCTGAGTGGTCACGCTCATTCCAGCTTTTCTTAAGCCGTGTAGGGAAGCTTGGTTGGCTGACTGGATCTCACCCAAAGCCAGCTGATGCCGACCCTGGATATTCTGCGTGGTTCTCTGAAAACTGTGCAATTCTTGGATGATTATTTGGCTCAATGGAGCCCTCTGTTTGCAGGATCCACCAGTTTCATAGCTCTGTTCCGAAGCTATGGAGCGCATTATCAGAGATGTATTCTCAGTCAGGACGGGGAGTTCGTGTTTATGAGCTTTCTCAGGAGCTCTCATATGCTCGGCAGGGAGATATGACCGTTCAGGATTATTATGGCTATTTGACCCAGCGCTGGCTTGAGTATGAGTCTCTACATCCTCTTGCTGCTATTCCGAAGATAGAGCCCGAGGGAGCAGCATTCTTGCATACTCGAGAGCAGGAGGATAGGATTCACAAGTTCCTTATGGGGCTTCGTGATGAGTTTGAGGGACCTCATTCTCAGATCTTGTCGATGTTGACACTTCCTTCTCTTTATGAGGTGTATGGGATGATTGAGCAGCATGAGCGTCGAGTCCGTATTGCATCACTTCCAGTTGCAGCTTTGACTCCTTCGATTGACCAGATGGCCCTTGCAGCTGCTGTAGGGTCCCGTTCAGGATCCTTAGTCAGGGATGGGCAACGCTTAGACCAGCGCCGTCAAGGCGCCCCAGATCAGCGCAGACGGAGGGATTCCCGTCAATGTGATTATTGTGGCCGACCAGGACATCTCAGGGCTACTTGCTGGAAGCTCCATCCAGAGCTTAAGCCACCTTCTCGCAGCCGTACTGTTGCTATTGCTGAGGTACCACCGCCCACTACCGCCACTCCTGCTACTGCTCCTCCTTGGCAAAGTGATATGGATGCTATCACTTCCCGATTAGATATACTTATGTCCGCTCTGACTTCTCAGAGTCTGACTACTGCTGCTGTCACCACTACAGGTATATCTCGTGCCTTTCACGCTTGTGCCAGTTCATCTCCCCTTTGGATGTTGGACTCGGGCGCGAATGGTCACATGACAGGTGAGGCCCATCACTTCACCACTTTTGACGAGCCGTTACATACACAGGTTCAGTTAGCAGATGGGACACATGCCCCTATTGTTAGTAGGGGTACAGTCCGTCTCCCAGATGGCCTTACATTACATTCGGTTTTTCATGCGCCAAAGTTGGCCATGAATCTATTATCTGTACATCAGTTAGCCAGAGATTTTCACTGTGCGGTTGTATTCTTATCTGATTCGTGTTATTTGCAGGACCTGAGTACCAGGAGGATTATTATCAAGGGACATGAGAAAGATGGACTGTATTATCTTGGCAATCCATCTCCAGTTTCACCAATTCCTTCACCTGCACCTGCTTTGTCTTTTTCTGTTCCTAGCTTGCATGCTAGTATTTTACCTAGTAGTTGTCGTTATGATTTTTCGTCACAAACTGTTCAATTGTGGCATGACCGTTTTGGACATACAAATTTTAAATATTTATGTATGTTGTTTCCTGCTTTGAGTAATGCTTGTGTTGGTGGTAAACTTGATTGCGTTATCTGTTCCCTATCAAAACATGTTAGGGCCAATTATATTCCTCGCATGCACCAGTCACCCAAGCCATTTGACCTAATACACTCTGATATTTGGGGACCCTCTCCCGTTACTGCTCTGTCAGGTGCCAGATATTATGTGACATTTATAGATGATCATACCCGTTGTACTTGGGTCTACCTTTTGCATAGGAAGTCTGATGTGCTCCCTATAATCACTCAGTTTTTACAGATGATTAAGACACAATTCGATGTCATTGTTCGTGCTCTTCGTTCGGATAATGCCAAAGAATATGTGTTGATGCTTTAGTGTCTCACCTTTCTTCTCAGGGTATCCTTCAGCAACTCACTTGTCCATATACTCCTGAGCAAAATGGTGTTGCTGAGAGGAAAAATAGGAGTTTGATAGGGATGGTACGTTGTCTGCTTAGAGGCATGAGGGTACCAAAATCTTATTGGCATTTTGCTGTTTTGACTTCTACCTTTCTGTGCAATCGTACGCCGAGTCGTGTTCTTCAGCATAAGGCTCCCTTACAGGTCTTATTTCCTGAGCGGACACTTTTTCCGGTCCCCCCTCGTGTTTTTGGATGCACATGTTTTGTTCAGGATCGGTCTCCTACTCGTCATAAACTTGATGATAAAGCGATTCGTTGTATCTTTGTGGGCTATTGTCATCAATCTAAGGGGTATCGATGTTATGATCCTATTAGGCGTCGTATGTATCACAGTCTAGATGTTACCTTTCTTGAGCATATTCCTTATTTTCCTTTCAGTCCTTTGTCTGCCCCTCCAGTTGATGATACTCCCTTTGATTTTCCATTACCACAAGAGTCAGAGTCATTGATCACTATCCCTACAGGGTCATCCGTTTTTCCTCCAAAGGAGTCACTCATCCCTGTCAGTACAGAGTTACCAGTCTCTCTTCCTTTGCAGGTGTATGCTCGTTGTCCTCGCTCTCATCACCCTGCTGATATCCCCTCTACCTCAGGCGATGCAGGTAATACTTCTCAGTTTGTTGAGCATATTGATGCACCTGTTGTTAGTACTGATGAGATTACAGGTGCTGAGCCAGTTACTTTACCTGATAAGATATTATCAGTAGAGGATGGTGATTTAGGGCGTCGTTATCCAAGGCGTGATCGCCGTCCAGTTGATCGATATGGTTGGACCGCCAAGATTTTATATCCGATCTCTGCTTATGTTTCTTATGGTAATCTGTCTCCCACATTTCGAGCTTATACTATGGCCTTATCAGATACGCTGGTTCCTCGCTCTATTTCAGAAGCTATGCGGGAGCCCCAGTGGGTTCTTGCCATGCAGACAGAGATGGACGCTCTTCAGCGTAATCATACATGGGATCTTGTCTCCTTACCTTCAGGGGTGAAGCCTGTTGGCTGTCGCTGGGTTTACACCCTGAAGTTTCTGGCAGATGGTACTATTGATCGTTACAAGGCTAGACTTGTGGCGAAAGGCTTTACTCAGGTACCAGGTCGTGATTTTGGTGCTACATTTGCCCCCGTGGCAAAATTGACTACTGTTCGGTTAATTATTTCTCTGGCTGCGGAGTACTCTTGGCCTCTTCATCAATTAGATGTGAAGAATGCGTTTCTTCACGGTGATCTGGACGAGATTATTTATATGGATGCACCACCGGGCTTTCGTGGTGAGGGGGAGTATGCTGGAAAGGTATGTCGACTGCGTAAGTCTCTTTATGGACTGAAACAGTCGCCACGAGCCTGGTTCTCTCGCTTCAGTGATGTAGTCATACGATTGGGGTTCACCAGGTGTCATTCTGATCATACCTGCTTTATTCGACGGAATACTTCTGGACAGTGTGTCATCCTTCTGGTATATGTTGATGATATTATTATTACTGGTGATGATGTTTCTGGGACTGCGCAGGTCAAGATAGACCTTGGGAAGGCCTTCGATGTGAAGGATCTTGGATTTCTGCGATACTTTCTTGGGATTGAGGTTGCCCGTAGAAGCAGAGGTATTGTTCTTTTTCAGAGAAAGTATGTTTTGGATCTTCTTTCAGACACTGGGATGTTGGGGTGCAAACCGGCATTATCACCTATGATTCCAAACCTGAAGCTTACTGCTGAAGGTGAGGAGTTGAAAGATCCGACAGTTTATCAAAGATTGGTAGGTAGACTTATCTACTTAGCCAATACTAGGCCGGACATTTCATTCGCAGTCAGCCGAATTAGTCAGTTCATGCATAGGCCATGTCAGCCTCATCTTGATGCAGTTTATCATATTCTTCGGTACCTCAAGTCTTGTCCTGGACTTGGGTTGTTTTATGCATCAGGATCTCAGACCGGTTCTCTAGCCTGTTATTCAGATTCAGATTATGGGGGAGCATGTGATGGTCGATCTACTACGGGTTTCTGTGCTTTTCGAGGGACTCATCTTATCTCTTGGAAGAGCAAGAAGCAGGCAGTTGTCTCCCGCTCGTCCGCAGAGGCAGAGTATCGGGCATTGGCACTTGGCACATGTGAGATTATCTGGCTACGATCGATTCTTGACGAGTTGGGTTTTTCAGTGACCTCTCCATCCACATTATATTGTGATAATCAATCTGCTATTCAGCTCACTTCTGACTCTGTACTACATGAGAGAACGAAGCATATAGAGATCGATGTTCACTTTCTTCGGGAGAAGGTCAGCAGTGGTCTTGTTACTCCATCGTTTGTGGGGACCAGTGATCAAGTTGCGGATGTTTTTACCAAACCTGTCACTCTGTCTATTATTCGGGACTCTGTTGTCAAGCTTGACTTAGTTGACATTTTTGCGCCTAGCTTGAGGGGGAGTGTTGGAGTATAGATAGTCTAGGTTTATTAGGATTTCTTTTCTCTTTTTTACCCTTACTAAGATTTTTATATTTGCCTAAACTACAAGGATGTTTAAGTCACTCTGTATTATTTTTGGATATATATACGGGACTCTACTCTTAATTTGAGTATCCCTTTTCACTTACGTTTATTCCAAGTATATCAAACTGCTTGAAAATGATACCTTGTGCCGGTTCTACTACAGGTGCATTTCTCTCTCAGCCTTGCTCGCAGTCGCAGATCTCGGTTCTACTACAGGTGCATTTTCTGATTTTAGCTTTGATCTATCAGATTAACATGTCAGATTTTAGCTTTGATCTATTAGATTGACAGAAGACCATCCAGAATTTTCTCAGGTAGTTTATGGGTAGTTCATCAGTCATAATTTTCTGAGGTAATTTTCGAGTGTGACCTGCAAGATTGGAAAGTTTTTGTTTTAAATTGTTTAGTTCTACCGTAGAACTTCTACGGAGAGGTTTTGTTTCAATTCTTTTGTTTGGAAATCTGTTTCCGATAGTTCCCGAGATGAGAACGCAGTTAGAGGAGAAGGCTCCACTGACACCACTTAAAAAAGGCGCAGTATCTTTCTATATCGCTCTCTGTTGCGCCCTTTTGTTCTTAATTGATTAGGCTTCTTAGGCTCACTTAGAAGTTAGATTTTATGGGATGTGTTGAATCAGATTGAAAAGATCAGTAGATGCCTAATATATGGACTCAGCTTATGTAGTTGTCTTTTATGTCGGCCGTGTGTCAAGATAATTTGCCAATTGGATGACTGTTCTCTCAGTATTAATGTGGCTTAGAATGGAGTGTAGGAATCACAGTTCTATTGCATTTGTGAAACCTTATATGAGCCATTGTGATGCCTTAGCATGTTTTTTTTCGGAGATTTTAGCTTTGCTACTCTTAAAGCTGTTCTTGCACATATGCAAAAAAAAATTATAATCTATGCTCTCCATTTTTCTTTTCTTATTTTTTTAAAAACTTGTACTGTAATGAATAGATCGGAGTTTTTATTGGTCTGTCTAATGACTTCAGTCTGTAAAAGGCAGTCAACTAGGGGTATATTACAGGGGAAAAGGTCAAGTCTGAATCCTCTCTCTCTCTCTCTCTCTCTCTCTCTCTACCTACCTATATGCTCACATTATTTGGATCAATTGCTCATATAGCGTCTATGATAAATGGCAACTTTGTGTAGATTTTTGGTGTCATTGTACTCAATAATGATATTCTCGTGGATTGTATGTTGAGCTAGCTTTTACCAGTTTGTTCTATTTGTATGCTCTCAATTGGCTCCTGCTAGTCAGTTCTTTCATACCTCAACTTTTGATAGCGTGCTTGAAACATGTATGCCTAGCAATACACAGTTGCTAATTGAACAAAAATCTGCATGGAAGTTTGACTCTAATATCATTTTTATGGTTGCTTAAATTATAGCTATGGCAAAACTCACTTTCAAGCACATTCCTAAGGTATCCTCTAAATTCTGTTTTTTGTATTTTGAGTAAGTAGGTGCAATTTCAACCAATCAATTTTCAACCAAACTCAATTTCAACCAATCAATTTTATTAGTAAATACAAAATATTTTTTATGCAATTATTATAGTTTTTTATGTTTTATTTTCTTTACTAAATTACAGGTGTGATTGTGTGAAGCTACATGGCAGAATAGTTACTGTATGAACCTACATGACCGTGTGAAGCTAAATGTCATTAGAGTAGTGACATTTGTTGTTTGTTATTTTGGACATTTGTTAAGATGTGTTGTGTTATGTTGGACAATTATATCAAAACTTTTCCTATTTCTCATTACGTAGTATTTTGGACATTTAATGAGGTATATCGTGTTATGTTGTTTGTATTTTCAATATTTCTTCATTTGTTGTTTGAATTATATCAAATTTAAGTAATTATTGGAGAATGTTGTTGGATTTTTAAATGTTGAATTTATTTAGAATTTTGGATTACGTTGGCTTGGGCTTGGACAGGTACGGGGGCGGGGATTAAAAAAATTTTCGTGGACGGGTATGGGGATGAAAAAAATACCCGTTAATAGGGATGGACCGGGGATGAACGAATGTTTTTTAAGCGGGTACGGGGATGGAGACTATATCCCCCCGCCCCTGCTTCAGTCCACTAGCATCCCTATCAATAATGATGTGTCGGATCATCGACAGCTGACATGGGCATCCATTAAAGAACTAGAAGAATATTGCCTAGTGATTATCTATGTATTACATGCTTACAAGGTAAATTGATTATTAGACCGTCTCATGTAAAGGTCAATGTTGAATCCCCAACTTTTCTTCAACGAATTCAAAGGGATATATGTGTACCTATTTATACATCATTGACCATTTTGTTATTTTGTGGTCTTGATGGATGCATCGACAAGGTCGCCACATGTCTCTTTTCTATCTACTCAAAACATTGCTTTTACTCTTTTTTTGCCCAAATAATTCGATTGCGGGCACAATTCCCAGATTAACTCATCAAAATAATTCGTTTTGATAATGTTGGTGAATTTACATCCCAAACAATTGATGACTATTGTATGTCTGTCAGAATTGATATTGAGCCTTTAGTTGCTAACAAATGGTCTAGCTGAATCTTTTATTAAAAGATTTCAATTGATTGCTTGACCTTTACTTATGAGGATAAAGTTAACTATTTTTGCTTGGGACATGTCATTCTGCATGCAGCCGCATTAGTTTGTATCCGACCAAGTGCCTAACATCAATATTCACCTTCACAACTTGTATTTGGTCAACTCCCAAATATTTCTCATCTATGAACTTTTATTTGTACTGTACATGTCTCAATTGCACCCCCACAACTTATTAAAATGGATCTCAATGTGGATTGAGAATATACATTGAATATGATTCGCCTTCGATCATAAATTTTTCTTGAACCTTTGACAATTGATATTTTTACCGCAAGATTTGCGGATTGTCGTTTTAATGAGACACACTTCCTGTCATTAGGGGGATGAAATTTGCCGCCTAAAGATCGGCATGAATTCTCTTGAAAAGTACAATCTATTTGTCATTTTGATAAACTTACTTCTCAATGTGAAACTGAAGTAAAAAGAATCATACATCTATAAAAAATTGTTAATTGGTTGCCTGATGCAACAAAAGTAACCAAATCATATATACCCGATGTGAATAGTCTGGCAAAGATTGATATTCCAATTTAGAAACCTATGGTAACAAATTAATCGTCTCGCAACCATAATTATCCACAAATAAAATGTGGTGCTAAGCTATGAAGGTTCAACCCAGCTTGGTTTTCTGAGTTTAGTAATTGGCTAGAGTTATGCATTTTGCCTATATTGTTATCTTTTCAAACCTAATTTTGGATAACATGCAGGCAGCAATTCCTTTTTTAGTGAGGGTTTTTCAAATCGGAAGATGAAAGAAAAGCTTCAAACTCGTATAGGAAGTTTTAGTAGTTCTCACAACCAAACTTAGAGAAAATGTCAAGATTTATTGACCAAAAAACAAAACATTCAGACAATTTTCTTCAAGTAGTTAGACCAAACTTGCATTAAGTACATGACCCACTTGAATGCATCAATTGACTGCATTTGATTCCTTTTAATACAAGGTCACGATGAATAAGAGATTTCAAGTAATAAAAGAAACTTTCTTCAGCCTTTTAGATTTCTTGTTGACCACAATGAGGCTGTTAAAGCTGTTGCATTGAAAAATATTCCTCAAAATATCAAGTTGACAGTACCTGATTTACAAAAATACATTATAAATGTAGCTGCAGTTGAAACTAGAAATGTCACTATCGAGAGAACATTTTCAGCAATGAAGATTGTTGAGACTAGATTGCGTAATCGAATGGGTAAT
Source organism: Ilex paraguariensis (assembly GCA_963454935.2). Taxonomy (NCBI): domain Eukaryota; kingdom Viridiplantae; phylum Streptophyta; class Magnoliopsida; order Aquifoliales; family Aquifoliaceae; genus Ilex; species Ilex paraguariensis. The sequence continues at coordinate 8,110 of CAUOFW020003006.1, read as the reverse complement.
TGATGAATGATAGATAGTTTGATTACTTACATAGAGAAAGATATTTTCGATGACATTGATAATGAAATTATCATACAATGCTTTCAAAGTATGAAAACTCATCAAAGTCAATTTTTAATGACTGTAATTAGCCTCATTTTTTTAAAGGATTATAATTAACCTGTTTTTAGGTTTTTTTTTTTTTTTTTGGCATAGACTATGTATACTTGTTTTTGACCCATCTATGTTCAATTAATTTTTAAGTATCACATATGATGGAAAGAACAAAAATGTATCAAATTATTTTTGTTAACCAACCTTCAGAGTCATGATCAAGTGCTGTTTGTTCATTAGATAAGGATGAAGGATGATGATTAGATTAGCATCTTATTTAAACTTATCTTTTGTAATTCAATCGGGTTGATCAATGATTAGCTGAACATGCATATCTTCTATTGTATGAAAATATATATTGATAATACAATAACGTTTTGGCTAAGTGAAAATACCAAAGCTTTTATACATTGTTTGATGGTATCAGAGCCCATTTGCAAACTGTTCATTACTGATCCTACTAATAGATTCAATGACTATTACTGCTTCCGCATCTTCTTTCATTGTGCCCAACATTGGGCAACCCATATCAATCAAATTGGATGGTGAGAACTATCTTCAATGGCTCTCCTAATTTACTCGTGTTAAAATCTAATGATCTAATGGGTTTTGTGGATGGCTCAGAACTATGCCCTGATCATTTTCATTCTCAAGAAGCTGACACAGACACTGCCAATGTCAATCTTGAGTATCTTCTATGGCACAAGAAAGATCAATTCGCTCTTTCTTGGATCGGTACAACTCTCGTACCAAAGTACTTTCCACCGTTTATGGGCTTACTACTGCCAAACTGGTCTGGTCGTCACTCTCCACCAAATTTACTTCATAATCACATTCTAGAATTAATCATCTACAACGTCAATTGCATAGCTTGTGTCAAGAGAATCATTCCAATTTAGAACATTTGAAACTTGCGAAAAATCTTGTTGATCAACTTGCATCTGCCGGTAAGAGTTTTGATGAGGATGATTTTGTCTCAACATTATTGAGTGGCTTGAATTCTTTATTTATTCCCTTCCACAATTCTATCAATATTGCCACCCGAGACAAGATTATATCACTTGAAGATTTTCAATTTGAGTTGATTTCTTTCGAGATTTTTCTTGAATCTCATCAACGAACTATTCCACCAGAAAGTTCGTTTGCTCTATTTAGTGAAGAATCTTCTCAGCAATTCTTGTGTCACCAAATCAAGCCAAAGTCTTCCTATAAGACTTCTTCCCTTCATTGGGATCCAATTTTTCTCAGTCACAAAACCCACAAAAAAAAAAAAGAAGCCCACTGGTGCCCATGAAAATTGTCAAATTTGTGTGAAATTTAGTCAGAAGGCATTGGATTGTTATCATAGTTTTGATTTTTCCTTTCACGGTCGTCATTCTCCACAAACACTTGCTACAATTGTTGAACAAGGTAATGCCTCACTAATGGCCAAAATTAATGGTGCTAACGGTGGCGAAACATGGCATGTAGACAATGGTGCTAATTAGTACATTACCGCTAATCTCGTGCAATTGTTTCTTGCGTAGCCTTATACAGGAGGCGAAACTATTGCCGTGGGTAGTGGCACAAACTTGGAGATAGCAAATTCTGGTTCAGTTCGTTTTTCTTCTCCATTGTCTTCCCTTCACATGTCACATGTTTTACATTGCCCCGAAGCTCTAACCAATCTATTGTCAATTAATCAATTCTGCATTGAAAACAACTATTTTTTTTTCTTTTATCTGGTTCTCATTACTTTGTTCATGATGTGCAAACGGGCAAACTATCGTTAAGAGGTCAGAGTGAAGGTGGATTGTATCCCATTCACTTGCGGAAATCAGCTTCTGTGAAACACACTAATGTTACACCATTCTTAGGTGTCAAGGTTCTAGTCACTATTTGGCATTCAAGATTAGATCATCAGTCTAGTTCTACTGTTTCGTAAGTTATTAGAGAACATTCTCTTCCTATTTCTGGATCATTGAATAAATTTAGTGTTTGTGTTCCTTGTCAATTTGGCAAGAGTAAGCAACAACCATTTGTGGCCTCTATTCGAATTTCCAATTTTCCTCTTGAGCTTATACATACTGATGTATGATCTTGTTCAACTAAATCACTTGGCAGATGTTAATTCTATGTTATATTCGTGATAACTTTTCACGATTTCACTTGGCTATATCCATTAAATCAAAAGCTGATGTATTCTTTTGCTTTATCAAATTCAAGCTTCTAGTTAAAAATCAAATTTCACTAAAATTAAACAACTACAAGCTGCTAATGGTGCCAGAATACATCTTAAATCCATTTAAACAATTTTTATCGGACCATGGCATTATTCAATGCCTAAGCTGTCCCTATACCTCACAACAAAATGGATTGGTTGAACGAAAACATAGACATATTGTGGAACTTGATTTATCTCTTCTCTCTCAGTCTGGTTTTGCTAAGGAATTTTGGGTGGATGCATTCTTAACGTCAATCTACCTAATCAATCGGCTGCCATTCCTTGTGATATCCAATGTCTCACCATTTTTCAAATTGTATGGAAAACATCCTGATCTTTTCTTAAGTCGTTTGGTTGTGCATTTTACCCTGTCCTCAGACCATATAATTCTCACAAGCTCATGTTTCGCAGTAAACAATGCCTTTTTGATGAAACTCTATTTCCAGCAGCATCGGGCAAGTCTTCTTCCTCACTCGTCCCTGGGATAACTTCAGCCTCCTTGGACTCTTCATCGCAATCCAATTATTCCATAATTCTATCTCCTCCTAACTAATGGAACATCCAATCACTCGTCCCTGGGGTAACTCGATGCTTTACTAGATAATGGAACATGGTCTCTTTGTCCTTGGCCTTCCACACACTGTTGTTCAAAATAAGTGGGTTTATCGTATCAAACAAAATCCTGATGGTACTATTGATCGATACAAAGCAATATTAGTTGCTAAAGGATTTGATCCGCAAAGTGGCATTGCTATTCAATTTGATTGGCCAGTCCAACAATTAGACGTGTCTAATGCCTTCTTGAATTGTTACCTCACGGACAAAGTGTTCATGGAGCAACCTAAGGGGTTTGTTGACCATCCGTTTCCTGATCATGTTTGTAGGTTGCACAAAGCTCTTTATGGGCTCAAGCAAGCTCCTCGTGCTTGGTTCACACGATTTCATGATTACCTCTTGGAATTGGGCTTCACTTGCTCCTCTGTTGATTTCTCTCTCTTTATCCTTCATCAAGATCAAGATCATGTTCATATTTATATGTTGGTTTATGTTGAAGACATTTTAGTCATAGGCACACATGCTTCGATGATCTCCTCCATCATTGCTACTCTTCAATAGGAATATTGCCTTAAGGGTCTTGGTCATCTCCATTTTTTTCTTGGCATTCAGGCCACTTGTGATGCCACGGGAATTCATTTACCGTAATCCAAATTTGTTGGTGACATTTTTGAATCATGCCAAGATGGTTGGCGCTAAGCCCATAACATCCTCATGTCTTCTCGAGCCCTAGCTCTCCACCCTAGAATACATCATATGCTACATTGATCAAATTTTGGAACCAAATTTTGAGTCCAAATGACATGACACCAATCAAAGAAACTCAAGTCAACTGTCATGTCATTTGGGCTCTAAATTTGATCCTAAAATTTGGTCAGTCTAGCATTATTGTCTTCATATTCAAGGATAATGTGATTCTGATTGGGCTGTCAATCCCGATGATTGTGCCTCCACTTTTGGTTATGGGTTTTTCTTTGCCTCATGCTTAATTTCTTAGTCTGCTAGAAACAAAGTGTTATTTCTCGTTCACGTATGAAAGCTGATTATCGCTCTTTGTCTCTTACCACAACAGAGCTCTACTAGTTGTGTATGCTCTTTCGCAATCTTCAACTTCCTCTTCCATCTCCACCCACATTATGGTGCGATAATATCAGTGCTATTTCCTTGGCATCCAATTAAGTGTTTCATGCTCGCACTAAGCACATCAAAGTTGATTTTCACTTTATTTGGGAAAAGGTGGTTAATGGTGATAGTCTAGTTAAATACTTAAGCACTCATGATCAACAAGCTGATGGTCTTGCCTCCCACTATCAGCTTGCGCGAGGAGGGGGGTGTGCTACCTCTTCATTAGATAAGGACGAAGGATGATGACTAGATTAGCATCTTATTTAAACTAATCTTTTGTAATTCAATCGAGTTGATCAATGATCAACTGAACATAGATATCTTGTACTGTATCAATACATCTATAATATAAAACAGGGCGGCTTCAACATCTAACAACCACTAACACTCTAATTCAAATGTGCAGTCACCGTCTCTTTGAGAACCTCCACCCTTATAAATGGTTTGGGTTCACGCATATAAGTTATTTATTTGTACTTTGTGAGCTATATGAACATCCTTGATTATTTGTTAAGGTATATGAAACTTGAGAATTTTGTGCAAATTATTAACTTGAGAATTTTGTGCAAATTATTAATCTTGGGTTGAAATTTTCGGCTGTTGTTAGTGAAATGGTTGGTGCTTGAAATGAGTTCCAATTTGGGTTTTTGGATCGAGTGTAGTGTTGAGGTTCCTAGATTTCTGATTGTGGAAAATTTGAAAATAATTGCTTTATGGGGGTTAGTGTTTGGATGCGATTTGCTTTTGGTTACTTACTTTTGAAAGTTCACCTAATTTAGATTACTTACTTTTGGTCCAATTCAAGTTGTGGTCACTGTTGTTTGAATTGGGCTGAATAATATATGCAACAGTTTTTTTTCCCTTTGTGGTTCATGTTGCTGAATTTTATACTTAATGCCCAATCTAGCTGTTGATGAGGGTGGCAAATTTTGAAATTGATACTACCCGGTGAATTTAGACTAAAGAAAGGGTTTTTCCATCTTTTTTTTTTTTTTTGGCTGAGGTGGCTTTTGGCAGGGAAACACTTAGTTAATGCTTGTAATAGATCTATTTGAAAATTTATGTTATTAAGATTCCCTGTTTTACTCAAAATTTTTAGAGCTTTAAACCATAGTGTTTGAAGATAAAGATTTATTACTATGTTATTAAGATTCCCTGTGCAACTTATGATGGATGAATTGTGTAATTTCGTCATTATTTGCTGATTGACTATTCACTCACCAGTGCTACAGCAGGCGGTATTCTTGATAGGGCTATTGAAGCAGAGGATAGGAAGTATGGAGACTTTTTGAGGTTGGTATTGTCATTCTATCATATGTCTCTCTCACTTTTTGTTATCTGCAGTGGACAAAAACTAACCATGCCCGCCTCCCACCAAGGGGAGGGGGGAGTATGCCCACTCCTATGCCCACCTTCACAGGTGAAATGGATGCTTACTCCTAATTTATATGTTATTCTGGGAAGCCAACCTACTAAACCTTATGTAAATGTGATGCATGCAGGAACACATTGAGGGTTACCTTGAACTGTCAGCCAAGACGAAGTCTTTTTTTACTACAGTTGTTGCTTTGTGGGATGCGGATTTCTATGTTAAATATAGGTAGGGATGCCAATATTTTTCTGTCGCATTTTCTCATTTTATTTTTCAAATAACTATATTTGTTTCGTTATTTCGTGGGAGATATTATGAGATCATCATTTTGAAGCTGGAAATTACTGTAATAGCTTGCTCTTGTGGAAGGCCTGAGATTCCAGTTTTTTTCTTTTCTCATTACAACACTAAATATCTCTGAATTACAACAACCAGGGGTCTACAATTGTGGCTAACTGCCTAGCCACTGAATGTGATACATAGCAGAATATGAATCTATAGTTTGTAAACAGCACGTGTTTAGCTATATTATTCTCAACGTATCGTTTAATTCACTGCACTTTAGTATATTAGTAGTGCATCTACCCATCAATGGCCCTTGGGAAATTTACTCTTGTGATTGTTTTCTCATATTTCAATGCTACAACACTTGCTAGAGTTATGATACATGCCAGAGTTATGATACCCATCAATTGGCCCTTGGCGGTATTTTTGTGATGCTTTATGTATAGATACGATACTTTGTGGGAATCTTTTTTTGATGTTCGATTGTAATTTTTGTGATGGGTATTGATCATTTTTAAGATAAAAATTAATGTATTTTTAGTAGAAAAATAATATAAAAATAAAACATATATGACAAGAATTAAAGTAGTTATCAAATATATTTTCAATTTTAAGCTTTCAGAGTTTGTAAAATAAAAACTACAATCAAATAAATTTTCTGTTGTTTGTTAGAAAATTGCCTGAGTTACAAAATGCACCATTGTCCATTCTGTACAGTTGGAATGCTTTCCGTGGTAGGTTATATACATGTGACTCAATCGGATGAAATATCTCTACCCCAAAAATGCTTTTTTTGATTTTGCACAAAGAATGTATATGCTTGGTTCAACAAGTTATCAAGGTTTCTCCATGCATTATATCCTATGGATTGATGTGGACCTTTTCAACATAAAATTGGAATCTTCTGTTGCAATATAAATAGAACCAATGTGGATTACTCAATAATTGTACTTAATTTGATATTTTCTTTGAGGACTCCTTAATTTTTTAGTGTATTACAAAAAATAGTTTTATGCAACGGGACAAAAATAGTTCTCGCTTCAGTTGGATTGAGAAAGTGTTCATTGGATGTGCTTTGGTGGGATCCTTAGGTCATATAATATTTTAACCTCCCCTCTTTCACGGGCAATTGTGCATGGCAGGAAAGATGATTTTTTGTTTTGTCCTTTTGAAAATTTCCCGTAACTTCTTTGACATTTCTATAGATCTGAGAAGGCTGGAAAACTGCTTGCTGAAGTGTTACTCAAGGGACTACAAGGACACAGGTAGACCAATATACTCGCGCTTTGTTATTCTTTTGGTTTAAATTGTGAGTTGTGTAGTTTATATGATTTATTATTGGATGACCACAAATTTTTCCAGGCTTGTGGCCAGAAAAATGGATGCTTTATTATCGGCTCCCCAATCGATCCTTTGCCATGGCCCAGGTACCCCTCTTTCTCTCTCTCACAAATCACACACACATAATAGAACACACAGACACACACCAGCATACTTGCATACTCTCTGCGTCTCTCTCACTCACACACACACGTGCGGAACATTGCAAACCTAGATCCACCACAACCCACCACCATTTACTATTTCCCTTATTTAATGTTATTGAATTAGTTTTGTTGTTATGATTTGAATTTGTGTAATTGATATCCACAAACTTTTTGGTGATGAAAATGTTAGGGTTACTTTTTGATATCTATGATGTGAATATCATATTTACTTTTTCCTAATTGAATTCTATCAGTGCACCATTTTACTGACATCCATGTCTGAATTCATGTTCCTTATTGTGACTTGCATCATCAATAATGCATTTGCCTCATTATTGATTGCATTTTTTTAATTGTGATTTTGTTTCATAAAAACTACTTTTCTTATTTTACTGTTCATATATGTTGACATGTTGGATAGCTTAAAAACCTATGTTCCCTCCTAATGCATTGACAACATATATGTAGCTGTTTACCATGGATGAGTTTCATTTTTTATATACCTATTGTTTTTGGAAATTTTCGCGTACAATGTATCAATTAGGTTGATTTTTTTTTTTTTTTGTATAAATTGAATGTTAATGACGTTTGGCAATTGCGATTGATCCATGCTAAACATTGCAATGATCAAATTAGTTTGCCTTTCATATATTGGTAATATGAATTTTTTGGGTTTAAATTCAACTATTGATTCTTTTGGTTATTTGATTCAAAATGGTGCATATAGGCAATTAATATTCAGCTGGGACAAAGTGAATTGGCTTGGTTTGGAGTCACGATTGGATTAGTTTTTATATGGTTTAAATTATGTTCTATGCATTGAATGGGCATATAATTTATATTGCAATCGTTTCTAGCCTAGCCTTTTTATGGGATTTGAATTCATTGTGCTACAACTTTAGGAATTTCAAACTTTGCCTACACTATTGTGGTTTTCTCCTTATATTCCTCTAGATATATATGTGATGATGAATGAATGTGTTTATTTTT
>CAUOFW020003005.1:0-41033 GCA_963454935.2 Ilex paraguariensis | reverse complement strand
CAAAAGTATTAAATCTCTAAAGTCAATTATAGTCGGAAATATTATTACAAGTTTATAATTCAAGTATCGAGCTAATTGTTACATGATGACACAGAGAGAATATGAATGAAAATGGAATGAATCCAGAGGTAAGCCAATTGTTGCATGATGGCCGAGAAAGAATGCAAGAAAATGGAATGGATTCCTAGCCAATGGCGCGGCTTACCGTTTCTCATGTATTTTCAGAATTTTTTGATGGAAATCAATATAGGAGTTTTATTTGCACATTAGCTCTCCAATGAGAAGCATTAGGTTGTGGAACTTATAACCGAAAAAGATTCAAACCTACATATAAACAATCCAATGCATAGAATTGTACATAACAGGAATCTCAGAGTTCCGGATCTAGCGTGAAATAGTTTAGCATCGCATCAAAATTTAATCCCAGAACTCAAATGAATACAACGGACAAATTACAAATTAAATGACTTAAAATGGAAAACTCCAAATGTCAAAGAAAATAATTAATTCCTAGATTCATTCCCAAAAAAAAAAAAAAAGAAAAAACTGCTATGTAACTATGTAAGACTTTTAAGAACCTTGTTTCATAAAGTCCAGATTAATAGATGATGTTGAAATTATCCGATGCCCAAAAATAATACATCAAAACCTATACGTTTAATGATCCAAACATTGAACTACACATGAGAAATAAAGAATGTATCCTTATATAACTATTTCCCCCTATCAATTTGTCTTCCAATATAAGAAGTTACTACCTATCGTACACAATGCAAATCCAAGATTACCCCTTCAAATGAGACGAAATCTGTGGATAAGTTGCAAAACAACTAAGACGAAATGTTTCTTTTGATTGAAGAAGGGATACATACATTCATATGATAGATGCATGAATTAGATTCACACAATAAATATATATATAAGAGAGAGAGAGAGAGAGAGAGTTAATTGATCAACCTGAATCTTCCCTTACTTCACTGGGGTTGTTTCCAAATGCATGAATTTAGGGTTTCGGTCTTCATATTCATTCTGCCATGAAGATGAAATGAAATGACAGAAACAAATGGAAGAAAATGGGGATATCTTTTCTTCGATTAATAAGCTTTCTATAGATGAAGACTACAAGATCAAGAGAACTTCTTTGCTGCAGGGAGAGGGAGACTAAGATCTAACTAAGAAAACCCTTTAAATCATCTTGCATCCGTAACGCTCCCCATATATTTTCCAGAGGCAAAGAAATTTCAAGTCAGATTCCCCTTGTTTTCCGTAACGCTCACTGCATTAATAGAAGAACATTAATGCCCCTTGTTTGAACGTGCAACAGCTATTCACTGTGAAAGATGCCAAGCTAAAGCATGACAATTCAAGCACGGCTCGTCAAATAAACATTTCTAAAAATTAAATTTAAGTTCAAATCAATTACTTTGGTCCAACAAACTACCATTTAATCAAGAACAACTTAATTAAGAGTGGAGATACACTCGAGAACAACTTGAATAAATATGACAATAACTATTTGCTTGCCCCGGAAAGAGAAAAATGGAACAAGGCCAAAATTATTATTGATCCCCAGTTAAAAATCATTGATACCTTTTAATCTGGCACATAACCATTCATTCATGAACATAGATGTAATGTAACATCAGTAGTTCAAGAATGGGATATCGATACTCAAAGATCAAGATTTCATTTTGAAATGGTCGAAACGTTTCCGTTTCCAAGGAGGCCGAAACGAAATAGTAATGGAATCAAAATTCTAATACTTTGAGGTGTTTTACAACGTTTCAAAATGTTTTGTTATATTTCAATGTATTTGCACAATTGTTTCGAAATGTTTCAAAGTATTTCAAGATATTTTGATATATTTCAAACAATGTTTTATAAAAATAATTTTAAAATTTTTTTTTTTTCATTCTTTTTTCAAAACGAGGTCGAAACGTTTTCAAAACATATCGAAACATTTTTGTTCCCTAAGTGACCAGAACAATACACCAAAACAAAATTTTGATCCTTGTCGATTCTATCCCTCCATATAGTTTTACGTCCACATGAAAGAAAGGGTAGTTGGAAATTGTTTCTCACTTAGATGACCATCACCCACACCCCCAAAAAAGGGCAAGCAAATCAAATAAATTATCCCCTTATCTAGCTTCTTTCCAAACCAAAATAAATGACAAGAGTTGAACCAACCATCAAATCACACTTTCTTTTAAGAAATATTGAGTTTGGTTGAGTTGAGAATGTATACTTACTATGATAAATCCAGTGTTCGCGTCATTTAGAAAACTTAGGTAGAATGAGATTTTTCAACTGTATAGCTTTAATAAGTCATTGTGTTTAAATCATTATTGTATTTTCTAATGATGGGGGTTGTCAAGGTGATTGTCAGCTAAGTGAAAAGAATCTCCAACCAACCTCTCATTCCGTATTAAAGTGAACCTAAATACAAATTAAACTACTTAATCTCTACATGTTTGTGCATGAACATTTAGACATTCGAATAAGGAATAATAATTCTTTCCGAATCTTTAAGCCGGGGATGCATAAATTTTTTTAAGCGCATTAATTTCATATCTTCAGAGCATAATCTCCTTTTTAACAGTAAGCTTGTTTTTTCAAATGTTCATTTAACAAGCCATGCTTGAATTGCTCATACATCAGTTTAGCATAATTCTATGCGAATGGTTGGTCCACGCTAGACCAAGCTATACGAAACCTTGCCTTCTGTGAACCCAACAAGAATAGGTAATTACTGCAACTTCCTTTACCTATGAAGGGAAGTTTAGCATTCCAAGACCATAAAATGACGTCATAATTTTCTTAACTAGATCTTGAATGTTTTTCAACCAAATAAATACATCAATTTGTAGATGGCAACCTTATTCAATGTATATTCTTTAATTTCATCACATTATTCTATGTTATTTACGAGATGAGATTTCTAAACTGAAGTCATAAATACATACCAATCCTTATTCTATCACATCAAAAGCAATCAAGATTCAAGTTAATAAAGTTGTATACATAAAGAGTGCATATGAGAGCTCTTGAAGGGGAAGGACCACTTCGTGTTTAAATTGAAAAGTTTGATTTTTTTTTCCTTTTCTTAAAACGGGTGTCTTCCTCATTAAATTCTTGGGAAATTTTCTTGAGGACATGTCTTTATACCTCACAAGTACCAAGTTGACACCCCTTTTTTGGCACCATGTAGAGGAATTTATTCAAAAAAAAGATGCCTATGGAATTATATGCCCATAATTATATGCCCACAATTATAATTATGAAATGTGTCCAAGAGATTAATTTCCTCTTTTCCATGTTTCCTATACTTCACAACCTTGTTAAGAACATTAACTCTCTGAAGACAAACTGATCTTCTGTCAGATATTTTAAAACTATGATCAAGTCATATTAAGGGCTTTCCACTATACTACTCAAATACCACGACTAAAAAGCATCCAATAACATTAGAGCCAGTCATATTCTGATAGCTAAGCACATAAAAGTAATTACTCATTCAAATGAAAACCTAACCATAATTTAACAGTGTATACTTCGTGCCAACATTCATCTGAACTTCTTCACCCGCTGATGCCTTGATAAATATAAGGTAAAACTTTCTAAACAAGAAACCCATCATGGTTACCTAGCTGCGCCCATCACATTAATTGAACCAATGAGCCAAATAGTCCAACAATTATTCTGTTGCTGACTAGTATAGCAGTTCTTTCCCAAGCTACTTTAAGCAAAATTTGTTTTTGATGTCCTCTACTCCTTTCGTTGGTGTAATAATCCTCGAAATTAAATTCACCAAACTCCATTATTCACATTCCTATGCATGCACAGACAAAGGATTTCACTTTTAATAAAACGCTAACTAATACGACCAAAACTGCTGAAATTGAATTAAAGCGCGAAAAAATCGTACCTCGGACCGGGTGAGTCCTCGTTCCCCTCAGCTTCACCGTCACTATAAGGCAAAGCATTGATATCCAATAAACGAACACGTCCAGACTTTCGCTTCGTTTTCCATCCCAATGGCCACCGATTACTCTGCACATTATTGCTCACACACTCCCTACACATCCACTCGTTGATAATCTCCGCCTGTTCACCCCGCATTCCAGCGCAAGCGAGGTGGAAACCCCGTTCGCAACCGTCGCAAACTACTACCTGTCCCGGAACCTCCTTAAAATGGCAAGAACTGCACGATGTACTGAACGAGATATCCGGTAGCTCCGCCGCAACTCCGGCCGGAGGAGTAAGTTCGCCGTGGAAGGTCCGCACGACGGAGATTGCATCACGAGACAAGGACTCGAATGAGGACGAAGAAGGGACTTCATTGAGATCGATACCGAGAATGGATACAGTCGGTTCGGAGTTTCCCTGAGTCGAATCGGTGAGTTCCATCATCCGAGTCGAGCTCTCCAGACCTTTCGTGACATATTGCGGTTCAAAGATTCGATCTTCTCGGAATGTGGAGGCTATGGCGGATCGAGAGATTGAGATTTGAGAGATGAAAATAAGCTTTGGTTTTCGGTTTTGTTTCGAGAAACCGACTGTGAGAGAGAGAGAGAGAGAGAGAGTAGGGTGAATGGGGACTCAAAGGACGCTGTGAACAGTGGATTATAAAAGGAGTGGATTAGGGCAACTCGCAGTGGAGAGGTTGTGATTGTACTCGCGGTTTATGAGTTACACCTGTGCAATGTGGACAATGCACTCCAGGGCTGGAGTTTGGTTTGGGACCCATTTAATTGGGGATTTGTTTCCTCCTATGAATGCTGATGCTTCCTTTCATGACTAGTTCTCTGATGACTATGATATATGGTTTATATGTCTTTTATAATTTTTTGAGAAAATTTCAATAACAAATCTTTTAATTTATTATATTTTTAAGAACATCTTCTTTATTATTCAAAATATCATTGACACCCTTTCTAATTTATATTTAAACATCATTGACATCCTCCGCCATTAAACCACCATTTCTAAAAAAATCAAATCATCCAAAATATCAAAATTACTCCTATATAAACCCTAAATAATTTTTCTACGTAAAATTCTAGTTAATTAAAATTTGATTCGAACTGATTAAATTTTATTTTTTTACGTATTAAAATTCGAGCCAATTTTGAGCTTTACCTGAGTGTTGATTAAAATTTATTTCAAGTCAATTAAAATTTATATTTTTTCTTAATAAAATTCGATTCAAATTTATTAAAATTCAATTTTTACGTATTAAAATTTAAATCAATTAAAATTTATATTTTGTATGTATCAAAATTCAGACCGATTAAAATTCAAAGTGAGTTGATTAAAATTCAGCTCGAATAGAATTTTAATCGGTTTAAATTTTAATAAGTAAAAAAATAATTTTTAATCGCTTTAAATTTTAATTAACTCGAATTGAGTTTTATTGGCCCGAATTTTAATACGTAAAAAAATTTTAAAAATAAAGAGGGTCTCATTTAAAATATGTCTATCTAGGGAGGATGTGGATAAAGTTTTTTCTAAAATATATAATGATCAATTTAATAAAATTACATTCTAATTAATATTTTTAATCTAATAGAATGTGTCACAGAAAATATAGGAGGCGTCCTCAAAAAAATATGATAAATTAGAGGAGTGTAGCTGAAATTTTCTTAATGTTTTTTTTGGGGGAAAGGCTACGGTATGGTATGGTTCTGGATCGAAAATTGTAACTTAACTTTTTTTAGGAAGAAATATTATAAGGATCTAATTTAAAATTTTAATGGTGTAATTTTAATGAAACAATTAGATTAGTTGTGTGTTCTAATATTAGATGGAGCCAATTATTGATCTAATGATTATATTGAATCTCTATATTAAGTTTCCAAATTAGGTTCAAATATCATTTTTCTTTTTAAAGTATAAATTACAACTTTAAAGAGTATAATTAATCATTGAAAATTGGAATCGATACCAATATTTTCATGATCGATCATGAGCTTCCCTTAAGCAGCTGTAACTTCTCGTTTCAAAGTTATAATTTTATCTATAAAAACTGGTAATCAACCATACAATACCAGAAAAATAAAAATCGATACCGTAGAATTTCCCTTTTTATGTGTGTGTTTTTTTGTCCATACGATGACACTATCAATAATTCTATGTTTGAATCGAAAATATTAATAATAAATATTATTATTGTTATTATTATTGTGTGTTTGAAAATATTCTATAGTATCAAAAATGAAGTATTGATTTTATATTTTAAATAATAAATTTTTTTAATTACAAAATTTAAAATTAGAGTAGACATAAAGAAAAATGTAGAGGAGATAGATGTGTTAGGGGTAGTAAGGTTGTCTGGGATTAAGAAAATTTGTATAATATATGGGTTCGTGCAGAGAACATAATATTTTTTTGTAAAAAAAAGTAATTGTAATAAATTTTGTAACGTTAGATGAAATAAAAATGATACATAACCAAAATAGAATCCAAAAATTATAATTCAAATACATATCATCCTTTTGATGAATGAGTTGATGAGACTCCCTCATCCAATGGATGATTTGTATTTGAATTTTATTTTTCTTAAATTTTATTTAAATTGTATAATATTAGATAAAGATTGAATTAATCGCCACTATTGTTTTGTTTTTCAAGTGTGTAATTCAAACTATTAGTTGTGGTATTAGATAGATGTATAAGTAATTTGTTATGATTTTTTTACCAATCAAAAACTTTTGTATATATGCGTTTTTCTTATTTTAGTGAATAATTCGAATAACAATCATGATCATCTACAAATACAACTATAAAGAGACAGCCAATAATACCAAAGTATAAGGGCATCCGTTTGCATATACTCTCTAGAAGAGAGGGAGATGGTGTTTGAAATTGAGTTGGGTAGCAGGTAGGGGGTTTTGGGTAGCGTGCAAAATTCAATACGATTTGGGCAGAATTGTATTTTTTGTTGCGATGAATTATGTATTATTTGATGAAATTGAAAGTAATTTGGACCATTTGAAAAAAAATTAGATAAAATCTGAGTCATTATCTTTGGTAGATGGCCAGCCACATGAGTTATGATATTTTATCAAAAGATTGTAATTACTCTTTTCATGAATAGAATGGAAATTTTGTTTGTGAAAAAAAAAAAAAAAAATTTGTTCCATTCAATGATTTTGCATAGTTGTAACTTAAACAAACTATTATTCACCGTAAATTTTTAATTTATTTTGATCTAAAAAACGAAATGTCTAGGCTTTAAAAGTAGTTTTCATTTATAGTAGGACATAATCTCGTGGTCATCTATAATTAATGTGTATAGTAAGACATAATCATAAGATAATCAGTAGTTACATACGATATTATAAGAATCAGAGTGTTGGTCCTTGTGCGGTGAACCTAGTGTGCTCTGTAGGTTCAATATGGTTGTACTTTTATGCTTCCTTTTTCACATATGATGTCAATTGTATGAGAAATTTTTTTTTAAACCCAATACTTATAGGGCAATGTGGATTCTTTGTGCTCAATTTTTGTAGAGAAACAAATAAAGTACATCTTATTTCCTTTCAGCAAGCAAATAAATTGTCATGGGTCGGGATTGACCGACTCAATACACTCTAATGCTTAAGTCAATGAGGGTCTTAAGATCAAGCAAAAAAATTATCGAAAAAGGAGTGCGTACCTTAAAACTCAAACTTATTCGATTTTTATTATATGATTGCACCCTCGACCTAATTGGATTTAGAATCCATGTAAGAGTGAGGTGACACACCATACCTATCCAGATTTCATACCAGTCTAATTCCACTTCCATTCTTAATAGTTTGTTTTTATAGGTCATATATTTTTAATGTGCATCTTATCAATGATAGAATCTTGTCCATTCAATCGTCTTGAGTGTCTAGTGATAACCTAACTATTTATTTTGTTCGAATAACTCTTATTGAATTTTTAGTGACACATATTTCTTTGTTTGGGAATGCTTTTAACTAAACAAACCACTTTCAATTATTATATTTTATAGTCTGGCTTCAGTTTAATCTGTTCGGCCTAAAGTTCAAATTTGAGCGATTAAGTTACAATTTTGTTCGATTGAGCCTTTATCTATTCGATCATAGTAGAATCAATCTAAATGATTCTTTTAAGTATATGTTAGTTGCCAGGTGCTGAAGTATAGTAATCAAATCATGATCAGAGATAGAAGGCGTGTTTAGCTCTGTTCCAAAAAAGTATTTTTTGTTTTCAAAATTTCAAAAACATCAAAAATTTGTTTGCTTAGCATTTTTGTTCTAAAAAATTTGAAAAAAAAAAAGATGAAATTTGGAGCAAAAAAATAGAAAACAAGTCAGTCATGTTTTTTGAGTTTTCAGGATAAAATAGAAAATAAGGGAAACAACCCCTCATCTTTAATGAAGATCACCCATTAAACTTCCTAATCAGCAAAATGTATTTTTTTTCGTTGAAGTATAAAAATCCTTCACTTTATGTTTTCTCCATATCCTCTGTCTCTGCAACGATCTGGATTTAAGACACTGTGCAACAATCTGGATTCAACGGCGCTACGCAACGATTTGGGTTCCATCTCATTTCCAGTGTCTTTTTTTTTCTTTGCATTTGCGTCTCTTCTCTCTCTCTGTTGCAACAACTTAAGTTTAGATCTACATAGATCAGAAGCACATATTGTGTAGATCTGAATCTATGTCTGGGTTCAAGACACACGCACACATTTGTGTGTGCGTGTGTTTATGTTTGTGTGGGCATGTATGTGTGGGTTTTGCGAAGACAAAGAGAGGGGAAAGAAAAATATTGATAAAAATTGTGAGTTTTATGGGTTATTGTGCAAGCATATTTTATAATTTTTTATTCTTAAAAAATATTTTTAAAAATATATAACCAAATATGCTTTGTAATCTAAAAATTTTTAAAAACACTTTCGTAAAATTCTTTTGAAAAATTATTTTCAAATATTATTTTTTGAAATACAAATCAAACAGATGGAGAGATTCTGAACTGAACTCCTTCACATTCCATTAAGGAATGAGCTACTCATATGATCAATTACGAATGGAAACTAAATCGATATATTTTTATTATCGTTACGGCACAACTTAAATTCAATAAGACGCCATCATGGGCCCAATCACACAAATCATCTATCTAATATTGGGGTCAATGAATTAAATTCTTAACTTGTAAAAATACAATAACGATCAAGATTAATTCAATATTTATCTATTTTGTTCAAATGGTATAAAATTTATTTCAAATTTTTTTTTTTACCCAAAAATATCAACTTCTCTACACAATTCCAATATCTAACAACTCAATCAATACACTCTCTAATGTTAACACAATTTCATCAATCCACATCTATCTCTCTCTTAATTTTAATTTTAAATTACGTAATTAAAAAAATTAAAATATTATTTAAAATACAAATATTGTAAGATAGTTCGATTTTTGATGTCGTATAGTGTCTTCAGACACAAAGGTATTGCTAGTATTATATAAGCATTAAAGACATCCAATTTAGTTGTTTTTTAGTAGTAAATATCCAATCAAATTTAAGATTTTTTTTTAATTACTAGTGATTTTACTAAGTAACAAATTGAAAATGGACATATACCATATAAGAAAGTATAGGACTGCAAATTAAAAAATTGGCTCGCTTGTCGTTGACACACGATTTAAAATTTAAATTTGATTGTGATTAATTATTTAAGTATTTCGATGGCCTAATCTATATATATATATATATACTATTAATAAAAGTACTTTAAGTGAAAAACTTTTGATTCTCTATTTTACCATTATAAAGAATTTTAATTACCATATTATCTTTCTATAGTTAAATATCTAAATTATAATTATGTTCTTATGTATTTAAATCTCTAATTTACCCTCTAACATTTTTTTTACTTCTCTATTATGTTTGTATAAATATCAATATCTATAAAAAAAATTAATTGACTATGTTACTCTTAAAAAATGTATGCATCATTATAGTTTTCAATAAAGTGTTCAAAAATTTTATCAATAAATCATACTTTTTTCAAATATATATGTAACATTATGACTATATATATGTATTTTTTTCCATCTATACTGCTAATAAAGAATGAAACTTTTGTCTTAGCATGAAAATTTTTTGATTTACTATTTGACTCTGATAAAAAATTTTAAATATCACGCTATCCTTCAATATTTGAATATTTAAATTATCATCATATACTTATATGTTTAAATTTTCAAATTATCTCTAACATCTATTTTAATTCTTTATTTACTATGTATAAATAACAGTATGTATGGAACTTTTTAATTGATTATGTTACTTTTAAAACATATATGCATCACTGTAATTTTTAATAAAATGTTCAATTTTACTGTTATAAAAAATTTTAAATACCACACTATTCTTCAATATTTGAATATCTAAATTATCATCGTATACTTATATGTGTTAATCTCCAAATTACCCCTAACATCTCTTATAATTATTTATTTACTATGTATAAATATCAGTATTTATGAAACATTTTAATTGACTATGCTATCTTTAAAACATATATGCATCACCGTAATTTTTAATAAAATATTCAATATTTTTAAATTTTTTTTATCAATTTAATATTACTCATTTTAAATATAAAGATAATATTATCCTTACATATGTATATTTATTTCATCCAAAATTTCAACCATTTAATTTTTAAGATAAAAAAAATTCTTTTACATAGTTTTTTTAAAATAATTTTTATTAAATCAATATAATTCTTCAATCACAGTAAATTTTTCATATTTTATTAAGAGTTTATATAAAAAAAAATTATATTGTATTTTTAAGTAAAACTTAAATTTTAGAATTTTAATATTCTTTTAAAATATATATTATAGAGTAGTATATTATATTTTAACGTGAATAGTAATTTTGTTAATTTGGTTCTTAAAATATTTAGTTAATGTTTAAATGATTTATATACAACCAATCTATTAAGTTTTTTTATAGAAGTGATCATCATGTGATACTATTTGACGGAATAACATGTAGTTATTTTCGTCAAAAAACTTAATGTACCATCTGGTTAGAAACCATTTAAACAAGAATTAAATATTTTAGGAATCAAATTGACAAAATTTATATAATGAAGACTAAACTGACAAAAAGCGCAAACTTTAAAGAACCAAAGTATTATTAATCTTATATTTTATCTCTATTAACCTAACTAATTATAGTAAGCATTGATTAAAATATTAAAAATTATTTTTATTATATTTAATGGGTTATAAGTTGAAACATAATCAAATGAATTTCAAAAAAATTATTTTTATTTTTTTTATACGTAAAACAATGAATCATTGGGAACAAATAATATTTTTAAATTCTATAATATAATACGAGCAATAAAAATATAATTTTGATAAACTTGAAATGATATTTAATGTTGGTATAAATATATTTAATACTTTTTATTAATATTTTGTATATAAAAATTATTCACGTGTATGGTGCATTAGTAGGCTCAAAAAATGAAACCTGTATTTTAAGGCAATTTAATTTATCCACCAATTAAATCAATTAAATAATAATTATCATCAAATGATGGAGCATCAATTCAAAATTGCTTTTCTTAAAGGTTGGAGCGTCAAATTTAAAACATGCAAGTCTCAACTTTCAAACTTGAGTAAACAATAGTGGCAGTTTGGATATTTTGTCACTAAATCAGTGGCATTTTGGAAGTGGAAATCGCGAATTTATCCCTCTGCACGGTGTCACGTGTAAATTTCCCGACCCTGCCGGCCCAGGTCGGGTAACGAATAGCATCGTCTCTTATGACTGCGCTTTTCGCCGGTTACAATCCTGTCTCTGTCTAAGCTCTCTCTCTTTCTACTTTCTCTCTCCACAGTACACTCGTATATATCTACACATACATTAAAACTCATAAATCTGTTTTTATATATAGAGAAGAGAAGCCTCGAAGCATTTCGCTTTGTCTTTTCTGGTAATCCCTCTCTCTCTCTCTCTGTTGTTATCCGTTTGACTTTTGAATACCAGTGTTGACTAATGTTGAACTGCGTATCTGTTAATAGAATGGTTGGAATCGATTTGAAGTTTTTATAGTTTGAATTCAGATGTTACGATCTGTCAATGCGGTGCAGAGCAAGATCTTGTACTTCAATCGGTTTCACGTTTCATGTCTTTGGCTTTTCTGCATATGTCATGTGCTGTCTATTAGTTGATGTTATTGTCACCTAACTATGGATCTTTAATTCAATATTTCCACTCAATTTCGTTGAATTTGTTTTGTTTCTATTAGCGATTAGCTGTAGCATTATGGTGTGATCTATAAGATACATTGGGTGCTCAATCATTGCTCATTTTCACTGTTGAAGTTGTTATGCGATTGGTGCTCAATCATTTCTCAGTTGCACTTCGATATTGTTGTTGTTGTTCATACAGTGCAACAAATTGCTATTGTTATCTGTTAGTGCATCTTCCTGGGAAGCAGGGTAGGGTTAGGGTTTGAATTTGGGGCGGAATGTGAAGGATTCAATAACTGGTGGTTGTGTTTTTAGTCTATTTGACCACTACAGGGAAATGAAAATGAACTCTTATTGGTCGGAACATAGAAATTAATTATCAGTTTGGTGAACCATTTAACATTTTTGGATTGAAGTTGTTCAATTTATCTTTTGGCCTTAGAGGAAACGGTTTTGTTCAAATAGAAGTGTGAGTGATGTCAGGATTATAGTCCTAAAGCTTCTGCGCCAGGACAAGTTCACCAACATTATACAGTTGAGTAAACAGAACTAATTGGAGAATTTCGTTGAGTATCAACAATGTTAACATATCTTGTCAACTGGGTCAATGGACATAATCATGCAAGATTGCTGGTGTTGAGATCTTCATGATATTCTCAATGTTTTTGCTGTTTTATAGCTATTTTCCCTGTTCTAATACATGTTTCTATTTGGAATGCAACTTCAATAAACAAGTAATAGGAATGTGGGGATGAGTTAAAATTGATAGCTAGAATAGAAGTGTTTTTCTGGATAGGAAACGAAACACTTCTACTATATTGAAAATAGTAAATCAAAAGATAAAGTGGGATGGAGAAGGTGCCCATATCTAGATAGAAATTGCATTAATGCTAAAGTGTACATTTTGGATTGTATGTATGAATGGAGAGTATGACACCATTTGTACTTAGAGTAGAGGATGTTAGCAATGGAATTCGGTTTAGATTATTTTCAGTTTTTGGGAAGCCAATCAACATTCAGACTTAGGTACAAACTTTGATTTTTGTGGTCCTTGGAATGTCAGAAGTTAAGAACTACGTTCACATAATGTGGCTGTCAATGAGTATTTTAAGACAGGTAGATGGCGACACATGAAAATTTAAGTGTAAGGAATTGATGATGAGATTAGAGTTTTCTAAGAGGGCTTGATGATTTTAAATCAAGATCAATTAATGCTCAAAGGAGTTAAATCATTTGATTGGGGAGTTACAAGTGTGAGTGAGAAGTCTTGGAGAATGAAGGATAAGATGGTGGGAAAGAGTAACAGGATTTGGCGGTTTGTGATTCCGCTACTGATATGACTTCAAATAGAGCTGAATATTGAAGAATGTTCAAGACCACCCCTGAATATTTTGGATTTAAGGCTTTTGTTGCATTGGGAGCTGAGTTTGAGGGAAATTTGCAAACATAAACAGTTGATCTTTCCTTTGTGTTCTGGAAATCCAGCAGCCCATCTAAAGATGGAAAGCCTTCTTTGGCTACATGTCTAGCTGCTTTTTGGTATCAGTAAGTGCATACATAATTTTTGCTTTTATGTTAGTATCATCTCCTCTTCATTGTGATTCATGCGAATGTGGAGTGTATCTTTTTCCATGAAGAGCTGCATTTTGGGAAGGTGGAGTTTGATGCTTTGCTTTCTAAGTTATGGCATATTTGTAATGGTATAGCTTGTGTTTGAATATTTAAATTTGACCTGCATCCATCTCCTTGCTAATTTAATCTTCTGTATATGTTTGTCAATATTAATAGATTTTTGAGATTGTATAGGTTGAATCATTCTCCTCTATGTTTAAGGCTTATAAACTCTATAGTAATGTCGGGTGAAGCTCTCAGAGATCTCAATATCCCACTTGGATCTGAGAAGAAGAATGAAAGCTCCATTAATGGGAGCTATGATAAGTCTCATGCGAAGCACACTAATGAAACTCTTGAAGAAAGGCAAAGAAACGAATCTTCCCGTCTGGTTGAAACTCCTGTCAATGGATGTCAAAAACCGAACTCTGGGGTTGAAGTGGGAAACTCTGAAGTGGAATACATTGAATCTGGGAATTTGAAGGATGTAGAAGATGTGGAACAGGCTCTCAAGGTAGACTACGTTTTTTCAATATCAACTCACGATATTCAGCTGTGCCGACTATGTTTGCTTAATTTTCAGATAATTGAACAAAATGTGTAATATCATGTGTTTTTTTTCTTTTTCAGGCACTCTTAGATGGACTAGACTCTAAGGACTGGGTTTTGGTATGTGAGGCACTCAATAATGTTCGACGATTGTCACTGTTTCACAAGGAAGCTATGGTCGGCATGTTGTAAGTCCTAATTTCAAAAAACAGTACTTGATCAATTTGTTCCCTGTCACATTCATTGTAACCATATTTTGATGTACAGGGAAAGTGTGATCCCTCTCATTGTGAAGTCCCTGAAGAATCCCAGAAGCGCTGTTTGTAAAACTGCAATTATGACCTCTGCAGACATTTTCAATGCATATAGTGATGACATAATCGATTCACTGGACCTGATGGTAACTTATTTTTCCTTTTCCAACTGTTGCTTTTGGATTCATTATTGCAATGGATGGCATTTTCATGCTTTAAAATAATTCTCATATTTTTTTCTTCCTTTCAATGTGATTAAATGCCCTTGGTTTAGCTCCTACAACTTCTACTCAAGTCTTCACAAGACAAAAGATTTGTGTGTGAGGCAGCTGAGAGAGCTTTAATAGCTATGACTACTTGGGCTTCCCCCATTTTGTTGTTACCGAAGTTGCAACCTTATCTTAAGAACAGAAATCCTCGAATTCGAGCAAAGGCTTCAATGTGCTTCTGTAGGAGTGTACCACGACTGGTAAGAAACTTGCAGTAACTGCTATCATTTTCATTTTGATGATTGATAGTCCCCTATCTGGGTGCATGTGTTTTTTTTTCCCATCTTTTTCTTTATTGAAGAACACATAGAATGTAAGTCGGTCTATGGCATACTTTATCCTTCTTGTGGCTGATTTTCACAGTAAAATCTCCTCTTCACGCCCTACTTAGCTCCCGAAAGAGTGAGAGGAAAGACTAGTAAATGCATACGAAATGGCAGCCTCTTGAAGATATCCTCTCTTCCGTTCTTAGAACTTTTAAACAAGATACTAATACTCACCTAATTCGTGAGTAATGTGAACAATTCTTTTGAACTAAAACTAACCTAGTCTTTTACAAATCTTTTGAACTTTTGTATGAGTAATGTCAACCCTATTCTTGCTCAATTATGATCCCAACATGGCTTAATTGCTACAAGTTTGTCTTATTGTTTAGCCATCAACACTTGTGCAGTCATGTGGGAACTGTATGTTGCCTACTTTTCCAAAAATGGAGATTACATATCAGATGGCCCAATGATTGTCTTCTAATTTTGGGGTATAAAGATATTTGACACATCTTGTGTGATAATAGTTCTTATTGTGATACTGAGTTCACGATTCTGATTGAATTGGATCACTGTAACATTTGCATTGGTCATCAGTTCCTTCACAAATTGTCCTATACTGAATCCTTAGAGACTCTTCTGCTCTTTTCTACATTTTAGAGTGCATTTCTTCTCAAATCAACTATTAAGGAATCAGACTCTCGTGGAATTGTAATCTTTAACCTTTTCTATTTGTACGCTAGAGTAGGATGCCTTGTCCTTTCTTTGGGTTTTCCCCCCCTGCCCTTTTGAAGTAAATTTGCATTCCAGAAATCCCTAGTCCCAACTTAGCATTAATACTGCTGAAAGTAAGAGAGCAAGATTCTTAATGTATGTGTTCTTTTTCCAATCCTATTACTTATGCAATTCCCATTTAGACTATCAAACTAGCAACTGTTGGGTATTCACCTTTAGTTGTGGGCGCCTTTAATGGGAAGACCTTCAGGAAGAAGATCACTGAAAAAAGAACTACTGCAGTACCCATACTTTAACTAAAGTAAAATAAATCTTGCAATAGGTATGATAGATGAGCGATATCTTTCCTAGTTTTAACTACAGCGTTTATGCATATTGTGTAATTTTTCGAGATGATAATGCAATTTGCACCGTCTATACAAACGGAATCTATGGGCTCTGTATGTTATTGTCGGTTGATGCCAATTATCAGTTTGGTTGAGTAATTCTTTGTCGTGTTGCTTGCTCTACAGGGAGTGGACGGAATCAAAGCATATGGGATTGACATGTTGATCCAAATAGCGGCAACCCAGCTTAGTGACCGGCTTCCTGAGTCCAGGGAGGCTGCTCGTATTCTCCTGTTGGAGCTGCAGGCTGTATATGAGAAATCAAATGTCTTCACACCAACTTCAGTACCTGAGGACCCAGAGAGGAGTACTTGGGAGCACTTTTGCCAATCAAAGCTCTCACCTTTAAATGCTCAGGCTGTCCTTCGTGTGACAAGCATTGCTCGGGAGAGTCTTGTTTTGGGTTCCTAGCATAAATATACGCAAACATATATGGAGTTTTAGTGAGTAATATTTTCTTTTTCCTGTTCCTCTATTTTGGTTTGGTTTCTATCTTCTACTTGTAAATACAGTAAACCATTGAGATGTTTGGAAAGCAGTTGAAGCATGTAATTGTGCTAGAATCCTATAACAATTTCTATATGGTCTACAGATTATAGCTACTTGTAAATCACTTTGTGATGGATGCATGATGGTAATATACGCCTGTAAACATAATCCAATCAGAAGTCTGATCCAGAGCTTGATTTCCCAGTTGAGATAATTTTTTCGCATGTACTTGCCGTCCTCTTCGAACCTTGAAATACTTAATGTGGTTCATCTGTTGCATCCATTGGGAAGATATATTACAGGTGAAAAAAAGTACCCTTTTCCCATTTATGCATTATGTAACGGAGAAAATTAATTCCAGAGATGCTCTTAGACAGGTTATGCTACTATTAGTTTGTGGAACGAGGAAAAGGAACATCGTTTGCTGCTTCAACTGAAACATGTTTTGTGGTTGATTTGAAATACCGTTGATATTTGAAGGAAAACAGGAACTCTTTTTGCCTTCTTGGTTCTCATTGTTCAGGTAGTATGTTGGGAGCATGCTCTCTTACCTTTTGCTGCTTCAAAAATGCCATTTTCATATCCTTTTGTATTGCAATTCTTGTTAAAACTTTATGTTTATCGTTGCATGGTTTGACGCAAAGATAAGGTTATGTTATTGTAACTTGATAGTCGACCAATGACATTATCACTTGCGATTATACATTCTCAAATGATTTTTATTTCCACTAGTGAAAAAAAAAGGATATTTATTTTTGAGAAATGAGCTTACAGTGATGATAAAATGAGGGGTTTTTTTTATTGATTTTTAACTTTGCACCCTCAAAGATTAAATTTTTCATATTACGCACTTGATATATTAAAAATTTGTAATGTAATCTTTTCATTACTTATTTCTCAAAAATCACGCCATTGATGTTGATAGAATTAGTAATGAAAATTAACGGAAGAACGAGACTGCAACACTTTTAATATATTGATGGCACAATATAAGAAATTTAATCTTTGAGAGTATAAAATAAAAATTCTTAAATTTTTTGGTTGTAAAGTACAATTCGCTCTTTATAATATACTTTAAGTCATTGGAAAATGAAAGCCCCTGCGTTATTAATTAAGCACAAGATGATGAATTCGCAGTGTTGGCCTGCCATTCTACAAAAATAACTAGGGACTGAAAAATAAACAATTAAAATAAATAAAATAAAATAAATAATAAATTAATTTTTTTACAATATACCTTCTAATTAAGTAATTATTAGTTTTAAACAGAGGTATAGTATTAAAAAATAATTTGTTTTTCAGGTCATAGTTTGACCCTATGGATTGAGATTTGATCCAATAATTGATTTCCATTTTTTCCCCCCCTTCGTTCGGAGGCCGTTCAGTCCTTGCTTGACAGAATATTTTGCCGCTCCAAAAACCTGCCAAACTGGAAGCAGATAAAAGCAAAAAGATAAAAGAGAAAAGTTCGATCTCTCAATCTTCATATTTCTTGTCTGTACCTGTGAATTTGATTCTTTTTTCCCACCCTCTCCATAAGAGTGGCTAACGCAATCCCCGCTAAACAGTAAATGTTTCTTTCTTCTACAGCAATAAGTCCTATTAGTTAGCTGCTTATGCTATCAGGAAATTATAGCCCCTTTATAAGACAGAACCATCCTACCTTTTGCAACCTTAATTCATCACCACCTCTGCAAAAATGAACCCTCCAAATTTCTCTTGCCAAATAAAGTTTTTGTAAGTTGATTTTAAATTATTATTATTATTTTTTTGACGAATCGAAGTGATAAAGAATTAAATCTCATTGGGTCGTGGCAGCAATTCCACACCGAGTGTAAGTTGATCTTAAGTTTTCCATTTTTGCACCAAGTCTTGATGACATAAACTGGGGTTTATTTATGTAGTGAATGTGCAGTGAATGATCATGTTCTTTGTCTATGACTTCGGATTTTAACTGCGATCAGGTGTTCGTGACCTTTGTAGTTTTGGGATTGGGAATGATTGTTGAGAAGTGAATGGAATTTTTTTTTTTTGATGAGTAAACCAGTTTTGAGTGTTGCTACACAGTTTATGGTCATGGCAATTTTCATATCAGTGATATTTTTATTTGTGGGCATTGGAGTTTTGGTTGTGATTCATGCTTGTATTGCTGGGAGGGCGTTTAGGAGAGGATTTGGTGGCAGTGATATGGTGGAGAGGGGTGGTTTTGGGAACACAAGCATGTCTCAAGACGATCTAGAGAAGCTTCCTTGCTTTGATTTCATAGTGAAATCAAAGGGAAGTAGTCCTGTGGATTGTGCAGTGTGTTTGGAGAACTTCAAATCGGGTGATAAGTGTAGGCTATTGCCTCTATGCAGACATAGTTTTCATGCCAAGTGTGTGGATTCTTGGCTTCTGAAGACACATTTGTCCAATTTGCAGAGGAAGTGCTGATTCTTGGAAAGGTGATACGGTATGTGGGGGAGAAAGCAACTGTTTCAGTGAAAGTGTGCATGTGAGTGAGAATGCAATGAGGTTGAGAGAGGATCAAGTTGCTGAAACTGGTCATTTGACTGATCCTGGTATTGAGCTCTGTTGTTGTTTTTTATGAAGTCTAGTTTGTATATGTGATCCGGATGATGACCCGACCCGAAGTAATGTTGTATAGTTTTTTAATAAAAAATTTTTATGAGGTTTAGTTCATGGAGCGAAGGCTTGGGCCAATAGGCCCAAGCCGTATCGCTCATGGACAAGTCTCTTGCCCCCGAGAAAAATTTTTTTGGGCCCGTTATACAACCCAGTGCGTAGGACATATAAACCCTGTTGTTTTAGTGATTAGGGTTAATCGTGGATTGTACAGCCGCTCTCTGTATTCAACTATTTCAATAGTGAAATCCCTGCAGTTTTTTGGACGTAGGCAAATTGCCGAACCACGTAAAATCTGTGTCTTGTTCTTTCTTGTTTCTTATTACTTTATATTCTTGATTTGTTCTTCGATTGTGTGTGTTTGTTAGTGGATTTAAATCATGTTAAATCCCAACAAGCTCAACCTCAGAGGGAGCCAAACAATGCAACACACTGATTTGGGTAATACTGGAACTCAACCAACGGAGAACCAAACAGCTTTGATTGGATCACATTTGATTATCAATGTTATCCCACATGTTTCAGCCTAGAGCCATCTTGCTTTTTATCATTGGCTTAAATTGTAAACCTTAGTAACTGCTCTTTATTGATGATCAATTTTTGTGTGCAGTAGTTCCTGTTCTTCCCGAAACGAAGAAAGAAGAATGATTAATGAAATGGACATGGTTTTAGATGGTCCTTGATATACACAAAATTGAAGTAATCCATGATCTTTTTCTCCCATGTTGCAGCTTAAATACAGTACAATATGTTTGGACCAGTCCTCTTTCAGTTCTTGATTTGGGAATACTATGTATGTACCAATGAAAATTTGGTTCCAAGCTCTGATGCTTTATTGCTAGAATGCAATCTCTCCAAAACCAAAGTTTCTTCTCTACCTAAAATGCAGCAGGGATGATAACAAATGCGCGGCAAAAAACCAAATTGTTTCGTTTATGCTTTCAAGTTGAAATTTTGATTTCGGTTTCTGGTTTGCCATGATATGCTGTGCTTTGCGATGGTTATGTGGACTCACAACTGCTTATGTATCACTCATAGTTGAGTCATGAGAGAATTTGCCTATATGAGGTTTCTTAGAGGGATAGTTATACAAATAGGTAATGTTAAGCATCAAAGTAATAGGCACAAAAGAGGTTCCAATACTTGTCTATACCATAGTTTTCCCTCAAAAACTAAAAAATTGACCTAATTTGCTAAGTGGAGGATTGTTCTATCAGTTCATTCATTCTTGAAGGAAAAAGAAACCATGTAGTTTTGGTTGCTTGATTGAAGCCTTTGATGGATCTTATTGCATGTTCTAGTTCACGTTTCTTACCTTTGCAATTTGCAGCCTTCATAAACACTGAAATGATCTATTTCTTGGACTGAATTGAAATCCCCCAGGATGAATTTTCTGGGTATTCTGAGAACTCTTATTTTTGTTCACTTGCACACAGGCTTTTTTTTTTTTTGCAAGTATGTTTTCGTACTAACACACACACATATACACGCACACTTACATATACATATATGTATATATCTATATCTATATATATGTCTCTCAAAAAAAACTTAATAGCTCAATTTAAGTAAGAAAATGAACTGTTTCAGAAATAAATAAATGAGAGAAGGAAGAAATTTTATTTGAACACAAGAAAACAAATAACGTTGTTGAAGTGATAAAAAATCTGGAGTTACAGGACTCTAATTTATAGAAGTTGCTTTTTACAAATACTCAACTAACTTGGATCAATCACAATAACAAACTCCTAGAATATCTCAACAATCTGATGATGACTTATTTCAACATAACAGACTAAGACTCAATCAACAAAGCGGACTCCTAAATAAATTCAACTACTCCTAAAAAATAGGCCAGTAAAATGCACTAAACTTTGACACTCCTCCCTAGTGCATGCTTACGATCAATAATACCAAGATCACTTCGAAATTTATCAAACGTAGCTCTAGCAAGAGCTTTAGTAAAAATATATGCAACTTGGTCCTTGCTGCCTATGTACTCCAACTTAATCTCTTGACTTAATACTTTCTCTCGAACAAAATGATGATGAACTTCAATGTGTTTTGTGCGAGCATGAAAAACTGGGTTTCCGACAAGTTTGATTGCACTTTCATTATCACATTTAATGGGGACTGAATACTCCAATGCAGCAGTTATGTCTTGAATTAATCGCTTAAGCCAGATGCACTCTTGAGATGCCATGGTTGCTGCCATATATTCCGCTTTTGTACTTGAAATAGCAACTATATTCTACTTTTTACTGCACCATGAGACGGCGGCTGAACCTGTGCTGAAGCAATAACCCGTAGTTGATCGTCTGTTATTTACATCTCCAGCCCAATCTGCATCAACAAACCCCTGTAGAGAAAACTGAACATCCTGCTGGTACATCAAGCCAAACTCCAACGTTCCTTTCACATAGCATAAGATCCTCTTTGCTGCAATCATATGACCAACACATGGCTTGTCCACAAACTGAGATACAACTCCTACAGAGTATGCAATGTCAGGTCTTGATATAGTTAAGTAGAATAAACTACCCACAAGTTGACGAAACTTTGTTCTCCCCTTCAACTTTCTGTAACTTGAGACATGGCTCCATAGGAGTAGCCATAGATTTTGATTCTTTCATGCCAAAACGATTCAAAAGACTTGTTGCATACCTCTTTTGAGAGATAAAATACCCATTTGACTTTTCTACGTCTAAGCCAAGAAAACATTGAACTTCACCCAAATTCTTCATTTCAAATCGAACAGACAAATCATCTCAAAGCCTTGTAATTTCAGCATTGTTGTCTTTGGTAATGATCATGTCGTCTACATAAAGAAGAATCATCGTGTACATCGATGACTGTGCCTTAACAAATAAACTAGGATCTGAACTTGAAACTTTAAAACCACAAAATGTAAGATATTGAGCGATCTTTCCAAACCAGGCACGTGGAGCTTGTTTGAGACCATATAACGCTTTCTTGAGTCGGCACACATGATCAGGAAACTCCTTAAAAACAAAACCTTGCGGTTGCTCCATAAAAATGTCACGATCTAACTCACCGAAGAGAAATGCATTCTGTACGTCGAGTTGCCATAAATTCCAGTGTTTGTATGTAGCCAAAGAGATGATTGTTCGAACTGTTACCATTTTAACAACAGGGCTAAAAGTCTCCTCATAATATAACCCATATTGTTGCGAAAAACCACGTGCAACAAGGCGAGCTTTATACCTATTGACAGTGCCATCAACCTTTCTTTTCAACTTGTAAACCCACTTACATGTAACTAGTTCATCACCCTTTGGCTTTGGTGCAAGTTCCCATGTAGTATTCTGATGCAGAGCATTGATTTCTTCACACATTGCAGCTTCCCATTCAACAATTCCTTGAGCTTCATTGTAGCACCTAGGTTCATCTTCACATCTAACCCCCATGAGAAAACAAGAAGTTACAGTGAAATGATTTAACTGAACCTCATAATAGCTTAAATAATCTAGTTGCCTTTGCTACCTTTTTGACCTTGGAACCATAATCTCATCTTGTGGAACAGCTTCTTCAGATAAGATATCATTCCTCCCTACTACTGTGGAATCAAGGTCACTAGAAAAGGACTCTAGATCACTTGTGTGATTTCTGAAATTTTTGCTAGAGTAGTATGTCGACCCCTTGTCGAATACCACATCTCCAAAGACAACAATCTTTATTGTTTCTGGATCCATACATCTCCAACCTTTCCTGTGTGAGTCATAGCCAACAAAACCACATTTTCTTGCCTTTGGGTCTAGTTTGGTTCGACTACTCTTAGATACGTGAACATAACAAAGCGAACCAAACACCCGAAAATAACTCACATCTGGCTTTTTATTATATAAAAATTCAAAAGGAGATTTTTTCGTACCTGGCCATAGAGGCAACCTATTGATCACATGACAAGCACACTGCATAGCTTCTTCCCAAAGCTCTCTGGGAAGGTTCTTTTCGTGCAACCATGACAAGCTCATCGAGGTGAGATGCCCCAGCTTTCGTTCAGCAACCCCATTTTGTTGCAGGGTCTTTGGACATGTCATTTGTCGACGAATTCCATGTTCACTGCAATAATCTGAAAACTCATATGACAGATACTTTCCCCCATTATCAGTATGCAAACATTTTATCATAAACCCAAACTCCTTCTCTACATGCATCTTGAACTGAGTGAACTTAGAGAAAGCTTCACTCTTGTGTTCCAAAAAATAGACCCAAGTGAACTGTGAGAAGTCATCCACGATAACCATCACATAATGACAACCGCTATAGCTAGGTGTTCTTGTTGGCCCCATTAGATCTGAATGGACCAACTGGAACAAAGTAGATGCACAATTCTTTGATCTCTAAAAAGGAAGGCAATGAGATTTTTCATATTGACAACCGGGACAAACCACATCTTGATGTACCTCCTAAAACATGGGAACACCGTCAAGCAGTTTCTTCGTGGAGATTTGCTGCAACATTTGATAACCAACGTGGCCTAACCGAGCATGCCAAAGTGAGGCACTAGTATTCTGGCCTGTTCGTTCTATATATGCTTCACTTGCAGATAGAACATATAAAGACTCATTCCTTTTTCCCATAGAAAGGACATCAGCTGCAACATGCTTTTGATTTTCAAAGATCTTTACATCGTCAGGACCAAAGAGAACATACCTCCCAGAGTCAGTGATTTGAGAAACTGACACAAGATTCTTTTTCAACCCCGGAACATGATAAACATCACTAAAAGCAATGTCGTTGCCATTTGAGTTATCAACCTTAACATCCAAGTGGCCTTCTTTCACTACTGGATGTATTGAATTATCAGCTGTAACAATAGCTCGGTTCCCCTTATGCGGTCGAACTTCTGAAAGAAGAGATGCATTACCCGTTGTATGATGGGAACAACTAGAATCGACAATCCACTTCTTCTTGTAATCGATGGAGATATTAGAATCCTTATGTGCAATAGTCTGGTGTACAACAGAATCCACGTTACCTGGTTGCTCAACAACTTCAGTAGAAAGGCAATGCCCCCATTTGAGCTGATCAGAATCTTTGTTCTCGTGTACAACATTTGCATTTTCATCCACAAGCTTAACACGACAATTTTGTTTAATGTGGCCTGGTTTTCCACACCTATTACATACAACCTTCACTCGGCAATTTCGCTTGATGTGCCCCGGCTTCCCACACCTGTAACAACTTTTGGAATTTCCATTTGACTCCATTTCCGCTTTTGCTTGCTTGCAATCACTTGATGAATGCTTTGGGACACCTCTATTTTTCCACTTGTCTTTGGTGAAGATAACATCCTCAACTTCAGAGATGGGCCTGCTGGTCATTTGCTTAACCAATGCTTCTTGGTTCTAAAGCAAATTCTATAGGTCTACAATAGAAGGCTGAGTTGCCCACCCTTGCACAGAGGAAATAAATGGCATGAACTCTTTCCGCAGACCACGAATGAGATAACGACGCAATCATGCATCGCTGATGGGCTCCTCCGTATCTAACTCTGAAATTTCAACACAAAGGTTTTTAACTTTCAAAAAGTATTCTGGAATAGACAGATTACCTTGTGTTACTCCAGCAAGGTCATTTTCCAGATACTGCAACCTCATTGTATTCTTCTTAGTAAATAACCTTTCGAGAGTCTCCCACACTAGCTTTGGCGTATCCTTATCATGAACATGATCAACGTAGTACTTATTGATCGATGTCCGTAGAGCAAACAAAGCTTTACCACATTTGATCCTCCATTTTCGACGCAGCTCACCATTCTGTAGAGTATCATCCGAAATTACTGATTCAGCACCGGCAATAAGATCCCATAAATCTTGACCTTGTAGATAAGCTTCCATGCAAAACCTCCAATATTGATAATTATTACCAACAAGCTTATCTACTTTTGGTGAAGAACCATTTCCAGCATTCATTTTGAAAGAAAGAAAAAAAAAACTACGAAACACTTCAGCAAGTCAACAAACAATAAAACTTAAACCAACTCTCAACAACCTTGCTCTGATACCATCTCAAAAAAAACTTAACAGCTTAATTTAAGTAAGAAAATGAACTGTTTTAGAAATAAATAAATTAGAGAAGGAAGAAATTTTATTTGAACACAACAAAACAAATAACGTTGCTGAACTGATAAAAAATTTGGAGTTATAGGACTCTAATTTATAGAAGTTGCTTTCTACACATACTCAACTAACTTGGACTGAATCACAATAACAAACTCCTAGAATATCTCAACAATCTGATGATGACTAATTTCAACATAACAAACTAAGATTCAATCAACAAAGCATACTCCTAAATAAATTCAACTACTCCTAAAAAATAGGCCAGTAAGATGCACTAAAGTTTGACAATGTCTGTGTATATATAAAGAGAGAGACAGAGCTATGCATTTATATGGGAAGATACTGTAACTCTGGTGCTATGAGTTCCAAAAAACTGAAAGATTGGACTCAGATTATTGATATATTTGGGTGATATACAAGGAGAATTGACCTTAACTTTTATGAGGATGTGATCCAGTAAATCCTTGAGCAGAAATCGAGGTCAGGGTGTCTAAGAAAATCTTGAAAATGTGTTCAAACCACTTCGTTTTACCTGTTTGATTTGGGGGTTCCTTGTTTATATCCCACATCGACTTTGAGAGAGAAATAAAGCCCGAAAGTTGGCTATAAAACGAGCAGCCCAACCCTGTTGACATTTTTATACCTTTCTCAGCCTTTTAGCTATAATTAAGTATAATATGTTCTTATCAGTTTAATATTTTAAGGGGGAAGGCCCGCCACAGTAGCTTGCTGCTGGGATCTTAAAGCGTCGTCTAGGCGTTGCACTACAACCTAAGCCTGGGTTTAAAATTCATTCTTTGTAAGATGGGTAGTTTGGTCCAGAATAATAGACTCAATTGTACTAATAATTGAATCATTAAACTCGACAGTAATGTTAGATTAATCAAAATTTAGGGCTAAATTTGGAGTCAAATTGATCAAAATTTAGGACTAAATTTGGAGTCAAAGTGACATCATCGATGACTTGGATTTGGTCATCAAAGGCCCACCACGACCCAAGCGATTGTGTGAAGCCTAAAAAGCCCCAAGGAAAAGCCCTCTCAATTCTATAAATAGTGTGGTCAACAGAAAAGGCCCACGGCCCAAGTGATTTTGTGTAGCCTAAGAACCCCAAAGGGGAGTCTTAATAAATCCTCCCAAGCCCACCATAAATGTAGCTAACTGAAAGGCCCACGGCTCGTGTGTAGTCTAAGAAGCCCAAAGGGAATTAACCCTCCC
Organism: Ilex paraguariensis; assembly: GCA_963454935.2. Taxonomy (NCBI): domain Eukaryota; kingdom Viridiplantae; phylum Streptophyta; class Magnoliopsida; order Aquifoliales; family Aquifoliaceae; genus Ilex; species Ilex paraguariensis. Next base: position 14,302 of record CAUOFW020003005.1, on the reverse strand, counting down.
ATTCCCATAGTGGGTCCACTAAATAGCCAGCTACCTTATGGTGTTGTTAACTAATTAGGAATTGCAGAATGGCCCCCAACAGCAAAAAATATGATGTTAAACAAAAAGGCTCAGGCCCAAGTAAATGGTGGAAAATCTATAATTATAATATCAAATTTATGTTTGGATCAAGAATAGTGTATGATATTAAATTAAAAATGACAAAATAAATATTGAGGGTAAGAATTTGTATAATTTGTAACTTTTATATAAAGGTGTGAGTCTAAGTTTGTAAGGATAATAAATTTATTACATTTTTAATTAAAAATAATACCAATTACTATATGATATTCATTACTATTTAATATTAGGTATTAAATGATCATATTAAATCGGGTCATAATTAATTAAAATTAAGACTAAATTGTTATAATCTCATAAAAACTTAATATTATATTATTATTGGATTAAATTAATCCAATTAACCCTATGATGTGTTTGCTTTAGGTATTAGGAAAGATGGATTGAAAAAAATGTCTGGGCCCACCTTATCCCACTTATACTCGTATTTAGATACATATTTTGAACTAAGTATTATCACCTAAAAATACTCTTAATCCGGATGAATAGTACTTCTAAACTCGTATATAAACTCTTAAATAAATCCACCTATTTTGTGGGTTTGAATACTCCGATTGGGGAGTATTTGTGTAAAATACATTTTTCCCTTCAAAAATATTTATGATATAAATATCACTTTTTATCTTTAGGTTTCTTTAATAATTGAATGTTTATATCATTATTCAATATTCCATCTAAATAAAATATTGGATAAGATAAATATGAGGCTCACTAATTCTTAATACTCGAACCAAACAAAAGATAAAGAGACATTATTCTCATGTGCCACGCACATGACATTTTTCGTCATTGATTTACACGACTTGTGGTGTCAGGGCCACATTGGTTCAATACATAAACTTTTAAGATCAAATTGGCGAAATTAAAATTTTAAAGACCAAAATGCCATAAACGATAAACCTTAGGAACCACTGATGTAATTTATCCATAAATCTATGGCATAAATGTCGTAAGAGGATTCTTAGCTTCTAGAAGTTGACTGGATGGGGGTGCTAGCTGTTATGTCATGAGGTTTAATAGGGTGCAATAAATATTTGTTGGGGGTGAAAATAAGACACCTAAGTTAGGCTTATGCCAGCCCTACCCTGCAACACGTGGGGGGTGCCAGATTCTTGGTCTATGACTAAGCCAAGTCGAGTGTACCATGGGATGGGACCATGTCTGCTTACTTCAAATTTTATTTTATTTAATGATAAAGTTCACCTCGTGTTATACCAACAAATTCATTGATTTAACTCACAATTCAATAAATTGATAATAAATAATTCAAAAACACCGACAAGCCACACAACTACCATGGTTGCCACCGCTTCACCACCACCACCGCTATCTACTAGTGTAGACAACAAATCTAAGGTGAAAACATGGTGTAATACAAAATTTTTTGCAAGTTTAAAGTCATTATGTAGTAAAATTTTGATTAAAATTTGCAGAAATACATTCGAGGTTACAATTTGCTCAAATTAATCCTCTACTAGTAGATTACTCATGCAGATTTTAATTGTTTTAATTTAATCTTTAAACTCGAAAAATAAGTTTGGGGACAAATTTACAATAAGCATGACTTTTGTGTTGCCCTTTTTAATAATTTTAGTAGTAGCAAGTAACCTTCTAAACTAGTACCAGTCACATGGAGTGCATAGCAGACGAAAATCATTACTTTTCTACCTGTATTTAATGCGATGTGGTGACACGGATCAGCTGAGTACTACAGATGATATTGTATTTAATGCGATGTAACCCCTCATTTATGGTGAATTAAGTGATAGTGACAAGACAAATAAATATACGCCTGTCAGCACTTGCGCTTTGGGAGCCTAAGGTTACTGTCATGATAGTTAAGTAATAATGGCTAATGTGTAGAGACGACGCGATCAGCTCTCCCGAAGAACTATTACCCCCGAGTATTCATTGCTCAGTTGATGTCAGATGTCAATCTGGAGGATTTAGGTACTCGGAGAATGGCATAAATGCTCGGCATTTAGCCGAGCATTTACCCCATTTTTCTAGCATTCAATAAGAGGAGACGTGAGTAAAAAACACTCATTGCATGAGAAATAATATATCAGATGTAAAATGTCCATATGGGACTGAAGATCTTTGACAATTATTGTTAATTCAGGTATAAATATTCCTCACGAAAATGAACAAAGGTACGCAAACTCGAATCAGAAAAAGAGTCTATTGAGCAAAAGCCTTCGACTTTATATTGACTTAAGCCTCGGAGGAAATTAGTCGGGCACTAGTCTGACCCCCCTTTTTCTGATCCTGTTATTTCAGGTTCATCAATTTAGAGATTGCTGCCTCACACTATTACAGGAATTATAACGTACAAGCTGATATCGAAATAATTGAGTAACAAGGACCGTATGATTGAGGCCAAGGTGGGTTTGGTTGTTTCTCATCTTCTCATTTCTGCCTGCCCACTTCATTTTAACTTAGCGCCACGCAAACGCAATTGAGTTTATTTGCGTCTCATTCTATAGAAATGCATTCTCTTGTGTAATGGAAGAGTTAAATCAACCATTTGGACCACTGGTTCAGACAGCAGTACAGCTGATTTGAAATCTATAGACAGATGCATTTAAAAAATAGTAACGTAGGTAAAACTTATTTTTGAAAATCAACTTAAAAAGAGAGGGGTTTCCAAGAATTCATATAAATATATGTCGGAATTAAATTTACCCGATGTTAAATCCTAATACTCTCTGTGTACCTTCAAATTCTTCGTAGACTAGAAGAATGTAATATTACCTACTTTTTCGGTTGGTTGGCGGGTGGCTTTTTTTTTTTTAGGGGAGGGGGGGGGGGGGGGGGGACCCGAGAAGATATTTCCTTTGGAGTAAGACTAGGAAATAGTAATAAGAAAGTAAGAAAATGTGAGCTTTTTTTAAGTCATGCCTTAAAGTTTATGTTAGCTCATTTTTTTTTTATAGGTTTTGATGTTAATTTTGTAAGTAATGAATTTTTGTTTTCTTAATTGATTCTAAGAATGCAAAAGAATAAAAGAGTTTTAATAACTAACGAGGTAAGGACAAAATTAGAATATAATAGAATTTTAAGATTTGATTGAAATAAAATATCAAGAATAGAATTTCATTAATATATAACAAAAATGATAGGGTTTAAAGGATGTTTGTGGGGGAAAAATAATACTTATTCAAAATTTTCTCATCTTTTTTGGATATCATTATCGTCAATTACTATTTCTTATAATAAAGTTATAATTTTAAAAAGAAAAATTATAATTGTTCAAACGAAGCTCATGACCGATTATAGACATTTATAATCGATCATAAAAAATGTGATATCGATCCTAAATTTTTATAATCGATCATATCTTTTAAAATTATAACTAACAACTAAAAAACGTTATAAGTTTTTTGTATTTTAACGGTACCGTAGAGGTTCCCTAATAATGAAGGCACAATGTCATGGACTTTCATGTTTCCTTTGACATTGTCCACCAACACTATAAACATGTATATGGTATGTTTCTCAGAAGGAATCGAAAATAGGACGGGGTAAAAAAATAGTATTTTCTCATTCTTATTTGGTAGAAGGGATTGAAAAATAAATATTTCTCATGGGTCCCACAATTATGTTGGCTTGTATTCATGAATACTCTTTTTGGTTGTATAAAAATATATTACAATTATTGAGACATAATTTAAGAACTTAATGTATTATAATTATTAGATTAATAGTATTAGGATCTAGTGATAATTTAATTGTAGAATCCACTGACAATATAATGACTACAATCATTAAGTCTCCAAATTATATCTCAGTAATATTACTCATAAAAATATAGAGTAAAAATATCTCATGCGTCCACCGTTATGTTGGCTTGTACCAACACAAAAAATGTGGATCCCACCACCTTTCTTTTGTTAAATTTAAGGGAAAAGTTTAATCTCACCCTTTTTAATTTATTATGTCTTTAATAATATTTCTCTATTTTTTAAATTTTCACTGACACTCCTATTAGATTAAAAGTGCTAATTAGAATGTAATTTTATTAAATTATTCATGATATATTTCAGAAAAAATTTTATCCAGACTCCCTCTAAATAGACATATCTTAAATAAAACCCCCTTTATTTTTTAAAATTTTTTACGTATTAAAATTCAGGCTAATTTAAACTCGATTTGACTTGATTAAAATTTATTTTTTACGTATTAGAATATGAGTTGATTAAAAATTATATTTTTTTACGTGTTAAAATTTGAGCCAATTAAAATTTATTTTTAATCTGCTCGAATCAAATTTTAATCAACTCGAGTTGAATTTTAATCGATCCAAATTTTGATACATAAAAAAATATAAATTTTAATTGACTCAAATTTTAATACATAAAAGATTAATTTTAATCAAATTTGAATTGACACAAATTGAATACGGACAAATATAAATTTTAATTGATTTGAACCAAATTTTAATCGCTGCTAACAATGCAAGTAGAGCTCAAATCAGCTCGAATTTTAATACTTAAAAAAAATAAAATTTAATCGGCTCGAATTGAATTTTAATCAGCTTAAATTTTAATATGTAGAAAAATAAATTTTAATATGTAGAAAAATAAATTTTAATCAGCTCAAATTTAATATGTAGAAAAATAAATTTTAATCAGCTCAAATTTAATATGTAGAAAAATAAATTTTAATCGACTTGAATTTTAATCGAATTTTATGCAGAAAGATTATTTAGAGTTTATGTAGGGGTAATTTTGATATTTTAGATGATTTGTTTTTTTGTTAGAAATAGTAGTTTAATAGCAGAGGATGTCGGTGATGTTTAAATATAAGCTAAAAAAGGGTGTTGATGACGTTTTGGATAATAAAAAAAGTATTCTTAAAAATATGATAAACTAGAAGAGATGCGACTGAAATTTTCCCTAAATTTAACATTTGGATAACACTTTTTCATCTATTTTCTGCTCAAATTTGGCTGGATTATAAATGATGGGCGGAAAGGCATATCTTTTCCATCTTATTTTTCTTTCCTCTTCATTTTTCTTTCCCCTCCACATTTCATCCATCTTTTGTCTTCCATTTAAATTTCTCTTAGAACCAAACAGAGTGAGGGCATGAGCAAGTAATCTCTGTAAGTTATATATATATATATATGAGGAGATTTTAGGCGACTCAGCAACCTCTAAATTGACACGTGAATTGCTATAGTCGTTATGAAACTCAAAAGGAGTGGAAAAAATGGTGTCTAGGAGTCATTACTCGGAGGAGCCGAGTAAACAGGCTGAGATTAGTATTTAAGGAGATATGACAGCTCATTAATGAGAACTTGAGTAGCTGTGATAGAGCTATTAATGAGCTTCTTCATCCATAAGACTCAAATTGATAGTCATAATTAAAAAGCATTAATGCTCATTGCGCCGATCAGTTGCTCTTGATAAATCTAAGGTACTATACCCCCAACATTAAAACTCGGGAATAAGTGTCAAGCACTGATCAGAGAAACATAAATGGCCGGGGGGTGGTCATAAGTGCTCGACATGCCCCCGAGCACTAACTGCCATTCAAAAAATTGACAGAGAACATCGTGTACATGTCACGTGTGTCTACCTCTTTAGGGGCATTTTTGAATTTTTTTTAAAAATCCATGTACCCAAACATGAATTTCTTCCTATGTTATTTTATAGGATTAATTATAAATTGCACTCTCAAAGATCGTTTGAATATCAATTTTCACCTTTAAGGATCAAAAATTTAAATTTGTACCCTCATAGATAAAAAAGTTGTAACAATGTGTACCCCCAAAGATAAAAAATCTCAATTTACATCTTAAAAAATAGAAAATTGTATCAATGTGTACCCTCAAATATAATAAATCTCAATTTACACTCTCAAAAATAAAAATTTGTATAATGTGCACTTAAAACTAATTGTCCTCAATTTACTGTCTGAAACTAAATTTATAAATTATACCTAGATTCCCTCATGCTTGTCACTTAATCATTTGGACCCCTTCACAAAATAAATGGTAATATGAAATTATAATTTTTTATTAGAATAAAATTATATTTTTTAAACGGTTATAAAATCCTAATAAAAATATTTTTAATCTAAAATGTCCCCCCAATTGGGTATTCAAATAATTATGTTTAAGTGATATATTCCATTAGATATAATAAATATTATATAAATACCTACATTCTATTGGATATTCAAATTGTAAACTTGATTTTAAACTTTAGAGTATATTGAACTCACAAAATAAAGGGTAATATAAATTATATTTTTTAACAGTATATTAATATATATCAACTAAAAAAGGTTACGTGTTACACGTGTACAAAACGTCATGAGATATAGGAATAATATTCTAAATGTGAAATGGTCCAAATGATTAAGTGACAAACATGAGAGGATCTAGTTATAATTTATCAATTTAATTTTAAGTAGTAAATTGACGACGCTTAGTTGTACACATTGATACAAATTTTATCTTTGAGGATATAAATTAAGATTTTTGATTTTTAGAGATGCACATTGATATAAATTTTTATTTTTGAGGGTATAAAATAAAATTTTTTATCTTTGAAAGTACAAATTAAAGTTTTAAAATACAATTTATAATTAACCCTATTTTTTTTCTGTTCCTTTCTCAATCACTAACATTACTGTCTCAATCAAAAACGATGATTGGACCGACATCTTCTTAAAAATGTTGGACAAAATTTATGTACTGTCATTTTCTGGGAGCGGCTCCGCTGTTATTGAAAAACAGCACATGGTCTCGGTCTCCTCCGTGTGCAAGCTCTGTTCAAAGTCATGTTAACAACACAGTCAAGTAACGTTTTAAGTCGTTAGTCCGATCAATGTTTTATGTGATTTTTTAAAAATATAAAATTTTTTCAAAGGTGTTGGTGGGAATGATATTTTACACAACGGCTAATATTTTTTGGTATAAAAAAATACGATTAAAATGACGTTTCTAAAAATACATAAATTTAAAAAATAGTTTGAAAAAACACACTCTTTTGAGTATAAGTTTGAAAAGTCCACGGTTGGGGTAAAAGCACGTAGTAATGACGTGACTCAATAATTTTTTACAATCCTTGAATATGAAGAAAAGTAGAAAACGACGACTCTCTTCCAGAATAATCGGACAACTGACTTAAAAAAAAATTATAAATTATATTGTTTAACGATTAATGCTACGTGAACTTAAAAATTAGATTTGATAATCTGAAATATTGAATAAGCAGTGAGTCCTAATAAATGCTGAGATCCACAATACAATCAATAGTTCTAATTATTAAGTTCAATTTTTAGGTCTATTTTTAATTTCATATAACATTCCTCTCATTGAACAAAAGGTTCCGAATAATGTTAGATAAATTTAAAAATTAAATTTAATAATCTCAATCATTGAGTAGATAATAAATTTCAATAAATACGGGACTTATAATAAAAATAATCAAATTTAATTTTTAATTCCAGTTGTCTCGTCTAACAAGAAAGAGACTTCCTCTTCCACCTTTAAATATTGCAATTCAAGTCGAACATAAACACAACAATGGCTTCTCTTCCCTCGGGTTCATGGTCATCTGAATCTGATCCTCACGCTGTTTTATTTCCATTCATGTCAAAAGGCCACACCATCCCACTACTCCACCTAGCTCGCCTCCTCCTCTACCGCCGAATCGCCGTCACCATCTTCACCACCCCAGCCAACCGTCCCTTCATCTCAAACTCCCTCTCCGACACTACCGCCTCCGTCATCGACCTTCCTTTCCCTCAAAACATCGATGGCATACCCGCCGGTATTGAAAGCACCGACAAACTCCCCTCCATGTCTCTCTTCGTCTCTCTCGCCACCGCTACAAAACAAATGAAACCCAGATTCGAAAAAGCCTTGGAGACTCTACCACATATAACTTTCATCATCTCCGACGGATTTCTAGGCTGGACCCTAGACTCGGCCACCAAGTTTGGTGTTCCTCGGCTGGTCTATTATGGTATGAGCAATTTCGCTATGACCATGAGCCGATTTGTGGTTGAGAATCGGCTTCTCTTCGAAAAAGAGTCAGCCGATGAGTTATTCACGGTGACAAAGTTTCCATGGATCAAGCTCACAAGAAATGACTTCGAACCACCGTTCACTGACCCTGAACCAAAGGGTCCTCATTCCGAGTTCATTTTAGACTCGGTCATATCAACCTCAAAAAGCTATGGCCTAGTCATGAACAGCTTCTATGAGCTTGAGCAGCTGTACGTTGATTACTGGAATAGCCACTATGAACCCAGGGCATGGTGTGTGGGACCTTGTTGTCTAGCTGAGCCACCAAGTGTTGAATTCGAATCAGAAAATTATCAGAAACCACCATACATGCAGTGGCTAGACCAAAAGCTAGCTGATGGAAAATCAGTCCTGTACGTTGCATTTGGGTCTCAAGCAGAAATTTCCTCTGACCAGTTCCGAGAGATCAAAATCGGATTGGAAAAATCAGAAGTTAATTTTTTGTGGGTTGTGAGAAGAAATGAATCTGAACTCGATGATGGGTTTGAAGAGAGAGTGAAAGAAAGAGGAATTCTAGTGAGAGATTGGGTTGACCAGAGGAAGATTCTTGGTCATTACAGCGTTCAAGGGTTTCTGAGTCATTGTGGTTGGAACTCGGTGATAGAGAGCATATGCGCAAAGGTTCCGATACTGGCGTGGCCGATGATGGCGGAGCAACCAATTAATGCTCGGATGGTGGTGGAGGATATCAAGATAGGTCTAAGGGTAGAAACATGCAATGGGTCTGTGAGAGGGTTTGTGAAGTGGGAAGAATTGGAGAAGATGGTGAGAGAATTAATGGAGGGAGAGATGGGGAGAGACGTGAGGAAGAAGGTGAAGGAAATCGGTCAGATGGCCATCAAAGCTGTTGAAAAAGGTGGGTCGTCATGGAATACATTAAATGAGCTCATTGATGAGTTAAAAACACACCCATGAGGGAGTTTTTTTTTTTCTTTCCATGCTGCTCTGGTAACTGTTCCTGGATTTACTTTTTTCGTATATAATTTGATCCAATGTGTTGTTTGAGTAAAAAGGAATATATATACTTTATCCAATTGAGGTTTTCTACGTGTGAGCATCGACAAAATATCGAGAGTTTATCGGGCATCACGAGCCAATGCCATATGACTCCTATAACTAAGCTGTCCTATAACTTTTCTTTGTTAGACATGCTTCAATTTAATTATGTAAACTCAAGCACGGTTTCAGCAATGTAATATATTTTCCGAAAGATTGAGGTAGAACTTTTAAGAAATTGTGAAACAGCAACAATCACGCCAATACTCACTACAACAAAAATGAACTTTCCGTGATGATTTAATAATTTTGTCGTAAAAATTGATTTTGGCATTTTTTTACGACGCTTTTTAAAAAACATCGCGAAAAAGTATTTCCCACCAAATTTTTTGTGGCGCAAGAAAAATTGCGGGAGTTGATATTTTTTGCGACAAAATTTGTTTGTCGCGGATAGTTTACTTCGTCATCAAAAAAATATTAAAAATTTAAAATAAAAATAAACTCAAAATATTTAATTCACGACGTTTAATATTATTGTCGCCGAATATAAACTTTAATTAATATTAATTTGTGACGTTTTTAAATATTTTGTCGGGAATATTTATTTTTGCACGACGTTTTTATAAATGCGTCGCAGAATATAATTTTTTTATTAAATAACATTATTATTTCGCGACGTTTTAATATTGGTCGGAAATTAGAATTTAATTTTCAATTAGAATTAAAATATTAATTGCGAAGTTTTTATTTTTGTCGCAAAAAATAAATTTTTCGTGAAGATTTATATTTTTGTCGCAAATAGTATATTTGACAGTTTTTTCGCCACGTTTTTAAAAAACGTCGCGAAAAAGTGATTCGCACCAAAAAAATTTGGCGCGAGAAAAGGGCATGAATAGGTGTTTTTGCGCGACGTTTTTAGAAAGTCGATGCAGAATATAATTTTTATTTTATATTAAATAAAATTATTAATAATTTTAAATTTTAAATTATAAATTAGAATTAAAATATTAATCGCGACGTTTTTTTTTGTCACAAAAAGTGAATTTTTCGCCACGATTTTATATTTTTGTCGCAAATAGGGTATTTGGCATTTTGTGCGACATTTTTTAGCATACATCGCTAAAAGGTGATTCCCATCAAATATTTTTTTGCGTTAGAAAGGTCAGGAATAGGTGTTTTTTCGCGACGTTTTTATAAATTCGTCAAAAAGTATAATTTTATTTTATATTAAATAAAATTATTTAATTTTAAATTTTAAATTTGAATTAAAATATTAATTACGACGTTTTTTTTTTCGTTGCAAAAAATTAATTTTTGCGACAATTTCATATTTTTGTCGCAAATAATTTATTTGGCAATTTTTTGCAACGTTTTTAAAAAACGTTGCGAAATGGTGATTCCCACCAAAATTTGTTGGCTCGAGAAAAGGGCAGGAGTTGAAAAATTTTGCGATAATTTTTTTTTTGTCGTGGATAGTTTCAATTCGTCACAAAAAAAAAAATATTGAATCAGAATCAAAATAAAGTCAAAATAATTAATTCCTGACGTTTAATATTATCGTCGCAGAATATATATTTTAATTGCTATTAAATAGCGACGTTTTTATTATGTTGTTGGGAATAGGTATTTTTTTGCGAGGTTTTTAAAAATTTGTCGTAGAATATAATTTTTATTTTATATTAAATAAAATTATTATTTCGTGACGTTCTAATATTGGTGGCAAATTAGAATTTATTTTGTAATTTTAAATTAGAATTAGAATATTAATTGCGAAATTTTTGTTTCGTCGCACAAATTGTACTGTCCGAGACGATTTAATAATTGGTTCGCAAATAGTTTTGTTGTAAATTTTTTTGCGACGTTTTTAAAAAACGTTACGAAAACGTGATTCCGAATAATTTTTTTTTGTGCGAGAAATGACGGGAATTGATAATATTTTACGAGAAAAATTTTGAATTGAGAAAATTAATTAAAGTAATTAAAACAATATGAAAAATATTAGAGCATCAAATATCGGTTGATTCAAGTCACCAAATTAACAATAATACCACAAGAACACCTTTGTTTGTAATCAAAAGATTATTTAGGAACATGAATAATCATTCATTTATATTATTCTGTAAAATAATGATAATCAACTTAAGTATGAAATAATCAATTATTTAACTCGTAGGAAAATTCAAGCAATCAATGTACATGACATAATGACTCAAGAATTTTTACAGAGAAAAATTTTTGTTAAGAAATCAAAAGTTAAATTAACAAAATATCACATATCATTAAGCTCATAAGTCAATGACATTACTGTACTTCATTGAGAGGTCCTCCCTTAACCCTAGATAAACCTTTTAGTTAGACATGACAAACTAAAATCAAAATAAAAAGATGGGAAAAGAATAATCCTAATTATCCTCTCTCAATAGATGAGAGCCCTTATTTATACTAAAATAAATCTTAAGTATATATAAAAGATATAAGGTTGGTCTTGGAAGAAATTTTTTTTCAAAAAGAAGTCTTGTAAGGTTAAATTCTGTGCATAAAATTTTGGGGCGCGAGTACAAAATTTGTCCAAATTTTGAACTTGAATTTCACATTTTTAAAGGTTGATTCACAAAATTTTTGTGAATACACTTTTGTAGCTTTTCTTCTTTCCAACTCCGCAAAAATCAAGTCAATCAGATATCAGAGAAATAGACAAAGTAAAATACAAAATATAATCAAATCTCTTATCTTTTAGGATACTTCATAATTCAACTTTAAATGAATTTCTTATAATTTGGACTTTTATAAAGATTAGAATTAGTGATATATCTTCAAATTTTCCTATCTCAATCATGACTCTTCAATTCTTATCAATTGTGATTCTTCCTTTAATGATTGTTTATTTGTCTTATCCATTATTATTTTTAACTAAACCAATTTACCTGCAAAATAAATTAAACAACTAGAAAAAAAATATCAAAATCAAAAATCAAAAAATTCACACATTTAACCACAATAATATACAATTAACCAAATATTAAATATAATAAAATAACAATTTTAATAGTTAATCAACACACACTACAAGACACAGCCCAAGATCATGGGGATGGGTGTAGACACCCTTAATAGACAATTACATAAAAAATCTTTATAAGTCTATATATTATTTTTTTTTCATTTTTTCGTTTTTTCCTAAGATTAATATCACAATTAATGAGGCTCGTAAATATCAAATCTAAGTAAAACTCAATCCGAGAGTTTACGATATAAATAGATAGATATCAATTTAACAAGAACATTTTGAGAAAATACATTAATAGATATCGGTAGCTGTCCGACCACGTGACATATTTATATTGGATGTTTATCATAGACTACAAAAAACTTGGATATATATATCGAATGGAATGGTCACATTTTCAGACAACGATTTCATTGACTCAGTTTGATTGTCATTCCATAACAGGCTACTTTATATTCTAGTGTTGATGCGAGGTTGACCCTCCTCCCTAAGGAGGAATTCTTCAAAAATGGATCCTCAATAAATAGAGTGCCTTTGCAGATATGTTCGGCTTTGGTTTTCAAGGTGAAGAATTTGACTCTGACTAAATTGATTGTCCATGGTGTAATGGGCACAACCAAATAACCCTTGGGTGTATATTATACTTTAGATTCAAGGCTACAAGACCATAAGGGTGATAAAAATTTAGGGCTCTGACTGATATAGGTGAGAAATCTATACTCAAGTCACAAGTCCGATACTTCTTAGCAAACTCACCAGCACCAGTATCATATACTAAAGATTTCTGTAATGAAATCTTCACTCCTAACCGGCCTAATGAAGTATGGTATACTGAATCAACCTCGTTGTCACATATTATAACACCATAACTAAGGACAACATATTTTATCAAATACACTGCCCATATGTACTTGTTGTGCACATCACCATATTAATATCTGCCGGACTATCAAAAAAAGGGCAAACTAAAAATCGGGCTAACTCTATACCTGCGCAAAGGTCTAACCCTCTTCCTTACCTATGCTTATTATCGTACTTTTGTTTTCCCCAACTAGAGCACACAATCCCTAGTTGACGGTGGGGTTTGACTCTGGTCACATTGACGATGATGACAGGCTGTCATTCATGCACGCAACAGGCTATAATAATGAAACCTATGGAAAATCTATTGGTTACCACTTCCTTTGTTCACGTGTGGATAAACTACGGAAATCTATCACCCAAAAAAAAGCATCAAGAAAGGTCAAGCATATATCTTTCATGAAATGATTAGCAGTTTCATTTATGCTATGCCCTGCATGTGTGTTCGTGTGTATTTATTGAGCTTTCTTCACCTTAGCACCATGCCCTTTGCTTCATTTTATATAAGAGAGAAACCCTTATCTTGAGGGTGAAAAGCAAGGGCCTTTAGGAGTTCTGGCGAAAGATCTCCTTCTACGGACCTCTCTTATATACCAACTTATCATGCTGGGGTGAAAAAGGCCACAAAACAGATCTTTACCATATCTTTCTTGAAACATTATGTGGAAATGCAGTGATGTGATCTACCAAATACTCAGCTTATGACCAAGAAGGATAAGTTATGCTTCTCCGACTCTTGTTGAACCTTTTAATTAGATCTCTATAGAAAGAGGCAGCTATTGCTACTTATACTCCAGTTTCCTACTCTGAACATAGCACGTTACCCCCCTTAATCCCCCTCGGGGAGGTCCCTGCTATGAGAGAAAGCTTGGTTTAGTTATATCATAAGTGACCATTGAACCTTATAGCGACTTGGAAGAAAAGACTCAAAGTCAATATCGAAATCTTAATCGTATATTTCGATCACTTTGGTAACACAGGCTGATAAGACCAGAAAACTTAGTCTTGTTACGTGTATGTGTACTCCTGGGGGGAGCAATAAAATGAATCTTCTCCCTTATCTACAATTAGGCTTTTTTGAGGTAAGTTTTTTACGGTGATAGTGTTAATTGTTACAAAAAACGTGTTTTGGAGAGAATTTTTTTTTGGCTATATCGTTGTCATATATAGTATTTGAAATGGATTGTTGCCGCCACAAAATTTTTTGTAAGATTCTACATTACGACAAGGTGTTGTGGTAGTAAATCTCACCATAATATAAAAATCTTTTTGGC